>OX101811.2:33118353-33536505 GCA_944452925.2 Chrysolina oricalcia | reverse complement strand
ACAATGTTACCAAATTTCCTGTAAGCTACCCAGTGAGTACCCATATTTTCATCAGAGTCCAAGTTCAACACAGCACATTCCCTTTGTTGGGGTTGCGTTGGTAACGTATCACGCATAAAGACTCCTCGAAAATTAGGTATTTTCATTTTACGAGCAAATTTTTCAATTTCCACATCGTATAACGCTCTATTAGGTAGCTTCCTCAACAGTTTTTTTGTTTCTTCAAGTAGAGACCTCGTGCACGTTTTTGTTTCTTCAAAAATAGTCCGTATCCTCGAGGTGTTTTACGCAGATATAGTCCGGAACCCAAATGCTCCATAACCTTATTGTGACGGTGATCCTCTTCAAGCTTCTTTTTGGCACTCTTTGCATCCAATACCGTCTTTGCTACTGCGCTTGCCCCACCAACCAACGAACCCAAAGCTGAAAGTCCAGCAAAAATAGGTATGAGAGGTAGGATACCACCTGACTTGGATCCCAGCGGAATTATTCTCGGGATACGTATCCGTTTACGTCCTCCAGCTTTTTTGACTGCTTTCTTAGCCGCTCTCAGAGCTAATGTGATGGATTTTCCCATATCACTGCCAGTGTGGGATGACCAATCCTTGAGGATTTTTTCCAGGACATTGTTGCGGAATGATTTTGTAGCACCCATGCCAAACTTGCGTTTTGCTTTCATTGCACCGGTGACGAAGAGAGCGCTTGTTTTTTCACCAAGTTTTGCGTCTTTTGAATTCACTCTTGCCCAGGCCTGTTGTTGAAGAAGTTTATCAGCCTGATGCCGGCCCTCGAGAGATTTGTCTTGCGAATATGCAATATCGTGTTGTTTGCAAGCCGTGTCCAGTGGATTGATACCAGGATCTCCTCTTTCGAGTCTCTCTTTCAAATGAGTACCCGGTCCACAATACTGATATCCAGGTATATGTAATTCGAACGGTAACTTATTGATGAGCGTATCGACAACACCTTCACCTTGATATGTCAGCATTGGGAATGACATCAAGTGTGAGGTGTCACCTTTTTTTATAAACATACACACACTTTCATCATCCCTCACACCATGAAGGTTGTTCAACAAGAAAACACGTTACCTATCGAAAACTTGGATTATTTAAATGATGATAATGTTATGGTGGGTCGCAAACATGGCAAATTGTTACCAAACGCATTTCGTGCTATCGTATGTGGTCCGAGTGGTTGTGGAAAAACGAACGCTGTAATCGCGGTGTTGATCCATCCCAATGGTGCGAAATTTGAAAATGTTTATGTTTACTCAAAGTCGTTATTTCAACCCAAGTATCGGTTTCTGCAAGAAATTTTGGAAAAAGTCAAAGGCGTTCATTATTTCCCGTTCACGGAAAATGAAAATGTTATTAATCCCCAAGATGCTAAACAAAATTCCATTTTCATATTCGATGACATTTCGTGTGATTCACAGCAAAAAATGCGCGAATATTATTCCATGGGCAGACATCGAGGTATTGATCCTATATACATAGGACAAACGTACAGCAAGGTACCCAAACAGCTTTTGCGGGATAATTGTAATCTAATCGTGCTCTTCAAACAAGATGAAGTGAATTTGAAACACGTATATGATGAGCATGTCTCTCCCGATGTTACATTTGAACATTTTAAACGAATGTGTGCTGCTTGTTGGTGTGAGAAGTATGGAACTTTAGTCATTGCAAAAGATTTCGATTTGAGTGATGGTCGCTATCGTCAAGGTTTTGATAAATATATAAATGTGTAATAGATGTGTATAACATCATTCGTAATCATGAAACCACTAAGCAAAGAGGTTGATGTCGAACGAAAGAATAAAATAAACGAAATTGCAAAAGGCATTCGAAAAAAGTATCTGGCTTTGAAATTGGGTAAATCTGAAGATGATGAGACATTACAAAAATTCTTCAAACCTCTATCTATTCCATTAAGGAAAATAGCAAATAAAACCACACCATCAGGTGCAACCTCAATCAAAACTGAGGTGAAATCTGAACCTAAACAAGAGAAAGTGGAAGAGCGAGATACGACTCCATTCCAAGCCCTTGAATATGTGGCAGGTACGCACAGTGATGATGAAGATGCAGACGTTTTTAGCGTAGATAAGCAAGATCAGAGCTTTGCGTCAGATATGGATGAACGAGTTCTAGAGGAATATATTGAACAATATCCGGAAATGGCTCAACCATTCATTTTGAAACATTTTGAAAATAACAAAGAAATCGACAAGGTCTACGGCCCCTTTTATGATTCATATGGTTCAAAATGGTTCCTTGGTCGAAAAGAAATAAATTTTGACAAACGCAGCGGTTACATTAAAATGGATGATTTGCAATGGAAAGGAACACCTGGTATATATGAATTGATATTTCTCAACTCACCTGAAAATTATGATGATGAGGATTTACAAGTATACAAAAAACTTTTAGATTTATCGAGTGCTCATAAAGACACTGTAGGTCGTTTAAAGAGTTCCCTAAAATACAAGTACACCGGCCTTATTAAACCAATGTTTTCCAAAGGGAGTCAGCGTAAGCCATCGACACGTGCAAAAATTCCTAAAACACCTCAGCCGCCGACGGGTAGCGGTTTATTTGAAACACCTATTGCAATGACATATAATAACAAACCCATGGAATATATTTACTGGGATGATCCCAACGAACTATGTGAACGCCTCAAATTATTGATAGCCTCTAGGAATGCTGGAAATACTTCACATAACAATGAGATAAGGGCCATTGAGAGTGAACTCGAAGAGGCAAATATAATTCGTCTCCCCTTTTAAGACAGCACTCGCAGATCCATCAACATATTCAAAATGGTTATCGATAAGTTCGGACGTAGCAGCTCAAACAAAAAGCGAAAATTGGAACCTTCTGCGTCATCTGGCGGTGGTTTGTTACACACGCCAGACGGAAATGTAGATTTCAATAATTTGAAATTGAGTAATGTCAAACGACCCACCATCGGTACGGATGCAGCTAATAAGGAATACGTGGATGAAATAAATAAAGTAATAACCAATCAAGTTAATGAAATGCAAGCTGATCTACAGAATATCCAAAATAAAATTAAAGTTATAGATGATAGGGATCAGCAGTCCACTGAGCAATTGGAGACCTCCATACGCAAACTAAGTTTCAATTCTATGGAAATGCGAACGGATATGCAAAATATTCAAACTGACTTGAATACGTCTTCGAAAGAATTCGAAAGAAAAATGCAAACTATTGGCGATAACTTGACTCAATCAATTCAAATAAATGATGAGCGTTATAAGGAGCTATTTGCTGTCTGTGATCAACTCGGTAAGAATTTTAAAACCGATATTGAAAATAATCGAGATTATCTATCGAAGAAAACCGCGTTATTGACTCAAGTGATTCAATCACACGATGAGGATATGAAAATATTCATGGAACAATGTGGAGCATCAAACAAAAAAACTGAGATGGAGCTAAATCGAATCCAACGTAACTTTAAACAACAAATCACCACAATGGAATCTGATATAGCGAAGTTAAAGGTTGGTATTGATGCTGTGGGGAGAATCAACAACGAAACGACATAAAATTAGTCTATATACCAAAATTATATATTGAAGCGTATTGCGTTGTCAACCTCAGTAATATGGCTTCCAAAGAGAAGGTTCAACTTGTTCACGAACTACATAAACCAATAAGAAAAAATTTTGCTCGACGACGTACCATCATCAAGGGGTTGGATGATTTGTGGCAAATGGATTTGGCCGAAATGAGACCGTACGCTCATCAAAATAGAAATTTCAAACTCATTCTAGTCGTTATAGACTGTTTCTCGAAATTCGTGTGGACTAGACCTCTCAAAACGAAGACTGGTGCGGAAATTGCTGAAACGTTTGCAGATATTTTGGCACATACGAAACGTTGTCCGAAAAATCTACAGAGTGATCAGGGAACAGAATTCTACAACAGTAAATTCCAGAGTTTGATGAAAAAACATGGAATAAATCACTATAACACATACAGCGTCATGAAGGCTGCCATGGCTGAACGAGTCATAAGAACGTTGAAAGAAAGGCTCTACAAATATTTTAGTTTAAATGGCACCTACAAATGGTTGAATATATTGCCTGAAATCACAAAGTCCTACAATAATACGCGGCACTCAAAGACGGGTGTAAAACCGTCAGAAATCAATAAAACCAACGAAAAACAAATTCTTAAATCATCATACAACCACCTGAAAATAGCTGGACCGAGAAAGTTCAAAGTCGGTGATGTTGTGCGCATCAGTAAAACAAAACACGTTTTTGAAAAAGGTTATACACCCAATTGGACGACTGAATTATTCAAAATTATCAAAATTAACATCACGAATCCTGCTACCTTTATGCTGGAAGACATGCATAATGTGCCAATCAAAGGAGCCTTCTACGCAGAGGAGTTACAAAAAACTGTGAATCCTGACATCTATCTCGTGGAAAAAGTATTGAAAAAAAAAGGAAACAAAATGTATGTCAAATGGCTTGGAATGGATAGCAAGCACAACAGTTGGATAGAAAACGTTGATTTTGTATAGAATCTTATGAGAAATACGCACATCAGCCAAAGATGTGGAGGGTCTTTTTAACATTTTTCCAATTTTCGCCCCACCAACTTCTATATATATAATGTTTAAAGTATTTTGAAGTCAGTTTTACTTGTTACAACCTGAGTGTGATCATGTACACCGACAGTGATAGTGGTTATGGTAGCAGTCAAGATTCTACCGCGTTTGAAATTGATATGAATGATGGTCCTGATTACTATTCGCTCACCCTCGAAAACCGAAATGATGAACTTAATCGAGCGCTCCAAAGGTATGAATTGGCTGCACGTGAAGAACAACACCAACTTCTACTGATGACCCATCCTATAGATACTTACGAAATTCGTTGTGGGCTGAGTCCAGCCAGATGCTTCAGTCCATGCATCACTTTGAAGCAAACATATTCTTATCGAAGCATACCATTCGGTGCAATCGAATGGAGTACCCTCATTGAAATTCTACATTCTATAAAAATTAATTTCTTCGAAGCAGCAATTGAATATCCCGATGAGTATGATTCCATTACAACGGCTTGCGGAGACTTTGTTTATGTGATACAATTCATCGAAAGCGATGTAAAACAGATCACCATTACCAGAGGAGACACCAACTTGGACTTCCTCGAAAAAGACATTGATGCCATTCTGAAGTTACATAAAGCAGTGTTGTCACATCGCATTGAAATGTTGGATAATTTGAACTTTTGTGTATACTACAAAAACTTGTTGCATCTTATCAAAACCCAATTCAATAGTGACAGAACAAATTTAACGTTTGAAGAAATTATGAACATTTGTTTTGAAATTATACCATCAGACTCTAGTTTATATTCGAATGCTCTTAGAGAATATATAAATTATTTTAAAAATGATTTGTTCAAAGATTTGGAAATAAATGAAAAATGAGTTTTCGTTTGTTTTATTTATGAATAAAGAAAACAAAACAGGTTTATACATAATCATTTATTACATAAAAAAACATATACAATTGTGTTGTCCAGGGGGAGAGATAGGAAGAGAAAACATTTTTTTTTTGTTAATATTCGTCAAAATGATCGATATCGCTGTCATCATCTCTGAAACGACGTTTTCTAGGAGGCGAATGAAGGGACCTGTCGCAAGATTCATGATCTTTAATTTCAAATAGCACTTGAGAAAAACAGCTGTAGCACCAAAAATGCATGTTTTGATATAAATTTTCAATGATATCTTCACTTGGATAAACATCATGATAATGATCATTGATGACAATCAAACTTTTTTGCAATCTTCTATGAGTACGTTTGATTTTATAAAAACATGGATAACAAACACACAAGCGAAATTTGTCGATCCTGTAGTAATTTACCCATATGCAATACCGATCTTCGTCTTCAAAAACATAACCCCAATCGTTTTGGGTTAATATTGCATTTTTTAATGAAGATTTTATATCCTTATCACAATGTACAAATTCAATACCCTTCAAACTACAGAGATGATCATTTTTGGCTACATGACACAAATAATGCCACTTGAAATCTGCGTATTTTTTCATTATTTCCTTTGTTAACACCCAAGGTAGTGGCGAAGCTTCGAGAAACTCAGCTGCACAATAGACGTTTTCGCATATCGTTTTTATGCTTAGTTCTCGCAATGATCTCATCTGAAAAATTGAAAAAAACCCAATTACCCTTCTAAAGTACGATGGCCCCACGGTAATGTATCAAAAGAACCGGGAATTAAATAACGCTTATCATCATGTGGACTCAGAGCAATTTTTGATTGTTCAATACTAAAAACTTTGTGAGCATATGACCGAATACAACGTTGGGTTGTTGTTTTTTCCTTAAAATTCCTCAAACAATCCAAATAATCTTCAAAAACGATTTTGTTTTTCACAACATTATATTTCACCCCCTTGGATTTTTTTACAACTTTACCCCCCTGCACCTTATACGTATACATTTTTGAGCGTAAGCCAACAAAATGGGTCATTATTTTGCCATTCGCTTCATCCTTCATTATACCCAACTTTTTTTTATTAACCTGGGGTATCTTATATACATTGTCTGAAGCATAATCAGAAGTATCAAATTTGGAGAGATCCGCCTTTATTACTTCTTCATATGCATCTCCACATTTTAGTTCATAAATGAAGCTGTCAGTATCCATATATAATAATTTACAGTTTTCAATAGTCAATTTTGGAATCATATATCCATAGTGGAAATTATACATACATAGTTTTGATAGATCTAGAATAGCCATTCCTACATACAGAGGTTTATTGAAGATTAATTCGCTTTTTTGTAATTCGATAGCCATCAAGTTCTCATCGAAAATTGTACGACTGCGAAATTTGGGACTATTTATCAAATTTTTAGCTCCGTAACGACCCCCCCACTTTCTTACGAGTTTTACCACCCGGTGTTTCCGTATGTTTTCCATTGTTTTCCCGAAAACTGCATTGTTGGCTAATTTATAGAGATTTTTCTCAAAGGCATTTGTAGCTGCAGTCCTCAGACGTGTATTCAACTCGATGTATGGTCGCAGCCATGCTGCTTGTTTGAATCTTAGAATTTTGTGAATTTTTTTCAATTTTAAACCGTTTGCCAAACATTGTTTTAAATTTCTGTAATGTAAGGTATATTTATTTTTATCATAAAGCGTTGTCATCAATTTTGATAGTTTTGAGCCGGGTGGTACGCGGTGTTCAGCAGCAAATGGAAAATCTTTATGTTGATTGTGTAAGTCGCGCGGATACTCCAAGTCCACTTGCAGAATGTAACCTTCCGCAGCATCGTCCACGATAGACATCACATCAAAATTTTCCATATTTTCCGCCCATGAAAATCCCCCATAAGGTAAACATTCCGACATAGCAAACCCATACAAATTATTGACATCCAAATACATGAGATATTTCGATGGATTTTTGGGGTCATATTCAGGCATATACTTGTTGTTGGCCTCCGAGTATCTACTACTACAAACTGATATTCCACCGCGTATTGCATTTTCAATAAACATGATTTTATCAACATCATTCAACAATTCTAAAGCACATTTGGTATACTTCAGCATAGCATCCCACGTGTAACCCGGCATTGTGTAATACCAAGATGGGTCCAACCCATAGGTTGCTAAACATTTTTTCCGAAAATTTTCAAATACATCAGCTAGCAACAATACATCTGTTTTCAAATATAGGTCCGAATATGATCCCAAGTCGGAAATTTTGAAAATCTCCCAAACATTCTGAGCATGAGCATACTTTTCGTCGGTAATGTGAGCATCGTTCAATTTATTATAGAAACATTTTTTTGGAGGTAATGATGTTTCATTTAACTTTTCCATACAATTAATATGATCGTAAGGAAATACCCCCTTCTTGGTCAACAGCGTGAATTTTTCATCATTCAAGTGAATGAATTCTGTTCTCAATATTTTCATATCATTTTGATCTAAAATTGATGATAATTCATCCAAAGATGCTCCCATAAATCGAAAAGAGTCAATGAATCGAAATTTTATATCTGTACCTTCATCGTACAGTGTGAAAGAAATGTATTTTTCCTTGTTTGTTGGAAGTATGCTCATACGTCCCCTCTTACTCAAATCACTTATCATGAAATGACTGTCGTAACCTGAGAGATTATGGAAAACAATGGGCACTACGAACAATTTTCGAAAATTGAGATTGCAAGATTGATGCGAAAGACCTCGGTACTCTCCGGTGAAATGGTTGTGGTCACGAACGATGATGTCATTGGATGAAAAAGGTTTTTCACAAATGTGACAAATAGTTGCCCCACATGTATTTGGTTTCTCAACCATCGGCACGATCGTCTTAATTTTTGATTGAATGATTACAGCTATCCTCGACATTTCATTCGCAAACCAATCCATGCAATCACTACCACGATGACTATTAAAAAACGATAACGAATCATCGAAGTCACATTTTACATAATATCCAGCACTATAAGCCACATGTTTTTGATACTTTTTTGTTTTGGATGATACTATATCATTAACATTTTCCAATTGACATTCAAAGTCCGCATAAATGACGAACGGAGTCGTTTGTTTGTAAGTGAAATTTTTGAATTCTATATGGTCATATTTTGGAAATGAAATTTTGCCTTGATTCAATTGGGAACAAAGCTCCTCATGATCTTTCAAGTTTTGTTCAGAACAAAAATAATTGAGACATCTATCGCAAAAATATATTTTATGTTTATGTTTATTAACTTGGGATGACAATAATTTAGACATATCTTTGATCCAGCAGTAATGGTATTTGATATCAGAATCAGTTTCATCAACTGGAGGAGCTTCATAATCATTCAATTTTGGAAAATATTCATTTTGTATTAATAATAGATTGACATGACGTTCCTGTTTACTTTTGGTTAATCGTGCTGGTACCACTATGTAAAATGTTTTTTCTTTAACTACGTTTAGTTCCAATGTGTAAACGTTCACAGAAATATCATTAGCTTTTTCAAATTTGGAAATTCGGTGTAGAGACATAGGTGTTTCAAGATCCTCTGTGTGTAGGACAGTACTGTAATATGGATACGAACCAGTGCGCTCTGCATGAAATTTTACAGGATAAAGAGCGCTCACAACACTCCAATAAAAACATGCTGAGTCAGTGTTCTTTACATTTATACATGCATGCTTTCTTGAAATCTGATCAGGTAGTCTAATGAACGAAGACCCGTTCCCCAATTCAAATTTGTTTACGTTTACCTCCATTGATATGATTTCATGCAACCCCCACCCTGAATCACGTTCTGAAAAATCACCCAATTTGTTGAAAATTTGATCACACACGTTATCACAAAACCAACGTTGTAAATCTGTTGATGCATCTATAATGACATTTTTAGTATTGAAGTATTTTAAATCCAAAATTTCACCATCATCTGATTTCTTTACAAATTCTCCACAAAATTTAATATTAACTTTGATTATCGGAAATTTTAACAATATTTTTTTAATTTTATTTCTAAATAAAATCAAAGCATCAGCAAAAAATTGCTTTAAGTCCTTATGAATCAAATTTAAAATGATGCCTGTTTTGACTCTACTTGAAAAACATGAAACAACATCTTCCCATTTAACTCTATCTCTCAATTTTGGTAAGAGACTCCCACCACGATGTCTATTTTGAATGATTTTTTGAAAATGTTTAAAATGACCAATGTTTGTTTGAAGCTTCGTCAACACACCTATGGGCAAATTATTTTTCCGGATTTCTTTGTTGCACAACCTTATGTATTTCCTCAAACGATTTAGCCAAACTTCCTCATCTCTACTTGTGAAATTATCGAATAAAATTTTTTTATTCTTTTTAATGAATGTCAGTAGATTATCAGATTTTTTTGCGATATCAATCATTTTGAAAAACAATTAACAAAAAAAAATATTTACCCTCTCGCTCTCTCCTATGTATATGAATTAATTTTGGATAATTTCAAACGATGCCGCTGGATTCGTCTTGCCTATGTCGATAGCCCCTCGGAATATTATGGAATATTTCCCTGATGAAAATTCCGTCAGATGAGAACGATACTCCTCCGTTACACGCTGCGGCAGGAATGTCACCTTTTCCACCAAGTCTAGAAGTATGACGTCCCCAAACTTGCTTTTAACAATTTTTGCTAAGATAATTGATTGCGGCGCCCCCACTGGAAGATCAGCCAACTTGATAATGGGTTTCCTTTCTACCAGAGATGCTTGGTTCAATTTTTTCAAATCCATCTGAAACAACAAAAAATAAATAAAAAAGTTTTTTGTTTTATTCGAGAATACGCAAAAATGTACCACATTTTATTAATTTGAAGAACAAAACATTTTTTGACAGATTTGGAAATAACATTATACTTTCAAAAAACTCGAAGCCAACGAAAACAATCATAATTAACTTTTAGTCAAAGAAATTTGAACCGGAAATTATAATGAAAAACACAATTCAGTCCTCTGCAATGAGGATCATTGCACAAGTATCCGTTAGATGTAATTCAAGACTCGTCATGGTATTTGCTAAGGAAGTAAGAGTTGTTTGTCATAAGTCTACGTTGTCAGTATATATTGAAGTAAAAAGAAAGAATAGAAAAAATTATAGAAAAACTAGAATAAAATAAAATTCCATCAATTGGTTACAGAGAGCACTTGCAATTGCTTGCACACGTATCTGTTCAATATAAATCAGTTGTCGTCGTGGTATTAGTCAAAAGCAGTTAACCACATTTTATTAATTTGAAAAACAAAACATTTTTTGACTGATTTGGAAATAACATTATACTTTCAAAAAACTTGAAGCCAACGAAAACAATCATAATTAACTTTTAGTCAAAGAAATTTGAACCGGAAATTATAATGAAAAACACAATTCAGTCCTCTACAATGAGGATCATTGCACAAGTATCTGTTAGATGTAATTCAAGACTCGTCATGGCATTTGCGAAGGAAGTAAGAGTTGTTTGTCATAAGTCTACGTTGTCAGTGTATATTGAAGTAAAATAAAAAATTCCATTAATTGGTTACAGAGAGCACTTGCAATTGCTTGCACACGTATCTGTTCAATATAAATCAGTTGTCGTCGTGATATTAGTCAAAAGCAGTTATTTTTCTGTCAGGTATCTACTAAAAGCTCACGTTGTAGGTGAAACATCGGTCGGTAACGAATACTATAAATGAACAACACACAAAGAAAAAATAAGCACCGGTGAAACAATAGAAGAAAAAATAATTCGAAACACTTACCTTTCAAACGAAGTTGGTACACTAATGAATATTTTACTTTATGCTTCTGCTAGCACTAGCGAAAATGAAGTGGTCGTTCTCTGTGCTGCGCGGTATTTAAGCGAACGAAATCCGATGACCTTTCGCAGAATGCGGCGTACAAAAGTTGTTTTCGAGGTTGCGTGATTTCCATAACACGAGTCGGTTTCATGATAATAATCTGCTATTTCTCAACTAACCGCTATCGCTGGCCGTGACTCCGAGGTTAACTTGTTTATATGAACGCCTGTTATTCAAATATATGCTAATCAGTATTTTTATGTTTCTCAACTAACGCTTTCGACCGCCCGTGGCTTCGAGTTCAACTTGTTTTAATTGAACGTCTGTAATTTAAATATATGCTAATCAGTATTTTTTTTAATCGGTTATTCCTATGCTAATGCGTTCCTCCGATATCAATGGACTGTGACCGTGAGATCACCGCTGTTATTACCAACTTGTTTTTGAGTGGATATCTACTTTGGATATTATTTACCTCGAAAATGAAATACAGATTATTCATTTGAATTTATTTTATTTGGAGCAAGTATTCCACAAATATTTGCTATTAATTATGGTTTTCAATAATAATATCGAAATAAATGTTAAAATTATGCACACTATAAAGAAAATTCTACACAATTCATTTTCCACTTCTTTCAGATGTTCTGTTGGCCTTTTCACGGTTGCTGCAATATTTTCCCAATGTTCAGTATCTCTTTCTGTACGGTCTTCGAATATGAGTTTTAATTTATATTTGAGAGATTCATTTTTCGGTAAATCCACCTCAAATAACGGTAGCTTTCCTTCATTCACTTTGGTGAATCGCATCATCTTCCACTCGGTTCGATTACATTCCTTCAATTCCTCCTTGGGAAAACATATTGCTATATCTTTCACTCCATTTGGTGAGTTAACGTACAATACATTATCGATGATTGCAGTCAGAAGAATGAAATGTGTGGTTAACAACGGCATTTTGGTTGAGGTGTATGCTATGTAGAGGATACTGTGTTTGTGGTTTATTACGTTCGAATACGCTATCACAAATACTTAAATTACTCAGTAGACTCAAAGTGTTTTTGGTATCCTCGTAAATTTCAATGGCTTTTTTCAATTCTTGCACACGTTTACAAAATTCTTCAAGCTTACGTCTATACTCGTCAAATGTCATAGTGTCACTAATTATTTCAGCTGCTGGCTGTTGCAAAAACATCCTACAACCCCACCACTACATGTTTACAAATGGCCCATTTTGCATTACCCCATTTTGCACTCCCCCATGTAGGCATCCCCCAATGACAATGCGACACACCGCAAATGAACCATATCCTCACTGATGTATTTTTCTCCTACACCTTCAACTACACTGTGTGTGTGTGTATATTTTTTTATGTCTGCTGTATACAGGACGTTGACAAACCAACAACAAAATAATGGCACGTCAGTCGTATAGCCAACATTTTCATCTACATTTACAACGAGGTCCGTAGCCGAGTGTGTTCAATGTCCGCTCCATCATCTGGAGGTAGTCAGATCGATCCCCACGGCCGAGATCTTTTTTTATTCATCAAAATACGCTCTCGTCACACACGCGATGAAATTTGAATTCGCGCGCCCATGCAAGAGTGACATGATGGTGTTCCGTGGTAGGAGGTGTTCCGTGGTACGATGCAAGATGGCGGATGACAAATTGAAATTTGACGCTCTCGACTGAGAAGTCCTCAACTACGTCACACACGCTCTTTCTCTCTCACACACACACGCTCGGATTCGCTCTCTCTCTAACACACTGTTTTCCCTATGCTGGTGGTAGGATCGGCATAGCTTATCTACTAACGTGCACCAAAGAAGGCTAAGGTGCGTCTGTCAGCCAACAAGGTTATGGCCACAGTTTTTTGGGATGCACGCGGTGTCATTCATATAGATTACTTAGAGAAGGGTAGAACGATCAACGGCGAATATTATTCAGAGCTTTTAGACAGATTCGATATTGATTTGAGGCAAAAACGACCACATTTAGCGAAAAAAAAAGTGCTGCTTCATCAAGACAATGCACGAGTGCACACGTGTGTAGTCACTATGGCAAAAATTCATAAATTGGGCTACGAACTACTACCCCATCCAGCATATTCTCCAGATTTAGCCCCTTGCGACTATTTTCTTTTCCCAAACCTGAAGAAATGGCTGGGTGGTAAGAGATTTGGGTCGAATGAAGAGGTTATAACCGAAACAAACGCCTATTTTGAGGGCCTTGAGAAAACCTATTATTTGGAAGGAATAAAAAAACTGGAAAAACGCTGGACTAAATGTATTGATCTAAAAGGAGATTATGTTGAAAAATAAAACGCTTATTTGCCAATTTTTTTTTTCTTTATTCAAATAGTCACGGAGTTACCAAACAGCCCTCGTATTTTTCAGTCACCACGGTATACCCGGAACGATAGTTTCGGATAGTGGTTCAGAATTCAAAAATGAAACCATACTGGAACTGACAAAACTTCACAAAATTAAAATACATTTCGGAACACCTGACCATCATGAATCTAATTCGATAGTCGAACGATTTCATTCAACAATTGCCGAACACATCCGGTTGCTGCAAGGCATTCATAAACAAAGCTAATGATCCATGCAATTTTAGGTTATAATAACTCCATCCACTCAGCTACAAAAATGAGACCTATAGATGTTACTACAGGTCACATTTCAAACTCAGATCCTTTCAATATCGACTTAGAGTATCGAATTCAAAGCGCATATGTAGCGGATCACAAAGAAAAAACTAAAGAAATGTACAAGGCTCTCAACGAAAGACTTACAAAACAAAAAGAACATTGGAAATCTAAATAAAAACCGCGAAGAACCATTAGAATATCAAACTGGTGATATTGCCTATAAGGGAACAGCTCCGCGCAATAAAAGTCTTCCCAAATTCAAAATCGTCAGAATAAGATCTGATGAAAATACCAAAATTAATACAGCAGACGGTAAAAAGATTCATAAATCAAATTTAAAACGTCCCTTGTTTCAGATCCTTCCTGTCGATGACACTCAGCCAGGAAATTCAAGTAATACCCCTTGACAAAAACCCAGGTATACTACCCTTCAAACTAGGAACTGCGAGGGTTAGGGAGAAATCTCATACTTTCATTCACTATTTTGACCTAAAACCTATATCTGACGAAATACTAAAAATATCCGATCAACACTCACTTCTTTCCGACGCTGTATATCGCGGACCATCTAATCCATTTTTCAATGAATTATCGGCAATAAATCAATCAATAATTATTCAACTACACCTAGCTGTTGAAAAGTATAACTCAATTACTCCCAATAAAAGAATAAAAAGAGGCTTGATTAATGGTTTAGGCAGTATTATAAAAAGCATTTCAGGAAATTTAGATTCGACAGATGCTGAAAGATATGAACAAGCCATTTCAGAGCTACAAATCAATCAGAAAAACGTTATTGTGAAAATTAATGATCAAATTTCCCTATCCAAGCATATCATAGGAACTTTCAATGAAACAGTTAAACTACTCAAACGAAACGATAATGTCATGACAGACAGAATAAATAGAATATCTTCTAATCTATCGACATTTGTAAATAACTTTACTCATTTCTTAGAAACGAAATTAGCTTTCGATCAAATCAGCTCATCACTACTTATTATATCCCAGTTACTAGTAGATTTGGAGAATGCCATTACATTCTCGAAAATTAATCTAGCTCACCCAAGCATAATAAATATCAGCGAATTAGAAATTCTAGTTAAAATTCTGAAACGACAGTACCTTTCTGAAAATTTAGTATTTGGCACCGAATCTAATAATATCCATAAATACTATGATATTTTGGACGTGGGTACCTATCAAAAAGAAAGCAAAATAGTATTTGTAATAAAGTTTCCGTTAGTATTTCCAAATCAATATACACATTACCATCTATACTCTATCCCAACCTCTGAACAAACTACCCTTATTCCACTGGCACCCTACCTGACTATGAATGAGGTGTATTTTCAATATTCTTCCATGCCATGTATGGATGTCCACGAGACCTATTACTGTCAATCCAACGACCTTCTTCTTGGGGCCACCAAGATGGATTGCGTATTCCAAATACTGAATATTGGAACCACCCCTTCAGGATGCCGACAGATGCCAATACAAATTGATGTTGACATAATCGAACAAGTCGATGAAGCCCATTATATAGGAATATTCAAGAATTCTACACGAATTCAAACCACTTGCCGAACCACGGACATAGCAACTTTAACAGGAGCCTACCTGATAGCTGTTCCCCCAGGATGCCTATTCATAACGCCAACAGACATCTACCGGAATGAAGCAACCGAAACACATCAACAGCCACTACTACTACCAGATTTGGCAATACCAAAGTTTGCCGAAATCGAGCCGATGCCACCAATAAAAATCCGAGACATCCCCTTGGACAAGTTGCATGAACTTCGAGAAGAGGCAAACCGAATCACACCCCTGCAGGCCGTAAATTCACCTATGGTCCATGCCTGGACGATCCCCCTGTACGTTATCGTCGCATTGTTCATATGTGTGTTTGTAATATTCAAATATAAACACTCAATATGGAACAAGAATTCATCGCCGCAACCTGAACCAGCCACCACAGCCATACCTATGGAAAGAAAAACAATTTTTCCCGAATGAAAAATAGTTTTCCATCTTTGAGGGGAGGAGTTACGTCCCTGGTAAATGCGACTCCAGCATCCTCTCCGCAGTTCTGCTGACGAGGCTTTCTTCCCAACGCCCGGTAGAATAACCTTCGGAGAGCCAGTCTGACTTTATATTCCATACCATATAGTTGTTTTACAATATTTTACTTTGAACTTATAAAATAAATTTATTCAACCTGATCTACAAATTCTTGAAATCATAACTCGCTCCAAATTTCACAAACCTACTTCATACAATAACTGAGATATTCCGTAGCCACCCGGTATATATATCAAGTTCCAAAAAAATTGATCTGTGATCTGAAATGTCATTATCGAATACCCCACATGTTCCTTCATTATCAAAATTTATGAAAATTTGATCAATTATCGTGCATGAAGTGCTCGATACACGTGTTGGCCATGTTATGATCGGACTCAAGTTGAACCCTGATAGTAAGGAGGAATTTAATTTAGGTTGATAGAGGTGGTCTAATAAAGATGATAAATTATCAAAAAATGTACTTTCATCACCACAAGGAGATCGATAACAATTCAAAATGATATTGTCCGAGTTTCCTACTTTGAATGACACGACACAAAATTCGGAGTGTTGTTCTGTGTTGATTTACTGCCGAAAATAACTAAAGAGCGTTATCAAAAAGAATATGAAAATTTTTAAGAGTGGCTTAAAAGCAAGAGTGTAAAGGTGGTTAATGAAGATGTATTATTAGCCTATAAGAAAGGAAAATCAGAGGTTTATTCTCCTAACTCGCTGTGGATCAAGATTTCAATGTTGAAACTTGCTTTGAAAGTTTATGACAATATTGACATTTCAAGATTAGTTATTTTAAATCGTACACGAAGCGCGTTCGGTATTTACGTCCGACTGCTCAGGTTAGTCTGCATCGTTCGTTTATTGCAACCGATTGTAGGGGAGGTAAATCTTGATCGTTCGGTTTTTCAAATCTATCCAGTCCGAGATTGATTTGTTTGCTCCGAGAATTTTGGCAGACGAGTACGATTAATTTGGAAGTGTGAGGTTATGGTTATCTCATCAAAAATAATATTTTGATTTTCCGTAACAAAGAGAAGCATTGTTTTTTGTATATTCGTTATTGAAATCCTCAAAAGGTTCAAATTTCAAACTTAAAGATTCTTTACGAAAAAGTCGATTCAAATTTGAATGTGGTTATTGGTTAACAGTATGTCAAAGTCAAACCTACGTCCATTTTGTTGTTTTATTACCGATTTATTCGATCTGTGGCCACGTGACTAAAATCTGCTCAACTCTGAGATCATAATACCGAACGCGACTCATATTAGAATTACCTACAGAAATGGTATTTTCTGATTTGGAAAATTATTTTTGTTCATGAGACGAAAGTCTGATGGATACACACCAAAGAAAGCAAACATTTTGTCTGAAGAAGAAGTAACTAAGTTTTTACCTTGTTTGATTGATGATCTATTTATTTTGTGGAAGTTCATGATGAAATAAGAAAAGGAAGAAAAAATATAACTTTTGTCCAGTTTCCACTAACACTTTACTACTTTATTACGACCGGTTTCGGCTTTTACACCATTTTCAAGTAACTACAGATTTCATCAAGTTCGTGAATATTTATACATAAGAAAGTAATTAAAGAAAGGTTGGGTTTAAATTACCTAACTGATGTTTCAAAACAAGTTGGGAAATACCTAGAATCTACCTGATGAGTCAATTCAATTTATCTAATAGGGGTTCATACAATCGGTGGGTCCAACTTTGTTATCAAAAGTCACAAATTCAGAAGTGGAGAGCTACATAATTCTAACTGGTCATTGAGGGTATCAAAATTGGGGTTTTTATTCAATTTGTTTATTTCCAAGGCTTCCAACAAGTTCATTTCTCTTCCTTTATTGCACGTATGAAGGATGTTCATGTTATTTTTATTTATTGTATGATTCGTTTCTTGTAAATGTCTATATATAGCTGATTTTTTTATCTGATAACACATGTTCACGGTACCTTATTTCAAAATTTCTTCCCGTTTGTCCTGAATAAGCTGCTGTACAATCACCACATTCCAGTCTATATATACCTGATTTTTTCCATTTATCCTTTTTGGGTTTTGCATTGAATAGTATATTCCCTAAATTACTCCTACTAGTGAATGAAGTTATTATATTAAATTTTGAAAAATAGTTTTTAATATTTTCTGAGAGTTTTCCCGAGTAGCTTATACTAGCATATTTTTTTATCTCCTTTGGGTCCTATTTGATTTGGATATAATTCATTCCTGATCATTGTCTGCTGTTTATTGGAGATGATCTTATCAATTAAGTAGACTGGAATTTGGTTATTTATTGCAATCTGTTTTATGATTTTTATTTCTTCCTGCAAAGCCTTATCCGATGAAGGAATCATAAATGCCCTATGTATCATTGATCTGAATGCTGATAATTTGTGTAATAATGGACTGAAGGAATCTAAAGGTATTGTACAATCCGTAAAAGTATCTTTTCTGTATATGTTGAAGTGAAAATTATTATTAATGTTTGTAATAGTAAGATCTAGAAAATTAATTTTATTGTTTTGTTCTATTTCGACCGTGAATTTTATCTTATCATGAAGGGTGTTAAGGAAATTCAAAAATTGATTTATCTGTCTCGTTGAGCCATTAAAACCTACGAAACCCAAAAAGGATAAATGGAAAAAATCAGGTATATATAGACTGGAATGTGGTGATTGTACAGCAGCTTATTCAGGACAAACGGGAAGAAATTTTGAAATAAGGTACCGTGAACATGTGTTATCAGATAAAAAAATCAGCTATATATAGACATTTACAAGAAACGAATCATACAATAAATAAAAATAACATGAACATCCTTCATACGTGCAATAAAGGAAGAGAAATGAACTTGTTGGAAGCCTTGGAAATAAACAAATTGAATAAAAACCCCAATTTTGATACCCTCAATGACCAGTTAGAATTATGTAGCTCTCCACTTCTGAATTTGTGACTTTTGATAACAAAGTTGGACCCACCGATTGTATGAACCCCTATTAGATAAATTAAATTGACTCATCAGGTAGATTCTAGGTATTTCCCAACTTGTTTTGAAACATCAGTTAGGTAATTTAAACCCAACCTTTCTTTAATTACTTTCTTATGTATAAATATTCACGAACTTGATGAAATCTGTAGTTACTTGAAAATGGTGTAAAAGCCGAAACCGGTCGTAATAAAGTAGTAAAGTGTTAGTGGAAACTGGACAAAAGTTATATTTTTTCTTCCTTTTCTTATTTCAACTAAGTTTTTGTTGGAGACAGATGATCATACATGGTTGCTTGAAAAGGTTGTATTAGTGTGTGGTATTTTTGGCGCCTGTAGACGTGACGAACTTGTTAAGCTAAGTGTGGATGATTTTGAAAGCACCAGTACCAGAGTTTTGGTTACACTGAGGTATACTAAAAACAAAAAGAACAAAGTGTTTGAGTAAGGTTATTCTGGACTTTCATTGTCTTTTTTAGACAATGAAAGTCCAGAATAACCTTACTAAAAGTGAAACATTGTCAACCTCTTTCAAACAAACATGGTATTTGTCATTCCCAAAAAAGGACTTCCTTTTGATGCCCATGGTTTATACCAAAAATACGGAGATTTGCGGCCTTCAATTTTGGAAAATTGGCGATTCTTCATTGGTAAATGTGTAAAAGAAGTTGTGGGCATTCATACTATTGGAGCTGTTCCAAAGAAAATAGCAGCATTCTTTAAATTGGAAAATCCTCAGCTCTACACAGGGCACTCGTTTTGCTATGCTGCTGTGCTCGTAGAAAATGGTGGCGATCTACTGTGGTACTGTAGGTTTTTTCCGGGTTTTTCCCTGCAGCTGAAATAGCAAATGCACCCCATTTTTCTTTTTTATTATGTTAAGTCGCCCCGGAGCGCATATAGTGGGTAGTGTTCCCTCTCATCAGGAATGATGTGCCGATGGTAGGGGGTATCACCATTATACTTTTAAGTATTAATTTAATTTCCATAAATTTTTCAACATTATCTTTAATACAATGAAGCTTTGTCAATAAGTTTATCAATAACTTCCGACAATAAAGCATGTTTGACTTTGACTTTGAACTTGGAGGTTGGAACTCCTCTGCGGTGGCGGAGTCGTATATTGAAAATTCAGTTTCAAAGATAATTAAGATAACGAGACAACTATTTCATAGTAATGAGGCCACACCGACAAGTTTAAATACTGGTGCTATAGATGGTAAATCTCTCATCGATGGAATTGAAATTTCAAATAATAGCAATTATCAAATTACTTTTCAAATTTATAAATAGTTAGTATTATTATAATTATTGTTATTGTAAGCAGAATAAAGTTTTGAAAAAAACATTTGAACAAGTGATTTCTGAATACCGTTAAATCAAAATAATAGTGTGGGATTATGAAAAGTAAATATTGACGTCAAAATATGAAGGATTGTACTTTTGCCAATATGTGTAATAGTTAGTATACTATAAGGTTTGCAAAAGACTGCTCACCTCTATGTTCTCGATGTTTGAGGCATCAAGACTAGATGTGACTCCCGGTGTCAACATGGGAGCATTGGTAACTTCAGCCAATTCTTCCAGCAGTCTGCTCAACTCGTCAGAATCGATCGAATCTCTGGTTTTTCTGTTCGTTCTCAACACAACATCACTGGTCAAAAGGTCGGTTCCACTGAATCGTTTTATCAGATGCTTCACTTTATTCTTGTTATTATTTTCATTGTCTAGGTCGTCGAGTATTTCATCAATGCTCTCAATCTGGCTGATTTTCGTTATAGGCGGTACAACTGCTTTGTTGTTTTTCGGAATATCATGGAAAGGCGAAGGGTTCTCTGAATTCTGTGTCTTGGTTGGTGAGAGAGAAATTGGTGGTTCTAGAATAGTTAACAGTTATGAAATATACACTTGTTTGATTACCTTCCTTACTATCTGGATGTTCTTTCTTTTCCGCACATTTGCTGTCATTTGTTGTTTCCGAGATGGTCTCTAAATCCGTTAAACTTGTTGAGGAAACTGTGTCACTGGAGAATTTCTCCTAAAATAGAATTTAAATTTTCAGTTCACACACTCTTGATCATTCGCGAAATTTATATTCGAAATATTTCCTTGTGGTACACATGGTGTGTTAGGGTTATTTCAATGGATGGTAGCTTAATATACTCAATAAAAAAAAATCAAATAGAACATCATTGAAATCTTTATTTCATTATAGCAGTTTTCCACCTTTTCTGAAAACGTTTCTAGTTTTTCCAATACAATATCCTATATCACTTATACAGGGTGTCCGGTAAACCTTGTACAATATTGAAACTGGTGATGACCAGGTCATGACTGTTCAGAATATCGGAATTTCATCTCAGTAAAAATATCACCGTTTTCGAGATAATGGGCATTTTAAGAATTTCTGGAAAATCGCTATCTAACCTTGGATTTTTGAGTGCCATGTATACAAATTGGGACGAATCCAAATATCTTTGCTGCTGAAGATTACTGATGAGTGATGCTTCTAGACGTACAGAACAGTTTTTCAGAAAGTGAAAACGTTTTTCAAGAAATGAGGGTAAAATGACAGATTTGAGTTTGATCAATTTTTTTAAAAAAAGTTTGACATTATTTTGACATTATTATCTGAAAGAAACATAACCAATTGGAAGTGGACATTCATTTCAAAAGAATGCTCATTTTGTCCAGACTCTACCATGGTATAAAACAAACTATAATTATTTTTGGAAGAAGTGGTTTCCATTGAATTAGGCGTGGTTTTAATCTAGGCTTCTATCAACTTTTATTCAAGAAAAAAAGGAAAATATCCAACACCAAAACTACGTCACAATCACACTCGACGTGCATTTTGCCAACAAAGTTAGCATCTTCAGGAGCTAAAAGTAAGCTTTTAAGATTTTAAGATTGTGACGTAGTTTTGGTGTTTGGGTATTTTATTTTTTTCTTGAATTGTATTTACCCCAAAGGTTCCAAAATATTCATTTATTTGATCAACTTTTATACTTACGCCCAAACATTATTTTATTTAGATTTTATCAAGATAAAATGAGGAAATAATTATTAATAATAAAGAATAGACTGCTTGGTACCATTAAATAGTATGTCAATAAAATTAACTTTTCATGTTATTAGGCCTAATAAAATTATCGAAGTAAAATGTCGATTATCCGACATGGCACCGATTAATACGAATTCTTGTGATAAATGTCGCAATTGTCCAACATCCAGATTCCAACGAAGTTTCAGAGACCGACAGATATACAGGGTGTAACCAAATAAGAGCAAACTTTTTTAAGCGATGAATCCTTGTCGAAAATTTAAAACTTTTGTTTGAATAACTTGTGACTTCTATCGTAGTTTTTTGAAATTATTCCGCTTGTTTCATTCAGTGGTATTTATTTCTTTGTCATGCCGTACATACGTTATACTCCCCGAGAATATGCGCAAATGCACTACATTTATGGTGAATGTGGAGGTAGTGCTACTGCTGCAGCAGCGCTTTATGCTGAACTATATCGGATTGCACAATGCCGCTCATAGAATCGCTGATTTGGGGGCTATAACCTATAACGCATTTGAAAAGTTTCTTCTTGAAAATATGTCGTCTATGCGTACGAGTGGATGGAAAATAACATTTTTGTAATATTATTCAGTGCGATGTTGAATAATCGTTATTGTGGTTTATAGTGCATGTTGATTAAAAAAAAAAACGTTGAATTAGTATTTACTTAATTACATCTCATTGAATGCTTCTAAGCAGTTGATTCGTTATTACTCATAATTATTTAATCATTTCATCTTGATAGGATAAAAATAAAATACATTACTGACAAAGTCTAATGGAGTTGATTTTAGCTCAAAATAACATCACACTCTAATATTATCGAAATTCTACTCCTTCCAAAAATAATGATCGTATGTTTTATACCATAGTAAAGCCTGGACATAATGGACATTCTTTTGTAATGAATATCCAGTTCCACTTGGTTATGTTTTTTCAAACAATATTGTCAAACTGTTGTTAAAAAAATTGGTGTAACTCAAATCTGTCATTTTACCCTCATTTCTTGAAAAATTGTATTGTTTTCTGAAAAACTGTTTCGTACGTCTGAAAGCATCACTCATCAGTAATCTTCAGCAGCAAAGATATTTAAATTCGTCACAATTTGTATACATGGCATTAAAAAATCCAAGGTGAGGTAGTGATTTTCCCGAAATTTAAAAAATGCTCATTATCTCGAAAACAGTGAGATTTTTACTAAGGTAAAATTCCGATATTCTGAACAGTCATGATCTGGTCTATCACCAGTTTCAATATTGAATAAGGTTTACCGGACACCCTGTATTTCTATTTTGGCAAAAATTATTCAAAAACTGATTCATTCGAGAATTACAGAATTTTTGAGCTCTCATAATTTGAATAACAACTTTTCATTCGGATCTCAGATAAACAAGAGGAAAAGCAATGTTGTCTAGCTATTTTAGGTATATGGAGTATATGTTAAAAGTCTAGCAGAGTTTGAACTATTTTGCCCAGTATCAACGTATTTAAGAGGAAGCCTTTTCTAAATTGATTTGACTTTTTTGACCTAGTTTTACAATACTTGAAAAATAATAATGTCATCATTACATAAAATCATGTTATGGTAATAACAAGAATTCATGCAGATGGTAATCCTTTCGTGTACCAGATTTGCCCTCTTGATACCATTGGTATGGCCTTTGATGTGATGTGACTTCCCCATATTGTATGATGGAGGTGTGTGTTCCGTCAAAGTAGTAGGTTGGAGTAATTTTGTCCGACGGCATCTCAGATGTGTGGATTTTCATGACCTCCGTTATATTGGAGTGGCCTAGATTATTGCCACTGCATTGGCATAGGCAATTTAATCTGGAGGCTTCTATCCTCGCCTCCGCTGCAAAATGTGCAAATACAGAGAAGAGAGGTTCAGTTTCGCCTCCAGGCCCATGGCCAGCCTTTGTAAACTATCCAGCCTCCATCTGGTTGTCTTTTGTTCAACATTTGGCCACCACAGCAGGGGCCCAACGGGATTGTTTGGTTCCGAGTTCCCAAGTTTTGCCAAAGGAGCGCCTGTTCAGGTAATCTACGAGTCTAGGTTTAACCCCAGGTATTTTGTCTCTCCTGGCATCTGTATAGGCCTTTACCAAATATTCGAAGATATCTGTTGATCTCCAGATATATCTTCCTGGTGAAAGGGTCAATTGTGGTTTTTTAGGCTTGACTCACACTCACATACTGGAACTTAGTAGAGGAGAGGAGAGATTTGCACACTTGCCACTTAGTCCAAGAAACGAGGAAGCGGCCCAATGTTAAATGTGCAAAAATTAATATCCAAAAAAAATGAGCGTATAGAAAATTGAAATTCAGCATGAGTTTCTATTTCATGCGACTCGATCCTGATTATCGAACATAACCTAAAAAATTGGCAAAGTTGCGAAAAGCGGTTTTTTGTTGATAATTGAAAAACTTCAGCTCCGATCAAAAAAACTTAAATCAGGAAATTGTAGGTATCAAAAAGATCTATCATTGAATAGGTTATAATTTCTTGATATCATCGATACTTATCGAGTTATATCGGAAAAACCGTGAAAAATCGAGTTATAGATCGTTAGTTGTAAGGTATTGAAAATTGTTACTTACAGTTTTGTGTAGCCTATGCAAGCCTTTGGAAATATAACAAATATTGATTATTTTTCAAAATATATGAAGTTTTCTCAAAAATGATGTTCTCTCAATATGGCTACTCTTGCTCGGGGAATTATGCTACAGTAACGATTCAGGGCTTATTTTTTTCTGTAAGAGTTGAACTTTCATATTATCGAATAAGTTAATAAGTATACTGATTTTTTTATTTGAAGTGTCAAAAAATTACTTAAAAAAATGTCACAATTCTTTTCTAAATAAATTTCTTAATTTTGTTTTTATATGAATGACTTTTACGAAAATAGATTTTTAGCATGATAGCACGCATTAAAAAAATAAAATTGAATTCCTACGATCACTAGTAGCCGAGATAATGGTTTTATTTCAAAAAAATCTGGAAGGCGCAATAATCATTGTACAGCAGTCACCATCATGGATATTGAGGTTGAATACCAATATTTTCAATGGAAAAATACTAAGATATGTCTTGTTCATTTGCAGTATCATTAATTAATTAATTAATATTCTTCATATTATTCATTATTACTTGTGTTGCTATTTTTTTATATCTGGCATGATTATCTCTACGCTCTCAACCTTAAGGGTAGAAGCAAGATGTATAGAAACCATGGTGTTATCACTGATTCGCTTTTGTTTCAACAAAGTTGTTGAGACTGTAATTGTACTGATACCGTTGGCTTCATTCGTCGATGGATGGCGTATAAGTCGAAAATAACCGAGTTTCCAACATTCCGAAGTACTGAGTCATAATTATTTGATTAAAATTTGAATGTTTACGAATTATGGTTAATGAATAACACAACAAATAAAATTCAATGTTGAAAATTACATAACATGACACTTGTCCAAGCGTCATCATGAATCTGTAATTTTGCCGCCATCTGTGTGCTAAAGAGGTGAAACGGTATCAACGCAGTAAAAATATCACGAATCAAGTAGGCCGTACATTAACACTTTTGTATATCGGTTTCACAGCTATAAGAGATCACACCAGGGTTTCTATGTATCTTGGGTAGAAGACTATATGACACTATCTGCCCTTTCGACAGTCAAAAAATATACATAAACGTATGCACATGCAGGTAGACGTGTGTTTGCTTCTCTGCCAAGTATTTTTATAACAAGTGTGTAAATATCAAGGAAATAAATTACAGCAAGAGCATCGAGTTGTATTATTCCAAAACATTAATTGATGAACAAAGTGAAGCGTGCAGGCGCGGAGTGATGCAATTCTAGCGGCTGGCGCACTGGGATACAAATTCTGTTCACATTAAAGACACTTTCGTCCTGACAGTGTTATTGAAAAGTCGTTATTGATTCAATTTCAAGTACTAGTATACATTGCAAAAGAAAACTGTATCAGCATATATCTATTAACTACAAATATTGATAACACTCCATAAGACGCAATGTAATCAAATTGAAGCCAAAAATATCTATCTTACCTTTTCTCAAACTGACGCTGGGAAACTATTGCGCATGCCGAATTCTGAATCACGAGAAATGTCATACATTTTTAAGGTTATGCTTCTTTTGACATTTTCAACCGTCCCATATTGAAAATGGGCTAACATTTTTCTATAATGTGGATAAATGAAGAATGAGAATTATGCAAGATGGTCAATTAAACTTCGTGTCATTAAAAAACCGATTCATTGATCCATTTGCAACTCTAACTATAAAATGTCTGTTTGTTACCTGCTACCAGAGTTTCATCAATCAATTTTCTGCCAAAAACGGTTGAAAACTCATTAAACTTGAAGAAATATGGATTGGGTATGTGACGGACAATTGTTTGAAAAGTTAAATCTCATTCCACATCGGCCTCATAACCGCCGAGAAAAATAGTTTGCTAGTAAACAATGCTAGTAGTGATGTATTTTTTGCCTCCTGAACACGAACTCGAAGTAAAACGCGGCGATCTTAAATTCTTTCAGGCATGAACCTAGAAATTTATAAAATGTGTAATATTCTCAGTAATAAAACCCATATAGTGCCGCCCTCTTATATTTAACACAATCTACACTTGCTCTCTGTAAACTTATCCATATTATGAGGTTATGTTGGAATTTGCCGAATCAGCACCACATACCACATACTTTCGATAATTTTTGCTGCCGAACCATGCACGCTAGAAAGAGATGAAAAGGCAAAATCGTGTCTTTGAATAGGAATGTCTAGCGCAAGCGCATTAATTCAGCAGCGTCCAATTCGAAGTCGATGCTCATTTTTTTTTGGCATCACATAGGCTCTCTTTATTATCCATATTCGTAGTTAATAGATATATGTGTGTCAGTGGTTGCAAAACAAAAACATGTGGCTGCAGAAAGCAATCATTACAATGTTCGAGTGTGTGCACACATTGTGATTCAAGTGGATGTGAACATTTTGATACGCCTATCATCGAAATAGATGAAGAATTGCCCAACTTCATGGATAGTCTGTTCACACACAATATGGAAGAAGGATATGAAGAAAAAGAAGAAGATCTAAATGATTCAGCGGACAATCTTCCAATAAAAATGGGGAAAATTAGTGAATCTGATGTATCAATATAATATATGAATATTTTTTCTGTAATAATTTCATAAATGTTTTGTATATAATAGAGTTAGTTTATCATTTTGTGAATATAATATTCGTGTTTTTCTCGACGATCTACCCCAAATTAAGTACAAAGGGATTTTTGTACGTTGTCCAGAAGCCGAGATACTCAATATTTTCCAAGCGCAAGCCACTTTGAACGCACGAAATAAATGTTCAGTGCTATCCCCACTCCACCACCCGCTACAGCTATCGCGATCCGCGCCTGCACGCCTCACTTTATTCATCAATTAATAATACTGCAAATGAACTAGACGTATCCTAGTATTTTTTTGTTTTTGAAAATATAGGTATTTAAACTTAATATTCATGAAGGTGACTGCTGTACGATGATTATTGCGTCTTCCAGATTCTATTGAAATAAAAAAATTATCTCAGCTTCTAGTGATCGTAGGAATTCCATTTTTTTTAATGCGTGAAATCATGCTAGGAATCAATTTTCATAAAAGTCATTTATATAAAAACAAAATTAAGCAATGTATTTAGAAAAAACATGTAAAAAAATTGTGCAATTTTTTTATAGTCATTTCTTGACCCTTAAAATTAAAAAAATCAATATACTTATTCGATAATATGAAAGAACAACTCTTACAGAAAAAATAAGCCATGAATCGTTACTGTAGCATCATTACCCGTGCAAGAGCTGCCATATTGAGAGAGCGTCTTTTTTTGAGAAAACTTCATATATTTTGAAAAATAATCAATATTTATCAATTTTCCAAAAAAAGGACTCCTTTGATTTGTTATAGGCTACAAATAACGGTAAGTAAGAAGTTCGAATACCGTACAGTTAACGAGTTATAGAAAACCCGATTTTTCACCGTTTTTGCGATATAACTCGAAAAGAATCAATGATATTGAAAAATTATAGATCATTCAATTGATAGATCTTTTTAATACATACAATATCCTGATTTGACTTTTTTCGATCGGAGCTGTAGTTTTTTAGTTATCAACAAAAACTGCTTTTCTCAACTTCTGCCAATTTTTTAGGTTATGTTCGGTAATCAGGATCGAGTCGCATGAAATAGAAACTCATGTTGAATTTCAATTTTCCATACGCTCGTATATTTTATTTTCGGATATTAATTTTTGCACACACTTTTCCCTATTGCTTGGACTAACTACAAATTCATACACAATCTCATGAAATTCATGAACTTGGCATAGGATGTAGAGTGCTTACTTTGCAAGGTAAGTTAAACACATTATTTTCACGTACATGCCTTGTAGCGGCCAGAACTAGATTTTCTATATCTGGCAACACAATAGTAATGCACAAAGGTGCGTTCGTGATCGTGATCATCCTCAGGATTCCGTTACAGCACTGATCTGTTGTACTGTAGAGGTGCATGCGGTTTGCTGTGTCTGTCAATCAGAGAACAGTACGTCCCTATTCATTGATTCACTTTCAATAATTGTAATATCAAATGAGAGCAAGAATAAATTAAGAATACAGATTTTTGAAAATTTGTTGCCAGGCTCCAGTAGCTAAAAAAAATAGAATTCATATTTTTCGATTCGAAAAAAAAAAAAAATTGGCAACACTTTCGAGTGTGATTTGAGCCGTAGAATCCGAAAAGCGACAAACGTACAGAGTGTTTAATGAAAAATCGAAGTTGGTGGCATTTCTGGCGGTATCGGAAGTCGGTCATTTTGTTTTTATAAGTCTGTCAAACCGAAATTGCCTCTTATCTACAGTGTGACCCACAAAAGACCGGAGCACCCTTATAAAATCTACATTTTTCAACCGATTTGAATGTTTTTTTTCATTGGGTAGACATTCAAAAAGTCTATTGGAACACCAAATTTCATGAATAAATCTCCATTTCCAGGGCCAACTAATCTGATTTTTCAAGGTCAAATATCTCAAAAAATTACTAGCGATTTCTTTAGAAAAATTCGAACTACACCACTGGATTTGCGACATTTTCAAATGGTTCTTACGTACGAGCATATAAACGTTGGAATGCGTCAATCAATAAAAAAGTTATGATGGAATGAAATTTGAAAAATATGCCGTTTAATCAACCCACCAATTCAACTTCAAAACTTTTATCAGAACTTTGACTCCACCACCGGATTCAGGGAATCTCGAAATATCACTGACTGTAATTTCATGGAAAACTGTTGATAAATAAAAAAAAATTGTGAAATAAAATTGACAAAAAAAAATTATGAGAAAAAATAATAATAAAAGTAGTCAAAGTTCTGATAAAAGCTTTGAAATTGAATTGGTGGGTTGATTAAACGGCATATTTTTCAAATTTCATTCCCTTATAACTTTTTTATTGATTGGCGCATTTCAACGTAATTTACATATGAACCATTTGAAAATGTCGCCAATATAGTGGTGTAGTTGGAATTTTTCTGAAAAAATCGCTAGTAATTTTTTTTAGATTTTTAACCTTGAAAAATCAGATTAGTTGGCACTGGAAATTGAAATTTATTGATGAAATTTGGTGCCCTAGTAGACTCCAATCGGTTGGAAAATGTAGATTTTATGAGGGTGCTCAGGTCTTAAGTGGGTAACACTGTATGTACAAAATTTTATTAAAATCGGGTAATAAATGCTTGTTCCTAGTCCTCTTATTACCCGTCATATCAAGTGCAGACTCTAAAAAATATAATTGTATTCTCCTGAAGTCAATTGTGTACACTAAGAATGTTATTGATATTATCAAAAAATTAGCGTTTTAATCAATTCACATGATTTTTCCTACATCTTGGAGTATCAACAATCATTATTATAGTCTATAAGTCCGTTTTTTGTGTTCAATAGACTTTCGAAAAAGTTTAACTTAGAGTGTGAGTTTTCATTCCTGTCTCCGTGGCTAGAAGAACGGTTGTACGTGGTATCAAAAATCAAACAGAAAACGATCCGCAAACTGAAGAATATTTTAAAGGGACCTGAATGTTGTAGATACTCACAATTAAAATAGGCTTCTTTCGTTCCAGTATATTCTGTAACTCTGATAGCATTAGTAATGTTTTCCCTTCAGGCATTGCAAGTTTTTGGACTGCAAATTCGGGTACAGTTTCATACAAATTTTCTTCTTCTATATTTTCATTCTCAGTCTTATCCTTATGCTTCGCCTTTCTCTTCCAAACTCTTCTTATAAAACTTGCCCCCTTCCTTAATTTTGGATGACTTTTATCACCGTCCTTGTCAGTTTTTTTCAGTTTCGTCCCTTTCATTAAGCTCAGTTTGTTTTTATTTTCTTCGTCACACTGAGGTTCAGCATATTCGACATCTTCTGCATCATTTGTGGTTTCTTCAACGTTTACAATTCCATATTGGGCTGGAATTGAATATAAATTTTCTTCATCGGTTCTTTGGGAGTGTTTTTCTTTGAATACATCGTTTTCATTGTAATCCCTTGCCTTATCAACCTCGCTATAAATTATTTCTGAGTACTGGTCGCTCTTGCCAAGAAGAACTGAGTTCTCGTCAGTATTTGATTTCCTTGCTTTCAGTGGGTGAGCATATAAATCATTCTCAATCGTACTCTTTTCAGTGTTTTCGATGTGGCGCAGGTCTTCATAGACCTCTTCTGCAGAGGCGTATAACTCATTTTCCTGCAAGAGGGTAGATCTTTTATTTTTTTTGGCACTATTTCTTTTACCAGAGAAGAATGATGTAATATTTTTCGAGGCGGTATTTTCTGGTAAATTTTGAGTTTTATCAGTTACTTTGTCTTTTTCTGCGCACCCATACAAGTCATTTTCGAACAGAATACTTTCAGTTTTGTCTGAGTTACGATGAGGTGATGTATTTGGAGATGCAGTGTGTACGGTTTCCTGAAAACATTCTGACATTTTTTTCTTCTCGTCGCTACCACATGAGTGTTTCTTCTCCCTATCAGAGAAGAATGGAGTATTGCTTTTTGAAGAATGTTTTTCTGGGACAGTCTTTATTATATCTGATTCGCTCGATTCGATGTCATTCACCAAGTGACCCTCCTCCAATTTTTTGTCGCTCCCTGTTGTCTTTTTATCAGTCTTTGTTATAAACGAGTACAAATCATTTTGCACCAAACGTGAAGAGTTTTTTCTATTTTTTTGGATGTTCCAGATATCTTTGATGGTTTTCTTGGACCCCTTATCAATGATACATTCATACGTGTCATTTTCGAAAGTAACCGGGCGATTTTGGTCTGGTTCATGTCGGAATGGGTTTTGAATTTGTCTTGGAAGCGACATGCTTTTTTTGATATTGAGTAAAACGGGTGTGTCATAAAGGTTGGTATCTGTCGAATTGGAAGGAATTTGTTCATAAATGTTTTCAGATGATTTTGAGTCATATAGATTTTCAGAAGACTTAGCTTCAGGGTTTTCTTCCATATTTCTCAAATCATCAGAGCTTCTTTCTATGGATTCCTGAGATACTGACTCTTTTTTTCTAGACGATGCTTTGCTGATGGTACCGATGAGAGGGTTTCCGTAGGATTGGCCGCCTATTTTTTGTAGTCTCTGAATGATGGCATCACTCAGATGGTCGGTTGGTATAGGTTCTTCGGACATGACCAATTTTCTGTCGGATACAGTTTCTTTTCTCGACTGTGGTAACTCGTCAAGAGAGTACCTGAAATGACTCATTTTTTGTTGGTTTTTATTTGGATTTATTTCTAACATGATGGCTTGCATCCATCGGTTCTGCTCTTCTTGATTAACTGCCCTCTGAAAAAAAAAACGGTATACAAGTTACATTGATTTATACCCGTTGATTCTAACCACCACATTCAGCACAAAATCGCGAGTAGCAATTTCCCTGTTCATTATGGCTTTGAGCTTAGTAATGAAAATTTTGGAAAAAAAATAAAAACGATCAAGAAGATAGCCATGAACATTGGGGACTCCCCAGGTTTTCGAAGAAAAAAACCCTCAAAAGCAGAGCTTGTTCGAGCAAGGGAGATCCGGGATCTACAGCTGACGTAAAAGCTCCGTCGCAGAAGGTGGGACCGTTGAATACCTTATGATCGGAAAAGGTAGTGGGGAACTACCTGTCCTTATCCTTAATTTCTAGGTCCCGAAAAAACACAATCTATGTTAATTAGAAATAACAATGAATATATAATTACGAGAAAACAAATTCAATTATTATTATTAATATCTAGTTAGTCATGGACTGAAAAATTTGAATTTTCCAGTTTACAAGAATTCTCAATAATTGGCAGATGATATTTTTTTATATATAACACGATATTCATATACAGTGTCCGTCATAAAGTTCGCAGCTTATGGAAAACTTTTTTATTATTGATTTCTCAAAAAAAAAAAATCTTTATGAAAACCTCTGCTTCATCCCAAACCTAAATTGCAAATACCAAAATTGAATTTTATACTACCATATACGAGCGATATTGAAAAACATGCCTTGTATTCAAAAAAATTTGATCCCATAACTTTATTTTTCACGGTAGAATTGAAAGTCTGGGGAAAATATTGTTCAGAATCGAATGTTGATCCAGAAATTCAAATCATATAATCACCTATGATCAATTTGATTTTTCCACTTTTTTTCCCATTTTCTCCTCATCGCCCTGTACGATATGAGCAATACCATGCTAGATGAATGGCATATTGTTAAATATGATGATATCACTCCTTGGATATCACCTTCCTCGCTTCTATCAGAAAATCTCATTTATTGAAATATGTGACGGAATTTCGCAAAATCTTGCTGCAAATAGTAAATGAAACTGAATCATCTCCATTAAATTCAATTTTGTTATTTGCAATTTAGGTTTGGGGTGAAGCAGAGGTTTTCATCAAGTATAATTTTTTTTGAGAAATCGATAATAATAAAGTTTTCCATATGCTGCGAACTTTATGCCGGACACTGTATACAGTGTTTGGATAGTCCAACCGTCTTACCTACATAAGTATACGTTGGGGCAAGACCCACAAGTCAATTTATGAACTCTTGAATCTTCAGATTGTAGTATCTTTACTATTTTTATAAAAAAGTGTTATTTGTTTTATAGGCTATTCTTAATGTTTGGTTAAGTAAAAATAAAGCATATTTTCTCGTAACTAGTCCTGAAATTGTTGAAGTCCTGTAATTAATGCCATCGTTGTTAATAGTAAGGTATACTATTATTCTTATGGATAGCCGTCTTAAGAAAGTTTTATATCAAGAATATTTTCAATTGAATCATAGTAATATCTATTGTTTACTATATTGAATAAATACGTGAGTGCAAAAAAGTTCTCTACGAAACTGTATCATCCAATTTTTTTCATACGACAATCATTATATTGATAAATTGTAGCAGTTATTGAATGTTTTATATTATGAAGCTTTTCATGTTAATAACTGAGATGATGATTAGTATGATGTCGATGGAAACATTCACGCATGAATACCGGAAACAGATCCTATTAGTCCTTCAGCTGCTCTCAATCTTTATTAGGACCTTCAACATATGCCAAACAAAAACATAAAGTATGATAGTTTTGATGTTTGTGAATCAATAGAAAGAAACATGTTAGCGGCAATCCAGATATGGAAAACGGACAACATTTAAATTCGAATTCAAATTCAAAAGATTTTAACTGTGGTTAACATTTAACCATTCTCAACTGATCATTTTCTTTCTTTTTTCTCCTTCTTTTTTCCGTCTCGGAAGGCGAAGGAATAAGGACAGTCAGTTGTATACAGGGTGATGACTGTCGCCAGCCAACACTCGGATTCAACGTCAAGTCGAATCCTGCCCCCCCTCCTAGTGGGCAGGTCCGTAATTCTTAAAGAATGAGCAGATATTGTGCAGAATTCACGCCTTCTGCAGAGCTTATGCATGGCTATTGTATGCGTTTTAAACAGAGAATGGATGGCCTTGATCGTTGCAGAGGTTAGAAGGTAGAGCATCCCGGAAAAAACTCACTGGCGGTTTTCGAAGAATCTTCAAGAACATCTTTAGAGAATACAAGACAACTAATTACCGAAACGGACAACACTAATGAATTTTTTGATACCTATCGGAGGAGGCTGTTTATAAATTTCCATTTTCAATTACTTGTATCTTAATTGCCGTTACCATATTTAGTTATATTGTAATCCATAATATTTTTTGGAAAAATAACACTGGATATCAATGGTGAACTTAATTTATTTACCAGTGTTATCGTTGCTGTTCTAGTTTGTATTTGAAAAGCTCCAGGAGTCGAAAGCAACGGCTTTATATTACAAGGCGGCCCTAGGTTGATGCATCCTTTGAACGGAGAAATGGTATCATACTCAACTTTCGATCTGTAGTAGAGTAAAAGTCCTCCTTCCAGTACGAACCAGTATTTTTTGTACGATCCTATCACTTTCTGAAAAAGGCTTACTTGTGAAAAACACAAAAATTCGAAGACAACAGATTTTACATTTTTTCCCTTCTTTTCTAGGTATCCTGTTATCTTTGTGTTGTTTTTGCTCTTGTCCATATCAGGCATCTTCTGAAAAAAAAAACAGTTCATTGAAAAAGTTGTTCTCAAAATAAGTGATTGAACAAAAACAAACATTTTATGTCATTTGCAATAAATATTGGTTTCTGAGTTTTGTCCGTGCAAAACAAAATTAAATAACGATTACAAGGCAAGATTCAGAACAATCTGACAGATATTTGTAAGCTTCCACCCATACTCAATCAATCAATCAAAATATAATTTAGTGTCAGAAGATATTGGGTCGTATGCATAAACTTTGAGCAAATGCTTTAATACCGATGTCTTGAAACAGACGTATTCATTTTATTGAGTTATGAGGGAGACAAACCTGTAAGTAGTAAAAGCATTTGCTACCTTTTATGAATACCCATTATCTCATGCACTAAGTTTTTAACATAATATACAGTATAATAATATAAAGCTGTAAAAGATAAAAGTGAAAATAAAAAAATGTGACGGGTCAATGAATAAAATATTATTTCTCTTCAACCAATAATAGAATACAATCACAGGTTGCTAAAAAAATACGAATGAAATGAATAAAATGAGAGTACCACTTCGTCGATTTTATTCGTATCATTTCATAATATTCATTAATCATAATTTAATTTACATTACTTGTTTTGTATGTTTACCGTGTGTACTTTCATTTACTGTCGCTCTGGGCAATTTGTTATGGATATCATTGTAATGGTTTTGATAACTTATTGTTGATTAAAGAATATTATTATTAATTGATACTCTCCGGCAAAACTTTTCGAACTTTGAATTCTCGCATTTACGAGTACTCTTCCAGTCTTTGCTTCCCGAGGAGTGCTTATTGATTTTCCTCGCTGGTGGCTGCTTCATTTGTGAGGAAATATTAGTTAAACAATTGATTATAATTCGTTGTGAAGGGACAAGACAACTCTAATGTTGCCTGACCTACTCCTGCTCTGATGAGAGGTAAGAACGTCGAAACTTGTCTGCAGGTAGTCACCCACAGCCGAATGAAGGAAAATCCAATGGTTTAATTACAATAAGCACATGCAATCCTCTAGGATGAACGTTGTGCAAATATCTGTCAGATTTGGTACAATACCCGTAGTTGTTTTCTGTCAGATTATAAAGAGGAATCACAATACTACACCTTTTTCAATTGTAATTCAGAAAGTATAAGAAGTATTTCAGAAAGTATAATTTGTAATTCAGGAACCGTAACCAGTAATTCAGATAAGTAAATTATATTTCAGAAACCGTAACATGTAATTCAGATTAGTTAATTGAATTTCAGAAACCGTAACATGTAGTTCAGATTAGTTAATTGTATTTCAGAAGGTGTAAAATGTAATTCAGAAAGCGTTAGTTGTTATTCAGAAAGTATCAACTGTAAATCAGAAACCAAGAACAAACCGTATGTACATATTTTCGAACGTGATTCAAGTGACCAACTATCAAGGCCTGTTGGAATTAACTACGGAATATCAAATAAACGTCTAATTGAAATAAAGAAGTTTTGTGCAGGTATAGATAGATTGTTTGTCGTTCTTACTTAAGATATGAATTTCCAAGATATTTGTGTGATATGTCGAAATTTGATGACTCGAGGTACAGTTATCAGAATTAAACCGTGTCGACATCTTTTACATGAAAAGTGTGCTCAATCATTCGGAAATATGCCACATGCGACCTGTCCACTCTGCGGAATGGTTATTACTGAAAAGGTTGTAAGTAATTGAAAGGAAAAGGTAGTTGTAATTATTGACACTCTATTTTATATCGTGAACCGAATACTTTTTTTTAGGTATAAGCAGTATAATACGCAGGATTTAAAAAGAATAGTATCATGTGCTAACATATGTGATGATTGGTAGCTTTGGCTGAGTCTTTGGGGGTACAATACAAGACTGCATTTCATTGGGTACGATCTGGACGTGATGCAATGCTTCAAACCTAGAATCCTCACAAATGCACAGATCGATATTATCATCTCTTGGGTAGAAATGATAATGATTCCACGTTGAAAAAATTAAAACTAAAATACAGGAACTCTTTCAAAAAGATCTATCAGTTACCACAATCGGAAACTATTTAGATGGCAGGTTGTCCACGGTGAAACAGTTCTACAATGAAGTAGTGACAATAAACAATTTTGAAAATAAAAATAAACGAGAGCATTATGTTCGAACACTGATTGCATCTATTCGTGAAGGAAAACAAATTATCTGGCTAGATGAAACAAATTTCAACCTGTTTTGCCGTCGAACAAGAGGACGTGCTCGAATGGGAAATAGAGCCATACAACAGCTTCCATCTGCAAGGGAACCTAACGTTCATTTGATTGGAGCATTATCGGCAGCAGGTGTAGTAAACTTCGAAAGACGAAGAGGTTCTTTTACAACCGATTCAGCAAATGCGTGGGTGGAAAGATTATTGCAGTTATGGCAAGGTCAAGGAAATTAGTTATCCGATGTTGTCCTTGTGTGTGATAATGCACCCTGCCATTCCAGATTTGAAAACGTTCTGGATGGAACTGAGGCAAGTCTTCTTCGTTTGAGTCCCTACTCCCCAATGTTGAACCCAGTCGAAACAATATGGTCGAAAATAAAGTCCTATGTAAAAGATAATCTTCGAGTTTCCCAAGTTCAAGGTCCGGGTATTGGTGAACAGCGGCTTGTGTATCTTGGGCAAATCATTGACCAGGCAAAAAATACTATAGTTGGAGGCGATTGTGGTAGGGCTGCACAACACACCACCATTCACCATGCTACAGCTTTAGCATTCCAAGATATGCCCGTTGGGCGATAAATATTATTCATAATAATGTTCACTAATAAATAATTCGTTGTTCTCATATTCCCTACTCTTACTAATCAAGTCCTTGGTGGTTTCTGAATTACAAGTGATGGTTTCTGTATTACAATTGACGTTTTCTGAAAAACAATTAACTAATCTTAATAACAATTGACGCTTTCTGAAATAATATTTACTAATCTGAATTAAATGTTACGGTTTCTGAAATACAATTACTTGATCTGAATTACATGTAACAGTTTCTGACTTACAGTTAAGAATTCTGAATAGCAAGTTACAGTTTCTGATTTACATGTTTCTAATCTGTATTTCAAGTTACACTTTCAAGGTGTAGTTTTCAGGAAGGAAAAGACTATTGATGAGGTGGGCTAGCAATTCTATTACAAAAATTGGCAAATTTTCTGATATTTTTATTAAGCTGGTGCCAAATCGAATTTTAAACGCTTAGAATAAATAATAAAAATAATAAACTTTGTGGAAAAAACAAAATTAAACACGAAAACACTCAAAATGGTGAAATGGGAATGCTGTTTAGGGACTGAAAAGGGTTTTTTACGATTTGCGGCGAAACGTGACCTTTTAGCGGATAATGTTTAATGGCAGAGTTCTAGATATTGAAAAAATAAAAAACTTGTTTTCAATACTTTTCGACATAACCTCAAATTAACCGTCAAACTGGCGAAAAACTGATTTTTCAGTATTTAATTTTTTTCTCACTTTATAAGCGTATGACTTTTTTGGTGTCAAATGATCATGATTTTTTCGCAATTCAGAGGACAAGTAGTTTTAGAGTAATGTACATTTTTCGAAAAAAATACCCTTGTCTTCCACGAACAATTGTTCTGGTGTTTTTTATTTCAAAGGTCCATAAGCGATCATTTTAATTGTTGAAATGTCTACTCTAAAAGGGTCTATGTAGCGTGGTGGTTTATTGATCGTTGAACCGCTTAAAATTGAGAAAAACCGACAAGTCTCTCTCTGAATCATAATTTTCTCAATATTTTCAATGATTTTCAATTGATGCAAAGAATGATATTAATAAATTAATTTTGTAGTGTTATTATGTATTCAAATATTTTAATGAAATTTAATATAAACTCCTTCTTGTTATAAAAATATTTGAAGAATGTCCAAAATAATTGAAAATATTGAGAAAATCATGATTCAGAGAAACATTTTTCTCAATTTTAAGCGGTTTAACGATCAATAAACCCCCAAGTCACATAAACCATTTGAAAGTAGACATTCAACAATTAAAATGTTCACTTATTAGACCTTCGAAGTACAAAAAAATATCAAGACAATTGTTCGTGGAAGATAAGGGTATTTTTTCAAAAAATGTGAATAAATCGGAAACTCGTAGTCTTCTGATTGGCGAAAAACTCGTGCTTACTCGACACAAAAAAAGACATATCTACAAATTTTCATCTGAACTAAATCGTTTACACGCGAAAAAAAATACTGAAAATTGTTTTTTTGCCATTTTGACGGTTAATTTGAGGTTATGTCAAAAAGTGTTGAATAAAGAAGTGTTCGATTTTTTTATTATCTACAACTTTTCTATAGAACAAATTTTGCTAGTAAGTCAGTTTTCGCCTCAAATCGCAAAAAACATTTTCAACCCCAACCCCAAGTGTTTTCGTGTTTAAATATTTTTTTCTTAAAAGTAGGAACCTCAACAATATTCTCCACCTGCTCCTTGCCTGTCGCTTTTCCTCTACAATTGATTGAAAATCATTGAAAATATTGAGAAAATGAGACTTTTTGTCGGTTTTTCTCAATTTTAAGGGGTTTAACGATCAATAAACCCCCAGGTCACATAGACCATTTGAAAGTACATATTTCAACGATTGAAATGATCACTTACAGCCCTTCGAAATATGAAAAAACACCAGAACAATTATTTGTGGAAGATAAGGGTATTATTACTCGAAAACTAGTCGTCTTCTGAATTGCGAAAAAATCGTGTTCACTTAGGAATGTAGGCTTTCAAGGCTGGCGTCAATGTTTTGGTTGCACTCAGAAAATTTCCTATGTATTATTAACAGAGGTACTTTTATGAACAGTTTAAAGTATAATATCTATTAACATAACAAAAATAAAATTCACACTATGAAAAATATTGTGCGTACAACAAATCCTTTTTTGTAGTCGTTAAATCTTATATTGTTTTCGGAACCATAAAACCTCTATTGTGAGTATAAGAATATATTATATACATCGCATTTTTTTATTATCCTGACAGTAAATTACAGTCAAACATCAATAATAATTTCATAAATGAAACAAAATAATCACTCTGCATCTAATGGTAACAATTTATATAGACTATACGGTAGCCGGTTGACCCAACAGTATACATTATTATGTATAAAAATATGCCGTCACCAGAACAGTCTTTCATTATTTCAAACAAAAAATCGACATCGACAATTTGAATGTTGCATTGACAAAATTATTCTGTGAATTTTAACCAAGGAATATTAAATTTACAATGTGATTGTCTGCCTTCTAACAAGAGCAATTGAAATGAAATAATAAAAGCACTGCAAGCGGAAACAACCGAGTTGCACCGATAATAGACAGATTGTAACTTTTGTGGTTCATATAAGTCATTTCACTTTTCAAAGAATTCGTGTCTTCGTAATTCGTGAGTTTAGAATTTGCAGTGTCCTTGTTCACCAAGTTATTATGGTGGTGTTGGGAAGAAATCCATACAATATAAACGAAAAATGGAAATATTGTTCGGGCTCAGTGGAATACGGGAAGTTGATAAAAGTATAGTGCATTGCGTTCGTTTAAAAAGTTTTTTGTTTATAGTTTTATTTATAAAACACCTGTATTATTACGTTATTATTATTATTATTACGTATCAGTACTATGTACTGTGTTTCTTTCAAAAGGCAGAATCGATTATAAGTCAGTCGTCACTTTTTTTAGACGTGGTTGTTTTCTTTCAACAGGTGGGAATTTATGAACACTTTAAAAAAAAATTTTTTTTCTGTTCATGCAATAAAATATTTGTCAAGAAATAATATCTATCAGTTGTTTATTTGACAGTAACCCTCTGTTATCAATACAACAATTACTTTTTATGAAAAGCACTGATTGTTGATTCAACAGTGTGATGTATATACACGTAACAGTATTTCTTCAATAACCCCATGAAACTTCACAAGCATTTTATTACAATAACAGTTTTTCTGTACTATTTAAAGAAATCGACCGTTTTCATTTGACGGACCCTTCTATTATCACAATAAAAAAGTTATTGTATCTATAGGATATAATATACAAGTGACCAACTAATAGTATAACAACTGTTATATTAACAGAATTTAAGGTCTACCAAATAGAGATCTTACCACTGTTAACTCAACCTACTTTTTTTGTCGGATTTACTAAGAAAATTTTCTGAGTGTGGTTTCCAAAACAACTAAACAACGTGTTCATTTAATACCAAAAAAAGATATATGCTTACAAATTTTCATGTAAATTAAATCATTCAAGTATACGCGAGCAAAAAATTAAATACTAAAAAATCAGTTTTTCGCCATTTCGACGGTTAATTTGAGGTTATGTCAAAAAGCGTTTTATGAAAAAGTTTTCGATTTTTTTCTTTGTTGTCTTGGCATCGACTGCATTAGCCACGTGATCTGGATAGGCCTTGTTACTAACTCCATGCGCCACATTAGGAGCAGCACTGTTAATTGGAACGCAACAGTGAATCGTGCTGTCCAGCCACGAGATTTCCATAATTTAATCGGTCAAATGAAAAAAAAATAAAAAATCCTAGCCGCAACTGGGGCTCGAACTCCGGACCTTTCGACCCAAAGTCGGACGCTTTAACAACTGCGCCACGTCCCATCTACAACTTTGCCATTGTACATTTTTCACTTGGATGCCACGTTTCGCTGCAAATCACAAAAAACCCTTTTCAGCCCCTAAACATCCCCATTTTGTGTGGTTTCGTGTTTAATTATTTTTTTTCCTTAAAGTTGAAACTTCATCAACATTTCCCACCTGGTCCTTGCCTGTTACTTTTTTTTTATTCACAAAAATTATAAGCACCAGTCTTTATTGTGATATTGTCAATCTGGATGTTTTGTTTTAAATATGTTTGATTCTTTTTATCTTGTTGCATTCTCACAACTGAGACCAATTGAGTTTAGAAGTAGGTGAGACGAAACTGAGTTGTGAACATAAAAGAACACGTTTTTATCTGTCATAATTGGTAAAAAACTACAATGCCGATTTATTTTATAGAAAATGCTTTTGATGACAGAAGTTCATGTTTCTGGTCGAGCAGTTCATCATCGGAATGTGGATTGGTCAAAACTCAAAACAAAACATGTCAATACGAAACTTTAACCTCACAATTTCCAGCACAGGACCACATAATACTTATATTATTCATGTCTTACATTTTGCTCAATACAGCACTACATAGATGAATAGCAAGCTCAGTTGGGGTGAGGGGGGAGGAAACTGTCCTAATCAATTCTAAGACAAATCTCATCAAACTATTGTAAATGAAACATGTAGTACAATTGAGCTATTAAACTGTGCTGAGAATCTTAGTTAATCTCAGTTAAAGTTGATAAAGAGAATATAACTTATAAGATCAGCCATATTTGTATCATGGAAGATAAATTTGTCAGCTATTGAGGTTCCTTTCAAGTAGAGCAAAGGATCCGGAGCAGCTTCTATATTTTCCGTTTTTAGATTTTCGGATACGGTATTTCTGGTGAAATTTATTAAAGTTGTGTTCGATTTTTGTAATATTTTTCAATATTTGTATCTTTAATAGGACTTTTCATTTAGATGACAAATGACTTACTTTGTTTACCTGTCAGACCCAACGGCAGTGCCGGTGAATATTTTTTTTTAAGGAAATGAAACAATTTTTCCGAGTTTTTCCCATGGATAGTTGACTTGAAGAAAACTCACTATGACAAAATATTCCTGTACACTATTTTATATAAGAATGAAAGGTTCTTGGTGGTACAAAGTAGGTATATTTACTTAACCTTCAAAGCATTTTTTTTCGTTCCAATGCCTTTTCATTTGATGTAAGTATAGGTATATTGTTTTTGAGCAATGCTGATTCGAGAAAATAGGAATGATCTCTATTTAAACTTGTGTATATCTAACCTCAAATGATCATTGAAATCAATAATAATCTACGAAGCAATGGTTCATGTCTTTTGCTCAATTATAACCCCGTATCTGCAAAAAATCTAAAATTTGTTTTTATCGTTCCTCAGAGTTTCCCGCAGATTAGTGAATAGGTGGTACCCAGTATCGTGTTTGAAAGAGAATAGATTAATTCTACTTTTAAGTAATACCTTGCATGGCAATGACCAATAAATGTTTGAGAATATACAGTAGGTCTCTGTTCAGGGTATTTATCAGGTAGATTACACGCTCTGGAAAATGTAATTTTTAATAGAAATACGCAAAAAAATCAGTGAATATTTAGTTTCAAATTATTGTGAGATCATGTCTATATAATTTTTACTGTATTCTGGATAATCAATCCATGTTGAAAGTTTCTCACAACAGAGATTATTATAGGCGGTATAGGTAGGTATTATATATATTTGCAAATTCTCTTCTGTTATGGCATTTTTTCATTTTATGGGTTAGTAATTCCATCAATGTGGAACCTACGGATAGAAATTACGAAAATTGAGTGTCGAAAGGTCAATGCTACTTTCCGTTCTATAACTCTCATTAGGTTTGGGAGTCAAGCAAAAGAGGTATGGGACCATAGAAATAGAATTATATTTCTATGTATGGCACTCAAATTATTCATCCTCCAATAATAAACAAAAGACCTAAACAGTACCACAGAGTTAATCGAAAGCGTTTCCCAGATTGTATAGTTCAATATGAAAAAATTGCACTTTTTTCATTCTCCTGATACATACTAATGAAAATGGTAAATTTATCAGAGTAAACAGTCAGTTTCTGAGGCAAGCATAAGTGCAATGTTTTTATTATAGATTACATATACTACGAATACACTTTATCAAAAAGCACTGAAATTCCATTTTAGGATTGCAATCATAATCCATCATGCGCCGTCCACATGGGCAAGGTCGTGCGGCGCACGACGGCGCCAAGGTCTTAAAGGCGCCTACGGACGTTGAATTTTCAACACAATTAAAGCCGGCAACGGACATTTATGTAATATATATTTTATCTCACATATTACAAAAATATCGCTCATCATTAAAAAGAAAAATTCGCCGCACACGATGCTATAATATTATTACCATAGCAAAGGGATTTTCTCGTGTCTGGAGAAACAAAGCTATAATATATATTACAGTATCGCTCATCGTCCGTTACATTATCCGCCAATACAGACCGCCGATCTGCGACCAGTACCAGTGGTGAAATTTTTCTACTCCTATTCCTGTGGCCTGTGGGGGCGCGAACATCCGCGTAGCTTTCGACACGCAGGTTTGAACTTGCAAAATTATGCGTGTTCGTAATCGATGTAGCAGGTTGATTTTTCATTCTTGTCTTGATAAGCGCATAGCGCATAAGACATACAGACATTTGCTATTACGTATCTACCGAAATTGTGAAAAATAATTACAAAAAAGGTAAGTAAACGATAATCAACAGGGATGCAAACATGGCAAATAATTGTTTTCCTTTTTAATGACTTTTGTTTATGAAACAAATAAGACGCGGTGTTTAATAATTTTTATTTATTTTATTTAGATGGTCAGAGAAGAAAAAAAGAAATTGTCTGGTTACCAGAACTTGCTTAACAAGCGAAAACGGGAGGAAGACTTGGAGAAAACCAATTTCAAAATTAGTCACTTTTTTCGAAAGACTGCACAAGACACTACTTCTGATAAAAGTAATTTTCTACAATCAACACAGTCAAACTTGCCATCAGAATTAAAAAAGCAAGCTTATGAGGATGAAGATTCTGAAGAATTAGATCTTGATACGTTGCAGTCAGTGTCGGTAACATCATGTTCGAGTAAGCAAGACGAATTATCCGAAGAAGCGCCCCTTTCTTACGATCCAGGTCTTTGGCCAAGTGTATTGTCTTCAATTCAGGTGCAAGAACTTGTCGAAAAAGGGCCAATGCAATATCATAATAAAACTATGTATCAGTATCCTAAAGACAAAAGTGGACGTAAGTTTTCCGATATACATTTTAGTCGAATTTTGTTAAATGGTGAAAAGGTTCAGCGTCATTGGTTGCTATATTCTAATGAAAAAAATGCAGTTTTCTGCTTTTGCTGTAAAATATTCAATGACCCCAACAATCCATTGACTTTTAAAAACACTAAATTAAGTAACCAAGACGGTTTCAATGATTGGCATCATTTGAGCGAACATTTGAAAATCCACGAAAAAAGTAAATCTCATTTTCAAAATTTACGTGTCTGGTCAGATTTACTAGAAAGATTAAAAACGAATCAAACCGTTGATTCGGATATGCAAAATTTATTAAAAAATGAAACCAAACATTGGCGCAGCGTCATTGAAAGAATAATATATACTATTCAATTTCTGGCTGAACAAAACTTGGCTTTTCGTGGTCCTAGTAACAAATTATTCGAAAGAAATAATGGATTTTTTTTAAAATGTATAGAAATGATAGCAAAATTTGATCCAGTCATATCTGCACATATTAATAGATCTCAAAAAAATATTCCACTTTATCTTGGGAATAAAATTCAAAACGAAACCATTAAATTAATAGGTGACAATATAAGAAATACAGGAGCAGATTTCTGTTTGCTTAAGATACGTTAATTTAAAAAACAATAGATTTAGTGTCGAAGAACGTTTTTTAACATTTCATCCTGTGAGTGATACTACAGGTGAAGGTTTAACCAACTTTTTACTAAAAACAATGGAGAATTATGGTTTAGACATTTATAATATGCGTGGCCAAGGTTACGATAATGGTTCAAATATGAAGGGTAAACATCAAGGTGTACAAAAAAGAATTTTAGACATTAATCCACGAGCAATGTTTGTACCTTGTTGTAACCACAGTTTGAACCTTGTCATAAACGATGCTGTGAAATCCAACATTTCCAGTATACATTTTTTTTCAAATGTTCAAGAATTATATAATTTTTTTTCTGCCTCAACCAATCGGTGGTCTGTTTTGAAAAGTAACATTTCAAGTCTGACGTTAAAGCCTTTGTCGGACACTAGATGGTCAAGCCGAATTGATAACCCCTCTAAGATTTCAGTTGGGAGAAATTTACGATGCTCTTTTTGAAATTTTATCCGGAAATCATTTTGACAATAGTACAAAACATCTAGCTACCTCCTTAGGTAAAAAAATAAAAAATTATGAGTTTGTGTGTATGGTAGTCTTGTGGTACAAGATTCTAAATAAAGTGGATGTTGTTACTAAGATTCTGCAATCAAAAACATTTAATATTTCCCAGGCTTGCGAAAGTTTGAATAAACTCAATGAATTTGTGAAACAATATCGATCTGACAAAGGCTTTATTGACTTATTAGTAGATGCCAAAGAACTAGCGCCTTGCTTGGAAGTTGATGCAAAATTCAAATCCGCAGAAATGTTAAGGCCACAAAAGATTTAAAAAAAATTTTCTTATGAAGGTGACGACCAGCCGATTGAAAATCAAGAAATGAAATTTAAAGTAAATTGCTTTTTCGGAGTGCTAGACATTACTCTTTCATCCGTACATGAAAGATTTAAATTATTATCGTGCCATTCTGATGTTTTCAATTTTTTGTGGAATGTTGAGGATATCGGCAAATATTCTGACCAAGATCAATTTAATTTTTGTAAAAAACTGGAAGAAATCTTAACTGACAAAGATCGAAACGAGAAAGATATAGACGGAACAGAACTTTTACACGAATTACAATTTCTGCAAAATGGCGACAAAAAGGCGACGTCTGTAGTAGAAACACTTAATTACATTGCAATAAATAACCTAACTCACTCATTTCCAAACATTATGATTGCATTGCGCATATTATTAACCATTCCAGTTTCTGTAGCTACAGCCGAGAGGTCATTCTCTAAATTAAAGTTGATTAAAAATTATTTACGATCTAGAATGGGCCAAGAGCGGTTAGAAAATCTTGCTATTATTTCTATAGAATATGACTTTGAAGATCTTGTAAATGAATTTGCAAAAAGTAAAGCTAGAAAAGTCCAATTTTTGTAAATCCTCTCCATCATGTATCATGATCATATATTAGATATCTGTCTTAAAACAATCGTTATTTTATTTCTAAATTTTTTCAATATTTTGTAACTTTAATACTGTTTTTGTTTTGTTACTGCGTTGTTTCATTTTCTATATTCTAATATTTTTTGTGTACTTTTCGTTTGTCACAAATAAATATAGACATTAGTACTAAAAAGTATAGAGTTTTCTTCAAAAATTTCGACAGTAAACTATGAGGGAAGGGTGGCAATTTTAGCTCAATATTATAATATTGGTGAAAGGCGCCTATCATTATTCCACACGACGCGACGGCGCCGAAAATACTTGGCGCGTCCCCATAAGGTAGAAATATCTAAGTAGAATTGTCTATTACACAAGTCAAAAGTTTGGAAATGAAACAGTTACTTCAATTACTTAATGATTGAATGTGAATAAACTTGTAAAGAATTTCTTCATTATTATTTAGTTTTCAGATGGTGGGTTGAAAACTCATAAAATCTGTCAAGAAACTTTGAAGTAGTTGAATAGGAAGGAAGGTCTGATGAAATATTCCTGCATTGAAAAATTGTATCGGGGAATAGGAATGAAACAAAGTTGTTGCTTAAAGTTTATTCGAAAAAACAAATCTGATATTGTTAAAAATATAACGTAAAAGTATTGTGTGATATGTCTTGATGATTGTGTGACGCAATTGCTTTTCAACTGTAAGAAAACTGTAAAACCTACAGCACCTCAAGGCTCAATCGTGAGTTTGTACAAATTCATTCAAAATAACGATTCTTTATAGCAATGCGACATAATTTATATCTCCTATATTTGATACACGCCTTGTGTTACCAATTTTGATTACAACACAAATAATATTAATATAAGAAATGAGTAAATTTTGTAATCATGGGCCGTGGTAGTCGGCTGGCAGAGCGTAGGGTTATGGGTTCGTTTCTCAGCTTGGTCACCGGTCTCGTGCATGGCATCATACGTTAAAAGGTAAGGGCTGCGTCTTCTCTAGCTCGCACAAATCTTTCGAATACTTCTGAGGGTTGCATGTAGGAGTGCAACAAGTTGACGGAATTAACAACTTTAACAATTAAAAAATATGTATTAACTTAAGTTAATACTCTTCTCCACTTCAAAAAATTAATGATATTTAAACTTATTTGAGTAATTAATAAATTGCTGCACAATTACATTTCCACATGCTACAAAGAAAATGCCAAAAGCTTGGTGGATCTGCCAGCTTTAACAACTCAACATAATATTGAAAATTGTGAGATTCTTCCACCAAAAAAATTGTGCTCTTACACTACTGCTTTTCTGGTCCACTAGCTATCAATAACAAAATATAAAAATTAGGCTACCCCAGATCATTTGTGAAGAGAACAAATCAACATCCAATTGATTAAGAATATTATGATCGCAGATTTCCAAAGAATGCTTATTGTTGAAATGACTGCTTGATACATTTGTTATCAAGAGTACATTTTCATCATTCTCAGACATTCACAAATCGCGTTGTCACTTCAAAAAATAAAAATTGTTGTGGAAAGATGGACCCATAAAATATGATTATCTAATGTAATGCCATAAAAATAAAGGAGTAATGCTCATTCTATTTAAAAAATAACTGCATTGAATAACATTAAAAAAATAGACAGCAAACTACCCTCAAATGTTTTTTAACATATACAGGGTGTTTCTTAAGTACGTGTAGAAACTTTAGGAGCATGTTGCTGACATCGAAATAAGAAAAAAAGTTTCCATATACACATGTCCGCAAGTTATTCGTTTCAAAGATACAGAGTGTCAGAGTTTAATTCTTATATTTGTTTTTTGTAAATAAATTCCAAAATATTTGTGATATTCGAGTAAAGTTTGGTATCTGGGATGATTTTTCAAGGACGAAATCAAATTTTATGTTGATTGCGAAAAAACTGATCTCTAATTGAATATATTTAAAATTTAAAAATCTTGTCATTCAAAATTACTTGCATGGATTATTTCAAATCTCAATAATTCGAAAACAGTTACTCTCAGTGACCTTTACCGAGAATAAAGTTTTTACACAAACTAAATAATGAATATTTCCAGATACCAAACTACCCAAATATCAAAATTATTATGAAATTATTCACAAAAAATAAAAATAAGAATTCATCTTTGACACTCTGTATCTCAGAAACGAATAACTTGCGGAAATATGTTTATAGGAAATTTTCTTCTTATTTTGATGTCAGCAACACGCTCCTGAATTTTCTACACGTACTTAAGAAACACCCTGTATAATTTTGATGGCATTTTCTAGATCCATTTCATTCAAATTTGACAAACTGAAAACATTTTTTCAACTGAAACTGGTGCTTCGCACACAATTTGTCATTTAATTGCATACTGTTAGATAAATCGTTTAGAAAAGATTATATTTGAAACAAAAATTGAGTTAGTCAGTTCAAACTATGATAATAGTAATAACAAACGTTTTTCCACTACTAGCACTATTATTTTAATACCAAGAAATTATTTTCAAGAGCAAGATACAATTCTATAGTTTATTATATAATTGGCAATGTACTTAGGAAAATATTTTCGAGCAAACAAATTAAAAAAAGGTAATTGTTATGACACTTTGCTTCTAGAAAATGCTATATGATTTGTTTTGCAATATATAAGTAGTAATACCTCCGGTGAAAAAATATTTATATACAGTGCGGCTTTTAATAGTCCCCCCCCCCTGTTAACTTTTGAACGGTTCGACGTAGAAACATGAAAACCGTTTCGAGGGTTTCACCAATACTACTTTTTGAAATAAAAAAAATAGTGATTGCACGATAGGGGGCGCAGGGGGGCCCATCAACTCAAAATTTGTAAATGGCATGTGGGGTCAAGTGTCATATCGTTGAAAACAGAATTCAATTCCCTTTACAACCATCTAAATATTTTTGAATTTCGGTAATATTTTTTTGTAATTCAAAATCGAAATATCAAATATAAATGCGGATCTGAATACTACTCATACCTCGATAAATTTGAACGGTTGGATGTGGAACAATGAAACCAAAAATTGTTTGAAGGGTATTACCGATACTACTGTTTGAGAGAAGAAACATTGCAATTACTCGACAGATGGTGCTGGGGACACATTAATTTAAAAATTTCGAAAGGTATAAAAATCGAAATTGGGAAAAAAATTATAAACAAAATTAAAAAATATTCAGATGGTTGTAAAGAGAATTGAATTCTAGTTTCAACGATGTAACACTTGACCCCCCATGCCATTTAAAAATTTTGAGTTGATGGGCTCCCCCGCGCCCCCTATCGAGCAATCACCATATTTTTTATTTCAAAAAGTAGTATTGGTGAAACCCTCGAAACAGTTTTTTTTTCATGTTTCTACGTCGAACCGTTCAAAAGTTAACAGGGGGGGGGGGCTATTAAAAGCCGCACTGTATACACCAACCCTTTCAACCTTGGTGTGAAACAATGAATTTTTTTACAAGAAATAAATAAGGGCGTTTTTATGTTCGTCATTTTGATTCCCGACGACAAAAAAGCGTAAACGTAGCAACCAGTAAATAATTATCATTTCAAAATAATAATTTGTTGAGTTACAACACGACAGAAAATGGTATTGTTGCTTCTGGGTGCTTATCGGCAAAGTGATATGTATGTCATCTCTCCAGAAATACCAATGCATTACAGTTCATTTCTCATCCATAACTATCTATCATCAACAATTCAGATATTCATGTTTAATGCAACTTTTGAATATAAACAGTCTTACTTCTTCCATAAAATAAATGATGTTACCATTGAAAATTGTAGAATGTAAATAGCTATAAAATACTACATTAGATACATAAAAATAATGTTGTAAGATACTTCACACAATTATTATTTGCTTAGCAATATTTGTATATACCAAAGTAGCCATTAGTGTGGTTGATTTTTAATGAGCCAAAGATTTCCATAGAAAAAATCCCAGCAGTTTCTTCCTGGTTGCATTTGCAGATCTGGTTTCATAAAAAAAAGAAAAGAAAACAGTTAGGTACATTAACAATGTTTTAATAGAGCTAATTCTCCAACATAAATGAATATGATATATTTGGATAAGCATGACAAAAAAATACAATACTCGAAATGTGAGTATGGTTGGGGAGCTGATTCAATTATTTTATTGCTTTTTATGAAAAATGCATAAATATTCAATGTGCGAATTAAAATTCCTTCGAAATTTAAAAAAAACTGTCATAGGTGAAATTGATTTTTTTTTTCAACAGAATGCAAATACAATGATGACTTAGAGAATAATATTTTTCACACAAAAAATGATACAGGAAAAGAACTCATTCAAAAATGTGTTACATAGTCATGAGAAATAAGTGTTGTTTTCATAAGATAAGCAAACTGTCAGTCCTAGGAAAAAATGGAAGTAATTCAACAATATTTTCAATAGGTATTTTCTTCTTTCAAATTAGGTTCTTGAAAATTAACCAACCAGGCAGTAACAAATACAACTTTGGATAATATTCCTCTCACACTAACTAGCAAATATTTTCAACAATCTGAAAGATTTTATTCTACCCACTACATGTTCTCCACATTATATTCTTTTTTTGAATTTTTTTTGTCTCAATTTCCTCCTTAGGTGTTAAATTATCACAGCCTTCCAAAAATGGTGGAATATTTAATGCTATTTTTTTCTAATTGTCAAGAACTTTATGTGAAAACCGCTGTCAGCTAAAAATAAGTCACCTTCATCTAGTAAATCCATTAAATTGGACTTCTTTACCTATTCTTTATCCGATATGGAACCTATGAACAAATCGATAACAAAAGATATAGCACCATTTGGAGTAAAACCTTTTAAAACTTTAAATGTAGTATGGGCATTGTAAAAGGAATACAGATTGCTTTGGTGCTCAAAATTGCTTGGCACTTGACAATAAAATTCAGTGCAATCAATGATGACCCTAATATTCTTTGCTCTTTTGAATTATATGGGCAAATATTACTATATCAAATCTCTAGATGGGAACATCATAGGCCGAAGTATGTTAAATACATGTATATTAAATACATGTTTTCAGCTGGTAAACCGGTTGAAACGTTGAATCTATAATGTATATCTTCAATTAATGAACCAGTTCTTAATCTGATCAAAACTATAACGAGTTCTTCGAAATGATTTTTTTCTCCAAAGGTGGATTAACCTCCAAATTTTTTCATCCCCAATACTGTAAATGCTCTATGTGTTGCAAAAATGAAAATTTATGTGAGAATGCTGGTAAAAGTTTGAGATGTGTAAAACTTACACTTTTTATCACTCTGCTTAGACTTTCCCCAAAGTTATTTGTCTTCTCCAGCTTCATTCCTTTCCAGTTCGTCAATCCTCTTCTGCAACATGGAATTTTCAACTGTTTGTTTTCAGCCTATTTTGAATAAAACGGACATTATTATCCGTATAATCAACAAGAAGTATTACATTTGCCATATTTTCAATTTGTATGTCGATAGATGATCATGGCATTAGCTTATTTTATTACAAGCCTTCAACAAACCCTAATGAAACCTTGAGTTTTTCCAGAGTTTTAACTTTCCACTACCTAAAAAAAGTGAGAAATAAAATAGAATATCAATACGAGTGTAGAAGGATTTGTAAACAATTTTTCTTCAAGGGAATAGAATTGGCGGATGGAACAGTTCATCAATTAAATTTTAAATTTGTTTTTACGAAACTTTCAGGTTTTCGGAGAAAATCCCTCGAAAGCAGAGCTTGTGTGAGCAAGGGAGATCCGTTGACTAATACTCGTAATTTGCGTTCTACACCTGCATAAACTTTCTTGATTAATTCTATCGACTTTCCAGGTTGTGGAAGTTTGTAGAATTGAAAAACTTTATAAAATTATAATAACTGCAATATAAACTCAGTGAACCCATTCCATTTGAGTTTTAAAATTTTCAAAGTAAACTAAACTTACCTGTGAAAGGTTCGAGTATGGTTTTTCCCAATTCTTCTGCACCAACACAAAATTTCGATACCATTGTAGCTGTCACACAGTAAAGTCGAGCTAATACATTAATTACACTATAATTACCACAAGAAATGGTTCACAGTGGGTATCTTTTTAATGGTGAGAGATACGAGGTCGGTTAAATGACACCAAATGTGGAGTAAATCAAGGCCAACTATAATGTGAAAAAATATTTCGATAAAATCTATTCGTTTTTGTTTTATACGCAAAAAACAGATTTTAATCATTTTCATGTCTCGTCCGTAACTTCTTTATTTATGAAAATATTTGAATAGGAATTTCACATTCGTATGGCAGCTTTTTAATGATATTTCGAAAAAAATATGAAATTCATACCAACTCTTCTAGAATTTGAGATATCAGCACCAAATTTTATTTTTCAAATGTAGATCATAGCTCACTATGACTTACTTATGAATAATTTTTTTTTCTCTTACAGATATGTCAAAGTAATAGCTTTTTGTTGAAAACAACGGAGTTATCGTCATTTATACAAAAACAAGAACTATTTTGAAGTCGCCATCTTGAATTTATAAATTTTAAAAGAAAAATCATGATCTCCGACCTCAAAAACCCCCACATACCAATTTTGAATGGAATTGGACCATAATCACAAATCTCGTCCGCCATATTGGAAGAGCCGCCATTTTTTATTTTTTGTTTCAATAAAAATTTCATAGTGCATTCTCACCGGAATTATGAACATCTGCCAAATTTCAAGTTATTAGGACCGCCAGAAGTGGGTCAAATTTCACGTGCAAGAGACATGAAAATTATCAAAATCTGTTATTTGTTTATTAAACAAAAACGAATAGATTTTATCAAAATATTTTTTCACATTATAGTTGGCCTTGATAAACTCCACATTTGGTGTCATTTAACCGACCTCTTATCTCTCACCATTAAAAAGATACCCATGGTGAGCATGGTAAGTGGGACACACTGTATAACACACAAAAATAAGGTAAAGGTAAGCTTATCGGGCTCAATCTCGAAACAAACAAAAAAGTGGCGTTACTTACGTAGTTTTATCTCCTGAACACGAATCCGAAAGAATTTTGTGGGGGTCTGTTATACTTTTCGAGTTATGACCTTTTGAATCTTGAAAGTTGACCATTTTCAAACTCGATTTTCTCAGCGAAAAATCGCACAAAATGCCTCCTTCTTTTTGTTGACACTTTTTTAAGACCCTAATCAACCCATATTTCACAATTACAAGTACTAAAACCAAACGTATTACACAAAAATTCTATCTTCTTATAAAGTATACCTAACCCTTCCAAAACCTCTAGAACGAACGCCAATGAAGAGTGAGGTTAAGTGTAGCGTAATATAAGAAGGTTAATTTTTTCCGTAAAACATTTAGTTTTGGTGCTTGTAATTGTGAAAAAAGAGTTGATCAGGGAATGAAGAAAGTGTCGACAAAAAGAAGGAGGCATTACCTGCGATTTTTTACTGAAAAAATCGTGTTTGAAAAAGGTCGCTTTTCAAGATACAAAAGGTCGTAACTCGAAAAGTATAAGAGACCCCTACAAAATTCTTTCGGATTCGTGTTCAGGAGATAAAACTACGTAAGTAGCACGACTTTTCTTTTTGATTCGAGAATGAGCCCGACAAGCTTACCTTTACCAAAAATAAAAGTAAACCACGAGGTATTGGTATTTTATTCACTAGTATTCACTTTCAAAATACGAACGCCAATGGTTGCATTTGTCTGATGTCATGTAGTTGACGGTTGACAGAATGTGAAAATACCGCTAATTTTGAACTGAGCCAATCCCAAATTGTTATTTCTAAACTAACCAATGGCTATTCACTTTCCCAATATCCAATCAGACTTTGGGTCTCCAAAACGAGCGCATGCGTCTTAAAAAATCATCTAAATGAAAAGGCCTATTCCCTTTTTAGGTTGTGTGTATTATGGAAACCATAGGTGCTTGTCGCTGTCAAGAATTATGTGAAAAGAAATTATCAGATTACAACGATATGTTATCAACTGCCTTAAGGTTCATATAAACTCATGAAAAAATTAACGGCAAGGTTAAAAATTCTGAAAAAAATTCGAGTTATTTTGGCATTCAAATTGAATAACTAAAGAGATTTAGAAGAAATTCTGATGAACAGTTTTCGAGGAAAAAAATAAAAACCTAATTTTTAGAGGCTTTTTTTAAGTTTTCCCAAAAACCATCAGATTCCATTTCAAATATCAAGACATATCAATGTCTAAGTAAAGGATAATCACGATTTTTTTCAGAATTTTCAACTCCAACGTTCCCTCACAAATTAAAAAATTCTGAAAATCTTGTTATTAAATCAAAGACAGTTGAGAAGAATCTCTTTTGTAAATAATATTTATATGCAATTTAGAAGACTGAACATTGAGGAACTATTCATACCATCTTTCAGACATAAAATCAATCGTTTTAAATTTTTTTCTACATTCATGCAAAAAGCTAAACTTTATTGAACTATATTCAGAGGAAAAAGAAGTTCTTTATTGCACTAGTGCAATAAAGTTTTTATTGCACTCATCTGTCATTCTACTTCAAAGTGCTGTCATCATGACAAACATAAACGTTTAAACCTACTACATATTTAGCAGATATTCTGTGAGATTGGCAATAGGTACTTCACTACGAAATATTCATATTGAAAATTGCACCAATTGTTCATTCACTTTCAACATTGAGGGTAAAAATAAAGTTTGAGTTAAATTGTTCGTAACGTATTAGTTCCTGTTTCAATGCAAATCGATATTAATAATAAAGTATTCAAGTTGCGCTTTTCATTTTCCTACACCTAGTGCCGCACCTCAATAAATCATTTTTTGCTTTTTGCATGAACGTAGGAAAAATTTTGTATGCAACTCGTGCAAAAATTGTTTATTGCACTCGACGTGTTGTCCAACTCGTCGGACAATTTCACGTCGAGTGCAATAAACATTAACTTTTTGCACTTGTTGCATAAATAACTATTAATAATGATATTCAAAACCTCGGGCAAAAAACGATAAATCGCTCCAGTGATTCCTCTGTAGTACATAAACAAAAAGACAAACATAGTTCTGCTTCTGTCCACAAGGTATTGCACAGAATTATTGTCACTGTCATATTTAGTGAACAGCGTTGCCAATAGTTCTAGACAGCGCGGTATCCGATGTAATTTGTTTAATTTTTCGAAAATGAAAGTTATGTCGATAGTGGTGTGTCAGTTGGATGTTGGATTGGACCGCCTAAAGCCTTGGAGTCCTTGAACACAATTGATGAAATATGTAAGTAATAAGTTTTATGTTTTGCGATTTAAAATATCAGTTTTGGAAATAAAACAGGACGCAAAACAGAATTGAAAAATAATAAACAAAGTTGAAAAATATTGATGAAAATAAATTATAGTGAGTTGTTTATATTAGCTGCTCTTTTTGAATTTTACCAACAATATTGTTGTTTGTGCTAAAAGCATATATAAACGAAGCAAGATCAAGGACGGACTGACTATATCTATAACAAACCCATGGACACTGCAACCCCGAATATCAGAAAAACAAACGAAATTAATACAATAAATAATATACAGGTGAACCGGAAAAAAAGACAATACCAAAGATTCCCAAGATCTCCTCCCACAGGAAAACCGACGGCACAGGCATCATCAATAAACCAAAATCTTTTAAATCCCTTTAAAATAATCGCGGATACCCAAGGAACAAAACAAATGAGGGTTGAAAGGAAACATTATTATTAATAAATATTAACAAAATAATCAAAAAGGAATAATACAATGTTTTCAATAGTATTTGAAAGCGGTGCCGATGGTTTTGACAATTTTTATCGGCTTATTTTTATTTTAACTTAACCATTATCAAATGTGTGAAGGAAGAATTATCGACGTGTCTCTGTGTGTCCACCTTCTCGTTCAATGCATCTAGTCCGATCATAAAATTCACAAAGAGTAGATCGCAACACACTTGCTGGAATATTTCTGTAATGAAATCGTATCGAATTTTCAAGCTCCTCAGCATTATTAAATGGTCGATTCTTGTAAACCATTTGCTTTAAATATCCCCATAAAAAATCTAAAGGGGTGAGATCTGGCGAACGAGGAGGCCACCGTGGATCAGTATTTCGTCCTAACCATTTATCACCAAATTTCCCATTTAACCATTCTGAAATAATTCTAGTAGAATGAGCAGGACATCCATCATGTACAAACCATAATTTATGTCGTTCTTTTAAGCTCATTTTGTCCAAAAAATCCGTTAGTTCGTTTTCCAAAAACTGTAAATAGGTATCACCAATTAGGCTGTGACGAAAAAAAAACGGGCCTAATAATTTGTTGTAAACAATACCGCACCATACATTTGTTTTTTGATAATATTGGTTCTTATTGTCACTGACAAAATTCAGATTTTCGTCCGACCACCACCTACAATTTTGGGAACAGACAACTCCATTTGTTGTGAACGTGGATTCGTTTTAAAAAAGAATGTGTTTATGGAAATCATGTTGATCTTCTATTTGTCCAAGAATCCACATGCAGAAGTCATACCGTAAGTCATAGTCTCGTTCCTGAAACGTGCAAATAAACATATGCTTATAGGCATGATATTTTTTTAAAAGAATCTTCTTAATAGAGCTTTGTCTTACACCCGTATAACTAGAAATTTCGTTGGTGGATCTTCTAGGGTTTTCAACAACTGCCTGAAGTACTTCTAAATGATTTTTCTTATTACATACAGTTTTGGTACTTTTCTATTTATAGTCTAAACTGCCAGTCTGTTTGAAATTATTTAAAATTCTGCTTACAGTGGAATAGTGCACTTGTTTGTCTGGATGCCGTTCATTGAATATATCTGTTGCTTCACGCACTGGTATAAACTATAAAGTTATCTCCACATATTAAAACTAATTCTGCCTTCTCGGCTAACGTTAACTGTCTTGGAGGAGGTATTTGAAATCAAATAAACTCAATAATCGAACAATAATTATTCAAGAATGAGAAGTTAATGTCACCAAACTGTCATAATGTTTACTGATGTCAACCCTCATTTGTTTTGTTCCTTGGGTATCCGTAATTATTTTAAAAGGATTTCATAGTTGTCGATTAATTTGTACAGCTTTTTCATAAACATTTCAAATACAAAATGTTCACATTAAATGAAAGTTTTTGAATATGCATATTATCATTAATGATGTTTTACCTTGTTAAAAATATGGTTTGCGAAATTTTAAAGTTAAGCTGAATATCGTTGCAACAAACATGAAGTTTGTGATCCCCAAAAAATAAAAAATCCAAGTTAATTTCACAAATATTCTTGAATTTGAACAAAGCTATGCTCAACTGATTTGGTTGTGGTTACTTTATGGAAGTGCTGAGGGTGATTATAAGAAAAAAAAATTGGGAAATAAAATAAAAAAATACTTATGAGGCCATGTTTTGGTATTCAGGCATAACTTTCAATTGTAAACAACTTTTCTCAGAAGTCCTCGAGAGACTTGTTCGAGCTAGGAAAGACATAGCCGTTACCTTTTAACGTGTGATGCCATCCATGCACGAGACCAGTGACCCATGTTGGGAATCGAACCCACGACCCTATGTTCGAGAGGCGTACGCTCTACCTTCACGACCACCATGCACGGCCCATAGTATTGAACAACTGCAAAAATTTCGCTTTTAACTTCAATAGCAGTGCTGATGGTACTTCTCAAAAAAATTTCTGTTTTTTTCTGCATATCGTATTTTTATTTTCGAATTTCCTAAATTTGAAAATGTTCAGTATTAATATACAGACAAAATGCAAAATTAGCTTAAGTGGTGTTTTGAACAGCAGCTCAGTTTGAGTGACACGTGAGTTGACAGTCTTTCAAAAATTCTGCATTTTAGTGGGATATTCGATCAGACAATTTCAAGAATGAATATAGACGAAGTTAAATTTTATACGTTTTGATAAAACGAATCATTTTGCGTATTTGGCGTATTTGAGACGTCAAACTGAAGTTTCTATTTTCACCGTGATTGTTGTGACTATGGAAATATAAAACACAGTAATCGTCGAAACAACGATTTTAAAATACCACGAGGTGGAAGCAGTGTTTTGATTGGTATAATATAAGGGAAATTGTCAGTAGTTATACCACAAGTGATTGAATTTTCGCGATAAGTCTGTCGATTAATTTCTGAACGAAACTGAATTGCTTCGAGGAAACACCACGAGTTCGCAGGACGAGTGGTGTTTTCTCGATAGAATTCAGTTTAGTTCAGAAATAAAAGACAGACTTATGAGATAAATTCAATCACGAGTGGAAATTTTTTAGACTATTTCACGAATCATTAAAAGTATTATTATAAACATGAACAATCAATTCATCATAACGATAATCAATCAACTATAATCACAAAAAATGTATTATAACTTTCAATAATTTATTATATAGTTACGATGCGACTCATTTTGACGTTTTCGCCTACAATTATGATCTGTCAAAATGCCAAACTTTGCTTTGTCATCTATGGTTACATCGTTGAAAACACCAACGCTGACAGATCAATCAGAATTGAGAGACAGCTGGTGTTTTTGCGATAATACAAGTTGTCTTTGATTTGTGATTGGTCAGATTACGTGAATATCTTGAGAAGAGTAGAATAGTCAGTGTAATTTATATCACAGTAGGTAGATACGAGTAAAAAAAGAAAAATAGACGGTTCATCCAAGGAGTTTTCAACCCGAGTTAATAATTTCAGAAAAACCAAATCACTAAACCATACAACAATGACGATAGAAAAGTTTATGATAAAAACTATTTTGAAAAAACACATATTTTTTATGATTCAAATAGTCGTAGAAAAAGTATAGTGTGCAAAACATCAAATACCTACTCGTGGAAAATATATATCATTCCATGCTTATTGTACATCATACTATTTTGAATGAGTGAAAAAAATCCTGGAAAGTACCTAAAAATTACCGAAATAGATATATTTCGTCTATATTTTCTGACTTCTCATTTGAGAATTCTCGTTTCAGGAATAGTAATAAGCATCGTCTCAAGCTTTTTCTAAAAGCTACCCTTCTCAGAAACTTGCTACCATGTTTAGTTTCCTCAAACGAAAGTGACAACGAAGGCGTTGCAATACGAACTTTTGCTACTTGTATTGAAAGTATTCTTTAAATGGCTGAAGAAACTGTTGTGAAATAACATGAAACTCTATTTTATTGATAATCAGAATCAACTAATCAAAAATACATAGCAACAGTATACAGAATGTATAAAATAATAAAGAACTAGAAGAGTGAAAATTGTTTCTTCAACAGCTTCCCTCAATCAAAACTCTTCATAAACTTATAAGAAAGATAGTTGAACGGCTCTTTTTTCAGCGGCTTTGTCAGCAAATCAGCAATATTTTCCTTTGAAGTTATATATGCGATATCAACATCTTGATTGAGAATCCTTTCTCTGACATAATGGTAGTGCACATCAATGTGCTTACTTCTTTGATGCAACACAGGGTTCACTGATAGATGAATTGTTGATTGATTATCGCACAATAACAATGGACACACGATGTGACCTAAATCTCTCATCAGCTGATGCATCCATATTGCTTGTCTACAAGAAGCTGATAGAGCCATGTACTCAGCTTCAGTTGTTGATACTGCCACATTCTGTTGCTTCTTTGAAAACCAACATACAGCAGATTCGCCATAAAACACCATATATACCATAGATCTTCGATCATCCATACATTTTGCAAACGAGGCATCACTATAAATTTTCAATTCAGGTGTCATCGTTCGCTTGTATATGAGTTTCTTACCCATGGATCCTCTCAAGTAACGAAAGAGATGATAAACTAAGTTTTGGTGAACAGTAGTTGGATCAGTACAAAACTGCGACAAGATATTAACACTGTACGCAATATCAGGTCTTGTGCCCATTGCTAAATATAAGAGACTACCAATTTTAGATTGGTACAATTTTTTATCTGCTCTAGGATCAGTTTCTCTAGCTTTGATAATTTGTGCACCAGGATCCATAGGAACAGAAGCAGGTTTACAGTTTAGAAAATCATATTTATCCAGTAACTGGTATAAATATCGATCTTGTGATAGAGTAAGATGATTATCATACCAATTGATTTGAATCGACAGGAGATATCTGGGTATACCTAAAAATGTGACTTTAAAATGTTTTACTACAATATCTTCAATAATTTTGATATTTCTTTCCGATGATCCCAACAGAAGTAGGTCATCGACATAAACAGCAACAATGTGACATTTATCCTCGGAAGTAAACAAGCAAGAGTCTGCAGCAGATTGTTCAAGTTTGATTTTCTTCAATACCATTATCAGCTTCTGATTCCACTGCCGAGGTGATTGTTTCAATCCATAAATGCTTTTATTCAATCGACATACAGTTCCAAGTTTCTCATGAAGACCTTTTGGGATTTTCATAAATACTTCAATATCGATATCTCCATTTAGAAAAGTAGTCTTGACATCAATTTGCCTTGATATCATTTTGTGCTGAATTGCATAAACTAGAAGCATTCTGATGGTTTCATAACGAACCACAGGTGAAAAAGTTTCGGAAATATCAATTCCTGGTATTTGGCTGAAACCTTGAGCTACAAGATGCGCTTTATATCTGGAAATGTCTCCATTTTCTGATAGCTTCTTCTTGAACACCCATTTACACCCCACAGTTCTCTGACCAGGAAGTACTTCAACGATGTCCCATACTCTATTCTGCTCCATAGAAATCAGCTTTTCCGATATAGCTTGCTGCCATTTATCACTCTCAGGTCCAGATAAAGCTTCTTCGAATGATATTGCTTCATCAATGGCCATATTACAGAACTCTTCATGAAATCTGAGTGGTGGTATATGTTCTCGGGTACTTCGACGTAGAGGAAATTCATCCGGTGAACTCTCGTTATCTTGGGTGAAGTAGTCATCATTTTTGACAGCTTTCGGTCCCACTACGTCTTCTGAATCACACGTAAGTTCATTTGTATAAGATTTCTTGATACTCTTTCTGGAACTGCTATCGTTATGTGCACCTTCTTCTTGGTAACCTTTCGATATAATTTCTCGTACTTTTTCTTCATGCATAGGGTTCATGGTTACAACTCCTTCTTGCTCAGATGAAAAAATGTAATCTCTAGTAACAATTACTTTCTTTCCTGTCCAGAAGCGATACCACGCTTTCTTACCACCATAACCAACCAAGAAAGCTTCAAAAGATCGCTTCGTGAATTTATCGCCTTTCCTTCGAATTTCATCTGATATATGGATGAAGGCACTCTCACCAAATATTCTTAGATAATTTATGGACTTTTTTTTTCCAAAAAACTTTTCAAAAGGCGTCTTTCCAGTATACGAATGGGGTAGGTGGTTTTTTGTAAAACTGCGTGAGCTATGGCTTCTGTCCACAAAGATTCGGAAAGCTCAGAGTCGAAAATACTTGTTCTAGCCATTGTAGTAATTGTTCTATTGAAACGTTCTGCTAATCCATTAGTTTCGTGTATTCGTGGAATAGAACGTTCTGATATTATACCAAGGCTCTTGAAATATGATTTTAAAGAAATGGAATCATACTCTCCTCCGTTATCAGATTTGAATATTTTTATTTCCTTTCCAGTCTGACGTTCGATTCGACTAATGAATTCTTTTGTAGCATCTGCTACCTCATCCTTTCTTGAAATGAATTTGACTTCTGCATACCTTAAGTATTCATCAATGAAATAAACATAATAGCTTTGGCAATACACTCGGATCTGCTACTGAATTTCTGATTTCACCAAATAGGCTAACAGGAGCGTGACATAGTCTCCTGTGCCAAGTCGAAACACTGGCATTGGCTACATTCTCTTCAACCTCTTGAAAAACATTTTCCTTATTTTCTGACACTACCCAGCCGACCATTTCACCTTTTTCCATAATGTGATATCTTTCTCACCTCTCATTTTGATGCCTTTGGATTTTATTGTTTCCCAAGATATCAAAGAACACGTCAATTCAGGTGAAAAAAGAACATCATGGAGAGTAACATTTATTGTGGATCCTGTAGGCAACAGCGCCTTCAATTTCATAATGCCAATATGGGTTACTTTTACTTTTTTATTATTTCCAAGTCTTATAAACCCTTTATACGGATGAAGTTTGTTGAACAAATCCCTATTTCCACTCATATGTGATGTAGACCCAGTGTCAAAAATCCATTTTTTGGAAGCTTGCTTCGTGGGGGTTGCTGGATATGCTACTTCATCTTCTGAGCTATCACTTAGGACTATGTTATTAGCTGTTTCATCGTCCCGCTTTTTATTTCTACAATTATTTATTGTATGTCCCGTATACCATTTTTTTCGTTCCTTGCAATACCTGCATTCTTCCTTTTCTTTCCATTCCAACAAATGCTGTACTATCTTGAGATGATGATGGTATTGACACTGATAACTCCAGAAGTCTCGAACATACATCGTCGTAGGTTAGGTTTTGCTTAGTTTTTAAATTGTCGACTATATTTTCTAGTTTATCGGGGAGTGTAGTGAAAAATAATGACCCTTTTGCTACTGAAGAATTAGCGATAGGACGTAGGGCTGCTTCAAGTAAATCTTTGTCATCATTTATGGACTTCATAGCTGTGCGTTCAACTAACCTTGACCATAGTTCGTTGTATTTCGCTATATGGTCTGCTATGTGATATTTTGACTCACATTTGATGCCAATCACTGATTTCACTAGAGCATGTATCGATGACAGCAGATTTGAGTTATTCGATTAATACGAGTAAGTATATTTCTACGGTTGTAGTTTTAGCTTTTTTGAGTACTACTGAATGTTTTAGCGCCAATTTGGGCCCAGAACCTATTGAAAGTACTCTTTAAATTGATGAAGAAACTGTTGTGAAATAACATGAAACTCTATTTTATTGATAATCAGAATCAAATAATCAAAAATATATAGCAACAGTATACAGAATGTATAAAATAATAAAGAACTAGAAGAGTGAAAATTGTTTCTTCAACAACTTGTCCACTCTTAAAATGAAGTGAGGATTAATACCAAAATTATTTGTCAGTTTTATTCTTGTATTCAAAGATCAGCACTAGTTTCACATCCAAAAACGAAAAATACTAAAACAATTAATCAATATTTACTAAAAGAAGATAAGAAATAGATCACTAGAAAAAATCTGCGGTGATAAAATTTTTTCAGCAGATATTCCATCCGTCAGTAACTTAAGGTTCTAACAAAATAGAAAAGTAGATAATGCTACTAGGACTGGATGACAAAAGCTATTGACGCTTCAGAAATATTTGCAGCTATAGCAAAAGCAAATAATTTTCATTTTACGCTTTTACTACTATATCGACCACTTTTATACATCCATTTTATATCCAAGTCATGCGTCCAAACTGAAACAGTCATGAATTAAACCATATTATGTACGGCATTAGAACAACCATTTAATTTTCAACGAATATCAGTTACATGAATCGATCGATGCTCAATTTTTCATACATCTAGAAATTATCTCATTATGTCTGCTTCTCCGCGTTAACCACAAGGAAGTATTGATGTTATCATTTCGATATGCTTTCTCTTCGACGTCGAAGATAAATACTCAACAATTTCTTAATTTTATAGATATTTTTTTAAGTTCTGATTTTCTCGAAAAGGAATCCTGCAATGGTCAGAAAACATCGTCAGACCCGAGGGAAATTAAGTTGTATGCCTCAGGGAACACCTCCCGAGGCAGTGCGATCCAAAGCTTCGCCATTTTTTTGGAAGATCGAGCCCTGGGAAAGAAATTTGTTCGGCAAGTCTCCGAAGTGACGACAAATGAATGGACGGTGGAACGATTGATAATATTTCAGAAGAGTCCATGAAAATATCTATAAATCACAGACATTTCGCCAACCTTTCTGCGGTATTCGAGAGAAGTGTACGACCTTCCCGCTGAGCAAAAAACACTCTCAGGAGGTTTGTTAACGTTTTATTCTTGAACCCATGCTGAGAATACATAGTTTATACGTTATAAAGATCTAATATGACGTTATAATCTGTGTCGATACTAGTAAAGCCCGAAAAATCATCACAACTTCATTTCATGCTGAACGAAGTATATAGAATATAGAACGTACATATCGGAGATTCAATTCTTGTCAAGTATCATTCTCATCATTTAGCTAATTTAGTGTCAATAAGCCAGCTAATAATAACGTTATTGGGCATGTCGAAAGTTACGTTGCGTTATCGATAACTTTTTGTCATAGATATCAATCGGATTAAAAACGAAACTACCTTGTTAATGGTTAATGAGTAGTTACAGATTAGTTCCTTGAAAATTTTGTCATACTCTGTGATCTGTAAAAGACGAGTAGTTGGAGCCAACGTTAAACCTCAAATTTATCTAGAAGATGTTTCATTTTATTCATTCATTCATTGTGGTGCCAGGTAGCCGAGTGGTTAAAGCGCCGACTACTTTGGCTGCCAGTCGAAGGTTCAAACCCTAGCGATTGCAGATATTTTCCTGATGGCCCGAGAAAGTGCTAGGAATCGCTCGTAAAACGGTAAGACCTCTTCAATCCTTGGCTCACACAAGTTTCGACTTCTGAGGGCTGCCGTTCGTAGGGTTGTATGAGTGTAAAAAATTATTAAAAAATATTCTTCAATTGTTGAATGATCGAAAAAGGCATTTACCCTAATTTTTGGGCATTTTTGATCATTGCCACCATCAAAACGAACAGATATTTTGGTGTTAATTTATTTCAGTATTGAAGTTTATCATTTACTTAGTTAAACTACTTTCTCAGTTTTCTTATAAATGTTTCCATTTTTGTAAATAATTTCACAAAAATGTGTTGTTTTCGCGAAATGGATATCCTTGCATTATTCCATTCGCAATGGGAAACATCCAGTATTATCAAAGTCAACCAATATAGGTTTGGTTTAGCCGTCGACATTGTACCTATCTGAAAACACTATATTTACATACTTATTTTGCATACTGAAAAAGGGGTTTTTCCGTGCGCCCACCCAGAAATTTTTTCCGTGCGCTGGTGTCATTATAGCTGCTTACTCACATGTCAAAATTAAATATATGTTGTTGAAAGTTCTCTAGAAATCGCAAATTGTTTGAATATTTCCTTACCAACAGGGCAAATAACGCTTGTTTTGTGGCAATTTCTGGATATTTTTGTACCATAAATATTTCAATCAATAATGTTTTTGTCCTTCATCATTGAAAATGAATGTTTCTTATCAATCTGTGGTTTTCAGGCAGATATAATGAAAAATATCGTTCATGACTCGTTCATAAATGCTTTTTCCGTGCTTGCACGACTTCCCGTGTTCGGCTTCGTCTCCCAAGGGAGCGCACACACGCACGGAAAAAGCCTATTTTCTGAACTCGTAATGAAATATACTCACAATTCAGGATTCGGAAATGGAAATGAATTTTTTTGCTCCTCCCACACGGCTGGTGAGAAAAAGAGAGAGTATCATAAAGCCTGTGAAAATCTGGCACAGGGTCGGATCGGGAATGAGAAAACATAAAACTTATTCTGGTCGAACGAAATTGTGAAATATTATAATTTTACAACTACTATCTTATTTCAATTTGATCTGTGTGTGTTAACCGGTGAGGACCGGAATAACCTACCACCCCTTATTAGGGGGCTGATTGAGCAGAAGAATGCCACTCGTAAAAGGTGGTAAAGAACGGAAAACCCGGTCCATAAGAAGAATATGCTGCTTATGGACAGGGAAATCACCGATCTGGTCAGACAGCACGTTAATAAGGTGTTGAAGGATAAACTAAAAAAAAACTGGACGTGCGGGATGGGAAGCGTTTGGGAAAGCGCTTCGTACCAGTGCCAGCCGTGGAGAGGGGTAACGAACGTGCAGTGACGGACTCCCAGAAGGCAAAACTGTTTGGAGAGTACTTCAGTAGCGCAGCTAGAAATGTAAATAATGGAGTCTAACGGTAATATGTCATTGCGTAGAACTCCTACGAGAGACACCTGCTCTCCCGTTGGGCCCTAAACTGCTTGCTAAAGTAATGGCAAGCAGTGAGGAGCTGTTGGAGCTGTTGTCCGGATTGTGCACGGGGTGAAGGAGGCCTTCAACCAAAAACTCAACACAGTCATGACCCTGTTAGATATGGAACCGTATGGATCGAAGGTCTGGTCAACAAGATGCTACAGGCGGGCATGCCTTTGAACTCAGTGAGATTGGTCGACTCGTATCTCACAGTTCGATCTTTTGCGGTAAGGGTAAACAGCAATCTCTCCGGAAGAAACCTAGTCGAAGCAGGTGTTCTGCAGGGCTCGAGCATCTCACCCCACTTACACTCACGATTTTCCACGATCCGAGAGAGTGAATGTGGCGATATATGCGGATGACACCGCACTAACGCACATTCATTCTCCAGCGTGGTCGCTGCACAAAAGATCCAGATTTACCTGGATTGGGACATCGTGCCTTATATAAGATCAACGTAGGGAAAACCGAGGTCGTCAACTTCACGAAGAGGCGATGCTCCCTCCTCGTGGGATGAGGGTCCGTGATACCTACGGTAGAGAATCGAGCTCGGTGAAATACCTGGGAGTACAACTGGACAAGGGTATGACATTTGCGCAACACATAACCCTGGCTATCCAGAGGGCATCAGTGAAATGGGACGATAGTTGGACATATTCGTTTTAGTTCCTCCTTTGAATAGTGGTTTTATTGTGGCAATTTAGAAGTAGGTAGGGACCACGCCCACCAACACACAACGATAGAAAATGTGAGTTAGAGGTTCAGCGATGTAATTCACAACTAGTTTTATGGTTTCATTTTTCAGTCCATCAGGTCCGGGCGCCTTATGACTTTTCAAAGTGGAACATATCATTAGTATTTCTTTAGGGTTAGTAGGTTCTAGAAACATAGAGTGCATACAATTTTTGGTTTCGCGATCGACACAATCTGTGTTTTTATGTTAGAAACTGCTGATATACAAGCAAATAATAAGGCCCGCAATGTTATACGCTTGTCCGGTGTTCTGCAGCCTGAAACCATCGCCTCTCGCGAGACTGGACAGGATGCAGAACAAAGTACTGCGTATAATCACAAACAGTGACAGATACATTCGCCTGGTTACCCTCCGGGAGATGAGCGCGGCGTCGACTCTGTCCCGACTTATATTAGAAAGTTATCATATAAATTTTATAAGTATTTCTTACCCAAAAGCTTTTTGACGAGCAATCTCACTCACATTAGGGAGTACGACAACACCCCCCGCAAATACGGGAGTCTTATCTATCAAGCTCTGGACATTTTCCAGGAACGCTATGAAGAACCGGGCCCGTGAAGGGCAGCCAAAGCGATAAGTAAAACCAACATTAATCCCCGGTTTTTTGCAGTGAGCCTTTTCCGGGATGCTCAACCTACCAACCTCTGCAATGATCAAGACCATCCATCCACTCTCTGTATAAAAGACAAACAAAAGTCACGCATAAGCTCTGCAGGAGGCGTAAATTCTGCACATTATCTACCCATTCCTCGAGTATTTACGGACCTGCCCACTAAGACCGTGGGGGCCGTTTCAAGAGTCTCTCGCAAGGGGGGGCAGGATTCGACCAAGCGTTGGAACCGAGTGTTGGCTGGCGACAGTCATTTATTTATTTATTTATTTAAATCATATAGGATAACAACAGGCAATGCCCAAAAGGTTATCCACAAAAACAGTAATGTGTACAGAGTAAATATTAAGTACATTATATTTGCAAGCAAGTAAATATGAACATTATCTTATCAGTTAGATTTAATGAAATATTTAATTTTCGTTTTAAACGAGCTAAGTGAGGTATTGAATATTTCAATATGATTGAATGTTCGGTTATATAAGTTTACCATTCTGTTTAAAGGCGAATTCTTTCCCAAATTAGTTCTGCAGAAATTTTCGAAAAAAAGAAAATTGTTTCTCAAATTCCGGGATGGCACATTGAACGTTATCATTGATAAGATTTCTGCAGAATCAATCAGATTATTCACAATCTTATATAAAATAACTATATCAGATTGTTCTCGACGAGCCCCTAGTGTAGGAAAGTCGTATTTTTTTCTTAAGAGGGATGTACTCTTAGTGTTATTGTACGTGCCAACAACTTTGTAATCTAGAAACCTCAGGAAGTTATTCTGTATAGTTTCCAATCTGGTCCTATATACAGCATACTGTGGACACCAAATGACAGTCGCAAAATTCAATTTGCTGTAGACATATGAGTAATATAATGTTTTCATGGCCACAATAGAAGTGAATTGTTTACATTGTCTTATAATGAACCCCAGAACTTTATTAGATTTTGAAGCAACATAGTCAATGTGTTTTGAGAATGATTTTTTTTCAATTACCACTCCCAGGTCTTTTACATCTTCTACTTCATTTAGCACTTTGTTGTTGAAATTGTAATCATAGGAAAATACATTTTGGTTTCGAGTGAAAGTGATAAAGCAGCATTTATCTAAATTCAAGAAGAGTTTATTGATTTTACAATATTCATAGAACCTATTCAAGTCACTTTGAATCATAGAGCAATCTGTAATTCTATCCACTTTTGAGAATATTTTCAAATCATCCGTATATAAAATGCATTCACAAAATTCGAAACAGTATTTTATATCATTCAGGTAACTGATAAAGAGTAGGGGTCCAAGATGCGAACCTTGTGGTACGCCAGAGGTAACTATGTAAGGTATTGATTGGTGCCCATTAACTGTAATAATTTGCGTTCTATTGTAGATGTATGAGGCAAACCATCGCAGCAGATTTCCATGGACGCCGATTTCAGCCAATTTCGATATTAATATATTGTGATGAATTTTATCGAATGCCTTACTGAAATCGGTGTACACGGAGTCTACCTGAGATTGGTTGTCCATTGCGGATGATATATATTCTGTATACAAGATCAGATTTGTTTCTATTGATCTACTTGGGAAGAATCCGTGCTGCTCTTCAATTATATGCCTTTTTACAGAGTTCAAAAGGATGCAATGCACAATTTGTTCATGTACTTTGCTGAAAATATTCATTTTACAAATTGGGCGGTAGTTAGTCACCAGATTTTTGTCACCATTTTTGTATATCGGTACTACGTACGATTCTTTCCACCTTTTCGGAAAAGTAGCTTCTTTAAATGATCTTTTAATGATAATAGTTAGTGGCACGTATATACTTTCTGAGCACTTTTTTACAAAGAAAGATGGAATTCCATCTGGGCCATTCCCTATGTTTTCATCTATCGTAGATAGAGCATTCTTTACTTGTATTTCAGTGACCGTTATGTTATTGATTGAGAGACTGTTATTTTCATTATGTTCGATTTTGGTCTGTGTATAAGGCTGATGAACACTTTGGAAGAATTTTGAAAAAAGTTTACAAACATCCACTCCCTCTGCAGATTCATTGTTCAATTTTATTTGATTGGGAATGTCATTATTATTGTTTCTTTTTGATACAAAATACCAGAACCTCTTAGAATTGTTTGGAATATCTTTTTCAAACGAGTTCAAAAAATTTTGATAGTCACTTCGAATGAGTTGTTTAGATCTACGGCGCAGCTGGCAGTAAAGATGAAAATCAAATTGTGAATTCGATTTTTTCCACGTTTTGTGTGCCTTCGACTTCATGTCTATTATGTTCATGGTTTTTTTAGAGAAATATACTGGAAACTGATTGAAAATTCTGTTCTTAGGAGCAAAAGTGTTTATTAAGTGATTATTTCGTAAAACTTATCTAAGCAATCATCTACTTCATCACAGGATTCAAAAATTGAAGGCCAGTCTGTTTTCGAGATTTCAGAGTTGATGACATCGTAGTCACATTTCCTGAAGTCACTAGAGAACCTCAAATTAGACTTAAGGTTACTTCTATGATGTGGATCTTCCGTTACTAGAGGCTCGCCTAGTGACAAATTTTCAACAATAGATTTATTACACAGGGTTAGATCTAATATAGTATTATTGTTGTTTTTGAGGTAATTGAATTGCATGAGTCCATGGAAGCTAAACATATCATTAAGGTTTTTAAATTTTGATTCAATAGAAGAAGGAATTAAAAAATTACAATTATATTTCATTTTCCACTGCGTATTTGGCATATTAAAGTCTCCACAGATCAAAACAGTATCATCCGAAAATTCATTGAGAAGTCTGTACATATTATTTGTAAAGTAACCCAAAGCATCATCGTCTCCAGGTGGCAAGTAAATACAACAAAGATGAATTTTACCTCTGTGTACCTCTGTGTACAAAGTGTACAAAGTAACCCATACGTCCTCCGCGTCGCTCTGCCAATCAGAATGTTCGACAACATGTATATCCCTACGAATGGCAATAAGAACTCCGCCTCTTTCACTTTTAGAACTTTCTCCACCCGGTATCACCCGGTCATTACCCGGTATACAACTTGCTGTCCTTACTCCTTCCCCTTCCCAGAAGGAGAATGAAGAAAATAGATGTAACTATTTAAGGATGGAAATGTTAAAACATAGTTAAACATATTAAAAATTTTGAATCTTTAAATCTGTGTGTGTTAATGTTTAGGTGTGCGTGTGAACTACGGACGTATAATTTATACATATTTCCTAGAATCAATGTCTAACCCGACAGATAACATGCCAGTTAGATAAGGATTCCAAACGTAGTTTGAAATGGTCATAAACAACAACCAAATTTGCACAGAGAATGGGCCTGAACTGGAAAGGGATGCAGTGTAGAACACTGATGGATCCAAGATGAATGAACGGGCTGGAGTGGGCGTTACAGGGCCAAGTTTCAGTCTCTCAAAACCCCTTGGTATCACACCAAGTTAGAATTATTCTTCTGAATTTTTAAATTTGTATATTTTCAATTGCTGTTTTCTAGTTTTCATTGTGTCAATGGTAATTTTGTGAGTGCCTTCCTGTATAACGATGATTGAACGATTTTTTCCCACGTTTAATGAGATGGAAGTGATGGAATTGATAACTACAGGACACTACACTCTACGCCTACATATACTCTTATCATCGCCCAGTGAAAATTGCGGCAGCAACTGCATCTTATTACGCCGTCATTATTTCATTAAGTAACTACTGGATGGACTTTCATATCAGAAATGATCTGCTTTTAATAAAGACTGAACAGATCTTTTGTTTTTAAATCCCAATTCCAACGGCTTCACTACCTTTGGAAAATCGTCCATTATTCCGGAACACCATAAAAATCTCTCAGAAGCATGTTCAGTGCTTATGTTCAAATACATTAATTGATAAATAGGTAAACTGCAGCCAATAACTGTAGAGCAGCTTTTAGAAACCGAACGGAATATAGACCTAGAAAATCCCCAAGAACTTAAGGAGTTCATCAGACAAATCACTTAAACCTTATGTCAATATGTAGTATCAGTTTCACTGCATGAAACTGCACTTGTGAAATATTTACTAACTTATAAAAGGTGTGTGAAAATTAAGGCAAAATAATTACAATCTTTAAACAGAAATAACTTGTTTGATTTAAATGGAATACTCTGTATTTTAGGTCAACAGCAGAATACATTGCTACAGCTAACTCTTCACGTGTTCAAGTTTAATGCACATTTTCATTTTGCAAACTGATTTTAAGAAATTTATTATTTATCAAGTCGCCCATGGCGTTTTAACGAATTAGAATTGATTAAAATGAATACCGAGATTTAATAATAAATATTTACGTTTATTTTTCAATATTTTAAATATTTTGCATTAATTTAAATTAGGAAGAAAATAAAAAAAAATATGGTGGGTATAAATCTAGCCATATCAAGTGTCCAAGATGGCGACCATCAAACTCTAAACATGAACGTATCCTCTTTCAAAAACCTTCAGCAAAATTTGCCAACTAACGCGGGCTTACATTCAGAAAATCTTTTCTGAAGTTCTGTTCCAGATTGTCTGATGTTGGAGGTGTATTATGAACGATTCCTTTAATGTATCCCCATAAATCAGCCGACGTCAGGTCATGTGACCTTGGGGACCAATTTTGGAATTAATTCCTTCCAATTAATCGATTTCGGAGATGAATATTTAAATATTTATGGACCCCATGTTGGAAATGTGCGGGAGCTTCATCCATTTAAAGCCACATCGTTCTTATGAAAAATTAATTGTTAGAAATTCCAAAAACAACATTTGATTCAAATGTTCTTCGAAAAAATGAGGACCAATTAAATATTGACCCATTATTCCGCCCCATGCATTCACTGACCAACTGTGTTTATTATGGGTAATTCTAAATTGATGTGAATTGATGTAGATTGGAATCAGAATAATAGTGGAGTTCATGGTGAAGCTGGATTTTATAAGGATGTTACCTAATTTTTTAAGAAATCTTGATACGCTTGCTTGACTAATGACTATTTTCCGCAAGAATTATTTGACTTGTATGGGGATTTTCGATTACAGAGGCAATCACCGCAAATTCAATTTCTTCGTTTTTTGTTAAAGGTTTCTTTTTAATTTGATGGATTTTTCTCACTGAACACTTCCAGTTCGTCAACAATCTTTCGATCGTTGCTTTATTTGGATGATTTCTGTTGGGAAATCTTTCAGCGTAAATTTGTGATGCCAGAAATTTGGTTTCGTTTTCTACAATGAACATGGTGACTTTAACTCTGTTACAAAGTTCTCTCAAGTCAGAAAAAAGCCAATAAAAATCTACTGAAAGAGGAGCAGAATATTGTTCGAATGACGGAAAAAATAAATTGGATTCGAAAAAATGGAGAAGGGTGGAACGGGGTGAACTTTTAGTGGTTGAAATCGATATTTTACGGTTTTTCGCGATTGACAACGAAAGTTGACCTGCTATCGAAAAAAGTTGAATCGCAAAGTTGTTGAAAATAAAAAGATCTACAAATTTTTATTAAACATTTTTCCACATCACCTCAAATTTTCCGGGAAAATAGGAAAAATCAATTTTTCAGTTTTTAATTCTTTTCTCGCGCAAAAACCTTTTTTTTTCACTAAATTTGGTTGAAATTCAACTTAACATGTTTCAAGTATTCTGCAATTGTTTTGTAGCGGCATACAGATTTTTTCTTTTTTGTAGACAAATTCTGAAAAAACCACCCCAATTTCAACTGAAAAATTTCAACGATAAAGTTCGTCTTTTCAAGCTCGCCAGCCGCCAGTTTTTTCGTTGGAGCGTCTACTTTCATATTATGTAATAAAAGAGTAGCACTACTATGGACATTTTTTCATAAAATGCGAAAAAATGAAAAAACAGATTTTCAAAAATCAATTTTTTAAATTTTTGTTCTAAACTCATATTAATTTATTAAAATTATTGAAATTGATAATTGAAACCTTCCGAGAATAAAAATTATATGTTACTTTATTGGGTACCAAAAATAAACAAGAATATAAATAAGGAATTGATTACGATAGAAGGGCGAAAGGATGTGAACCTTTGGGGGTAAAAATGGTTTCACACGATTTGCAGCGAAAATTAACCTCCAACAAAAAAAAAGTTAAAGAAAATAGTTGTTGGCAATAAAATGATTACCTCAAATTTCCCGGAAAATCAGAAAAACCGTTTTGATTTAGTTTTAATTTTTTTTGCATGAAAATTGTTAGAAATATTCGCAACCAATATCTCCCAGGATAGCTTTTGGGTTTCAAGAGGCAACAAATTGGTACTGAGATATCTAATAACGTGAACTTTAATACAAAAATGTCGAATACAATACAAAAGTTTTCAATCTCAAAAACCTCTGCCATGAATGTTTTCTCCTCTCCCTGGAAACCCTTTTCCTCGATTTGGTATTAACAGGGTGACTTGGAAATATCCAACATTCGCCAGGATAGCTTTTGGGTTTACTTGTAATTCTATCCTACTCGTCGAAGGTAACTCTGATGAATCCATTTGAGTATGCTTAACAGATTTTCCTGAATAATTATTTCTCTTTCCAAAAGTATATGAAGAATTCGCTTGAAATTGGCCAAACTTTTGATAAGACTGACTTCTATTTACATTAGATTTTCCATAAATTCGTTCAAAACGTATTATTTCGTGTAAAAGATCATCATAGTTGTCTATTTTTGCAGCAATTAGACCTGGAATAATGTCTTTATTTGCTAAACCAATCAAAAGTTGTTCTTTGGTATCTTCAAAATCATAACCAAGAGTTTGGCAAATCATATTAACTTTATCATGAAAATAAAAGGAAACAGATTCTGACTTACCCTGTATTCTCTTTTTCATTTTGTCCCAAAGCTCATCTTTTCTTTCTTTCAAGTCGAATGTTTTTGAAAATTTATTTTTGAAGTCGTCAAAATTCTTTATATCCGCCGCCTTTTCCATATACCATTTCTTTGCTGTTCCAACAAAATGAATTTTGGCTGTCTCTAGTTTGAATTCTTCTGGCCACCTATGAAGTAAAGCAGCACATTCCACCGTTTTCAACCAGTCCATCGCCTTCTTTCCTAGACTCTCGCCTTCGAAGTTCTCAATGCTCTTGCAAAAATCGGGCATTACCTGAAACTGCGTTTGAACCTGGGTTTGTGTTTGCTTCTCCAATAGTTTGAGGAATTTTTCTTCACTGGCTAATCTTGATTGTTCCATCATTTGCATCATATCCATAAACTTTTCCATGAAATGCATTTGATTTGAACTTGTGACACTTTCTTCGCTGTTCATTGTCACTTTTTTTTTCGAACGTCAAAATTGTCAGAATTGAAATACTTTTGCGAATAACGATTTATTCTCCTTAAAAACTTGGTGTATCCTTCGGCTTTCCTTTTCCTTCCGTTCAGCGTTCTCCGATTCTCTACAACTGCTTCTCCGCAACTGCTTCTCTTCAACTGCTTCTCTTGACCACTTCTGATTTATGTTGGAAATATTTGCAACCAATATCTCCCAGGATAGCTTTAGGGTTTCAAGAGGCAACAAATTGGTACTGAGATATCTAATAACGTGAACTTTAATACAAAAATGTCGAATACAATACAAAAGTTTTCAATCTCAAAAACCTCTGCCCTGAATGTTTTCTCCTCTCCCTGGAAACCCTTATCCTCGATTTGGTATCAAGAGGGTGACTTGGAAATATATAACAAAATTGTATGTTTGTCGCAAAATATAGTGGAAATATAACTTTTTATGTTCTAAATCAGATGATTTTTTTTGCAGCGAAATATATATATTTTTTCGAACCTCTTTGAAGTAATCGGAAAGGGGGCGGCTCCTAGTTACGCTGGTGCCAAAACGAATTTTAAACGCCTAAAATAAGAAAGAAAGTTTACAGGCAAGGACCAGGTGGAGAATGTTGTAGAGGTTCCAACTTTGACGAAAAAATATATTAAACACGAATACACCCTAAATGGTAAAATTGGGATGCAGTTTAGAAGTTGAAAACGGTTTTTTTGCGATTTGTGGCGAAACGTGACATTTTTGCAGAAAATATTCAGTGAAAAAGTTGTGGATTATAAAAAAATCGAAAACTTTTGTTTTTAACACTTTTCGACATAACCTCAAATTGACCGTCAAAATGGCGTAAACTCGATTTTTGAAAATTTGAGGTTATGTGGAAAAATCTTTGGAACAAAAGTTGTAGATCTTTTTATACCCAACAACTTTTTTCCTTACTTTTTTTTTATAGGAGGTTGAATTTCGCTGCAAAGTGAAAAACTATTTTTACATCCAAAAGTTCACCTCTTCCATCATAATCAAATCCTTATTTATGTCCTTGTTTATTTTTTGTACCTATTGAGGTAACATGAAATTAATATTCTCGAAATGTTTCAACTGTTAATTTCAATAATTTTAACAAATAAAACTGATTTTTGAAAATCTGTTTTTTCATATTTTCGCATTTTCTGGAAAAAAATTCCCCAGTAGTGCTCCTCTTTTATTACATAATCTAAAAGTAGACGCTTTAACGAAAAAACTGGCGGCTGGCGAGCTTAAAAAGACGAACTTTATCGGGGAAACTTCTCAGTAAAAAATTAGGTCGTTTTTTCGGAATTTGTCGAAAAAAAAACGATAAATCTGTATTCCGCTACCAAAAAATTGCAGCTTACTTGAAACATTAATAAGTTATATATCCACCGAATTCTGTAAAAAAAATTGATTTTTAGGCGAGAAAAAAATTAATAACTGAAAAACTGGTTTTTCCGATTTTCCCGAGACATTTAAGGTTATGTGAAAAAATGTTTAATACAAAAGTTCTAGATCTTTTTACTATCGACAACTTTGCTATTCAACTTTTTTCGATAGAAGGTCAACTTTCGTTGTAATTCTCGAAACACCGTGAAAAATCGCTATTAACTCCTAAAAGTTCACCCCGTTCCACCCCTCTCCATTTTTTTCGACTCCAATTCATTTTTCCCGTCATTCGACCAATTTTTTTTATCTCAAATATGCATCAGCACTGGTCTAATGGGAGTTTTTTCAAGAAAAATCGGGGACTTTGGCTTGTAAAAAATATGATCTTTGTTTTCCTCAGGGCTGTGGATTGAAATCGATGATCCGAACGATCCCGGAATGCCAGTCGATTGTGTTTTCAATACCATGGTCGCATAATGGTAACAGAAGTCCATCACACAGGATGTAGCATATCCAGCTCATGCATTCACATAGCATATATCCACAGGCAAAATGCAGCGCTACAATACTACTACTACTATGGGCCGTGGTGGTCGGCTGGTAGAGCGTTCGTCTCTCAAGCGTAGGGTCGTGGGTTCGATCCACCGATTCATCGGTCTCGTGCATCGCATTACACGTTAAAAGGTAAGGGCTGCGTCTTCCCTAGCTCGGACAAGTCTCTCGAAGATTTCTAAGCGTTGCATGTAGGGGTGCAACAGGTTGATGGAAATAACAATTTCAACAAAACAATTTCAACTTTTATTGCTTAACGCTCCGGGGGATATTGAGTCCGTCCGGAAGAACGAAAAATGAAGAATTAATTGAAACTATAGATTTCTCACACTGAGGACCAGTTTTTCAGGTTCCAGTTGAAATCTAGATTAATTAATGGTTAGAATGTGATATTTCCAATATTATTTAAAGAAAATCATACACCATCTAAACTATTAGTTAATTATCTGGAGTTTAACTTGTACCTAAAAAACTGGCCCATAAAGTCTCATCGCGTCTCGCTGATGAAATAAAAAGTCTTGTATCGAATCTCATTCGCTCGTCTCGTCTCGCTTCTCGTACGAGTCTTACAAAAGTATCAAAATCTCGTACTTACCTACTTGATAAAATGTAAGAATAGGAAGAGAATAATTTTTTGCCGTGACCGAACCAGCCGGTATGATTTCGTGACATCAAGCTCCTGCATCCATTCTTCTTCGGCAGGGGTAGAAGTCCCGTCTAGTCTGATCCAAATATCGTCTCAAGTCTCGTCCTGAAAACGAGACGAGACTCTCGAAAACGAGACCACAGTGGACACCACTACGAGGCAAATACAAGCCAGTGAGCCTAATGTAGTTCTAGACCATCAGGATGGTCATAGAGTTTTCGGCTAAAGGCGAAAAAATACCGCTCGAAAAGAGATGGAAAAACGGACAAAAAATTATTGAATTCCACAGGCTTTACCCAAACCACTGTTAAAGTGGTGGGGTTCTTTCTATTACTTGTTCAATCGTTTATGTTGAAAACACATCAGTCAGGAATAGCGACTGCGATGACACATTCACAATAAGACGAGTTTGACTAGATCATGTGTTCTGGATGAAGGATGAACTAACAGTTTCACGGTCGGCACTGTCCTGGTGTCCTGATGCAACCTGAGACTGGGCTGAGGCTCGAATGTGGAAGGGCGTGAACGTAAGAAATTATAAAAGCTCGTCAGGTTGGAAGCTGTAATGAGAGAGAGAGAGAGAGCGAGAGAAATATACTTTATTGTCCAAGAACACAGATTTCTTATTGACAGAGCATGGTGTATAAAATTAGAAAAAAGTGTATAACATATAATATATACAGAGCGGGGCACCGAAAACGAAACAGAGCGAATATCTTCAGAACGCATGCGTTGTGAATGAAGTGCAAAAACACATCCATTTTAAATCCAAGGGGGACATCTTCCTATCATAACCTCAACTGTCATACCTCTTCCCACACCCCTTGGTCGCTACCACCCAAACAATTTGAATAGGGAAAGGTAATTTCATAAGAAATTCAGCCATGTCAATTTTTGCTGCCTAACTTTTAATTTTGGCTCCCTCTTGCGGGAAAAACAACTGTTCCGTATTCCAAAGTATGATACTTCATTTGCAAGCTAATTCGTCATAAATTCGGTGACAATGCATCATGTAATTTTTCTAAGGGAAAAAACAAAATGGCGGCTCCAAAATGGCGGACAAGATTTGCAATTATGGTCGATTCGATTCAAAATTGATATGTGGTGGTTTCCATAGTAAGAAATTATGATTTTTCTGTCATTGTAAAGAAACAAGATGGTTGCTCCAAGATGGCGGACGGAATTTTTAATTATGGTCCGATTCGAATCAAAATTAGTGTGTGGGGATTTTCACGGTCGAAAGTTATAATTTTTTTTTGTAGATGCAAAAAACAAGATGGTGGGCGAAATTTGTAATTGTGTTTCCGACCAGGCACCGAAAACGAATTCTTCAAAACACATGTATTGTTAAAAAAATGCAAAAACACGTCGATTTTTAATCCAAGAGGGAAATCTTCCTATCATAACCTCAACTGTCACACCACTCCCCCCACCCCTTGGTCACTCATACAATTTGAATAGGCAAAGTACTAAGTGTGACACTGCATTGAAAAGGTTATTCCATAAGGAATTCAGACATGTGAGTGTTCGCTACCTAACTTTTAATTTTGGCACCCTCTTGCGGGAAAAACAACTGTTTCGTATTCCAACTTATGATATTCAATTTGAAAGCTAATGTAAGCAATTCACGGAAACATAACAGAAATTTAAAAAATTAACATTGTATGAACTTACAAATTGGAAATTTTTTCATATATTTCTCAAAAACGTCAGACAGCGTTTCGAGACTAACTTTTACTCATGTATGGCAGTCTATGGCGAAGTCTTTGAGCATCTACTGTGAATTAATGCAGTTTATAATGATTGAATTCGAATTTATTCAAGGTTTTCCAATCCTCAAGTTTATTCAATGTTCAATTTTTTTATTCTTCAAAAGCTTTCATTCAACTTGACATGTTAGTAAGTAAGTATGTATGTATGTGTGGGACAAAACAAACTTGTAAAATCCCTATACGCCAATTTTGAATCGAATCAAACCACGATTACAAATTCCGTCCGCCATCCTGGTTTTTTGCATTGACAAAATAATTATAATTTCCGACCCTGAAAATCCCCACATACTAATTTTGATTCGAATCGGACCATAATTACAAATTTCGTCCGCTATCTTGGAGCCACCATCTTGTTTTTTGCATTGACAAACAAATCATAATTTATGACCCTGGGAACCAACACATATCAATTTTGAATCGAATCAGGCCATAATTGCAAATCTTGTCCGCCATTTTGGAGTCGCATTTTGTTTTTTCGTTTAGAAAAATTCCATAATGCATTGTCACCGAATTTATGACGAATTACCTTGCAAATGAAGTATCATAATTTGGAATACGGAACAGTTATTTTTCCCGCAAGAGAGCGCCAAAATAAAAAATTCGGTAGCGAAAATTGACATGGCTGAATTCCTTCTGAAATTACCTCTTCAATGATGTGTCACACTTACTACTTTCCCTATTCAAAGTGTTTGGGTGATAGTGACCAAGGGGTGGGGGAGAAGTATGACAGTTGAGGTTATGATAAGAAGATGTCCCCTTTGAATTAGAAATCGATGTATTTTTGCATTTTTTTCACAACACATGCATTTTGAAGATATTCGATCTGTTTCGTTTTCGGTGCCCCACCCTGTATACATAAATAGATGACAAGTACAACATCAATATGTTAACAATGTGTTAGGATTTTAAAAGAACGGTACATTTTTAACAGTTCAGCTTAAAAATAGAGGTGAACAATTGTCATAGCTCATAACATATAATAATAAAACTAATAGTCGTGTATAATAAGGTTATATCAGGGTTTCATTAAAAAATTCTTCTTTTCTTCTTTTTGTAAAACAAATTGTTTTACTTGTTTTACAAAAGAACATGTATTGCTACCCTAGAAACCGCCCCACACTATCACGATAAAATATTCAACTATATACAGTATGAAACATCCTTGAAATAACATCAACATACTTCACATATCCCCCCTAAAAAATTCAATATCCCTCATATTATTTTACACGACTTCTATATTCAAGTTATTCACTAATATGACAACCTAATTGGAGGTTTAATGGTGCGTTTAGGTCTCAGTGAATAATTCATTTATCATCCTTCTGACCAGTCTCCTCCTGTGCATCATACGCTTTCAAACCATTATCCACCAACTCTGTCTCTAAACTTTCCTCATTATGAGAAGTTCCTGGACTATTGTTTTCCTGAAGATTTGATTCAACATACGACTCTCTGATTTGATTCAGATGCCTCTTCCACTTTAGATTATTCAGTTCAGGAACTTCCACAATGTATAAATACTGACTCACCAATTTTTTCTGATATTATTGCTTTAATCCAAGTTATTTTATTATTTCTGTAATCTCTAACAGTAACTGAATCACCTCTCTGAAAAGTTAATGTTCTCTTTCCATCATGATATTTCACTTGTTTGATTTGTTCAGAGGAAATTTTATTTTGCAAAGCAATAAACAACTAAAACGAGTCCTCAAATTTCTACCAAACATTAGAAATGATGGACTAACTTTCGTAGTACAATGTGGTGTATTTCTGTAGTCAAACAAAAATATATTTAGAGCTTTATTTAGGCTTAAATGTGTATTATTTCCTAACGAGTTTTTAAAAGAATTTTTAATAGTTTTCACTGCATTTTCAGCAGCACCATTAGAAGAGTGGTGAAAAGGAGGCGAAGTTGTGTGAACAATGCCGTTTCTACTCAAGAATTCTTCAAATTCTCGAGAGCAAAATGAGGGTCCATTATCCGTTACTATTTGTTGATGTAAACCAAAACGAGCAAAACATGAACGCAAAACTTCAATAGTCGATTTAGAATTGATTGAATTCATAGGAAAAACTTCAAGCCATTTACTGTGTGCATCAACCACTATCAAGAATTGCTTATGTAGAAACGGGCCCATGAAATCTAGATGTAATCTATACCATGGGTGTTCCGGCCACTGCCAAGTATTTAGTTTAGCTTTATCTGGACTTTTTTTATTGATCATGCAATTTCTGCATGTCATACAAATTTTCTCAATATCCTTATCTAAACCAGGCCACCAAAAATATGACCTAGCTAGACTTTTCATTTTTACTACTCCCATATGCGAGTTATGTAAATTTTCTAAAATTTCGTTTTGTAGGACCTCCGGAATGATTATTCTATTATTCCACAACATTCAGATTCAACACTCAATTCATTCCTAATACGGACAAATGAATGAAATTTGTGATCATTCGAAATGACACTTATATTTTTGGGCCAACAAATTTCACAATTCTCGATAGTATATCGTCTTTCAATGTAAATTCTTTTACTCGTGCAAAGTTAATCGGAAAATGGTCATTGTTAGTAAAATAATCCATAAAATTCAATTATATTTCTTCTGGATTTGTTCCTGAGGAACTCAGGCATACGTGATAAAAAATCGGCATGGTTAGCTTCTGACATCACAAATTCAATATCGTATTGATAATTTGATAAAATAAGTGCCCATCTACGTAACCTATTTGCTGAAAATTGTGGTAAATTTTTGTTTGGGTGAAAAATGTAGGAAAGTGGTTTATTATCAATAATAAGTAATTCTGAAATTTACAAAGTCTAAAAATGGCTTCTTTTTCCAACTGACAATATTTTGATTCCGCTGACGATAAAGTTCTGGAAGCATAAGCAATGGGCTTCTCTAAACCGTGTGGCAAAATATGTGAAATAATCGTATTCACTAGCATCTGTTGACAGTAATAAGGGAAAATCAGGGTTGTATGGGTTAAAAATTCTGTCGGTACCAACAAATCTTTCACAAAAGCATTTTGACACTCTTCTGTCCAATTCCACTTAGAGGAAGGTTTTAATAAATGGGACAATGGATGTAAAACCATAGAGATTTTTTACGAATTTACCATAATAATTTATATGACCCAGAAATGATTTCAATGATGTAACATTAGTTGGTATCGGTGCATTTTTTATAGCTGTTATCTGTGGAGTCCATCTTTATCAATGTCAAACCCCAAATAAGTAATTTTTGACTGGAAAAATTTACACTTTTCTAGTGAAAGTTTGAGCCCTGCTTCTTGCAACCGCTTCAGTACAGCTTCCAATATTTCTAAATGTTGTTTTTTTATGTTTTCCTGTAATTAAAATATCGTCAAGAAAACTAACAACTCCCTCTAAACCTTGTAATAATGTTTCTATTTATTATCTGAATAAACCATTATGTGTTGAGATTGTATTGAAATTTTTCGATTGTTCATCCAAACAAATTTGTTAATATGCATTCGACAAATCTAATTTACTGCAATGAACTCCCCCTTGTAATTTGACAAAAAAGTCATCAATTTTTGGTGAAGGAAACTGATGGTCTATTTCAATAAATGGGTTGACTGTAACTTTGAAATCTCCACAAATTCTAACTGACCCATTAGACTTTAAAATCGGAACAATTGGAGTTCCCCATTCACAATAATCAATTTCTTCAATGACTCCACAAGTCGTTCTAATTCGTTCTCCACTTTTTCCCTCATTGCAAATGGAAGTTGCCTAGCTCAGAGAAATGTTGACTTCAGTTTTATTGAAATAGTGCCCTTATTGAAATTACCAAGACCTGTTGAAAAAATCTGTTGATATTTATGTTTCAAAAATTGTGAATCGTCTGGTAAATCTACAGTATTCAAATTAAAAATACTCAAACTGAAACGATTAAAAAACCCAACAACGGTGGACCATTATTTTCAATTATATTAATCTCCAATTCCGTTGTCATATTCATGTAACTCACATCGCATTTAATCATTCCTATTGGTGAAATTGTGTCACCATTATATAAAGTAAATATTTTACTAGATTTGAAAATATGCTTTTGGGAAAAATTTTCATTCCAAAATGTATTCGAAATCACGCTGTAACTGGCCACAGTGTCTAAACCGAAAGTGAAAGGTCTCCTGTCAATTGTGATATCTATCAAAACTGTTTTGACATCTAAAGTAAATAATAAATCTTCGTCAGCTACCAGAAAATTGTTACGGTTGAATTTATTACCTTTGACTTTTCTGTTTGGACACATGGGTGCTGAATGTGCCTTTTCATTGCAAATATGGCAATGCCATTCTCGAAAAGAACATTTGTCTACCTTATGATTTCTACGCCCACAACTAATACACTTAATACTAGAGAAATTCACTGGAATGGATTGAAATTCTGTCGACCAGGATTCAGTGCTTTATGGACTCACAGATTTGACATCCCTTTTTCTGGTATTTCGATTTGCCGCAAAATTTATGGAAGGTTCTCTCTTTAAGGTATGTAAATGCTCTAACTGTGGTTTCGATGAAGCTATCTCTAATGCTGCTGCTAACCTTATGTTTTCTTTCTCTTCGAACAGCCTATCTTTCACTTCGGTAAAGGTAAAGTTATCGGGCTCATTCTCAAAAAAAAAGTGAAACTTACGTAGTTTTGTCTCCTGAACACGAATCTGAAAGAATTTTGTGGGGGTCCCAATTACTTTAGGAGTTATAGCCATTTTAAAGTCGAAAATTGTAGATTTTCAGACACGAATTTTGCAGTCAAAATTTGCACAAAATGCCTCCTTCTTTTTGTTGACACTGTCATTAAACACTAATCTATCCATATTTCACAAATACAAACACCAAAAATTAAAATTATACTCAAAAACTTGACCTTCTTTTACTAGCGATTCTAACCCAACTTTTGTTTGGTTTTTAGTAATTTTCATGATTGCAGTAGGTTGGTTACCTGAGATTTGCGCCGCCAACTATTCAAAACATAAAAATGAAGGGGAAGTTATTGCTCATATTAGAATTCGAATAGTTGACTGCGCAGATTCAGTGATACCAACTTCTTATGAGCATGTAAATAACTAACAAATAGGTTAGAATCACTAGTAAAAGAAGTTCAATTTTTTGTGTGAAAAAATTAGGTTTTGTGTTTAAAAACGTGAAATATGGATAGATTAGTGTTTAATGACAGTGTCAACAAAAAGAAGGAGGCATTTTGTGCAAATTTTGACTGCAAAATTCGTGTCTGCAAATCTACAATTTTCGACTTTAAAATGGCTATAACTCCTAAAGTAATTGAGACCCCCACAAAATTCAGACAAAACTACGTAAGTTTCACTTTTTTTTTTGGAGAATGAGCCCGATAACTTTACCTTTACCTTCACTTTTTCGGAATCATATCCAATGATAAATCGATATATTAACGCACTTTCTATCTCTTCTGCTCCTCCAAATTTGCAAGCTGAGACTAAATTTCGTAACCGTGCTCCCAATCTTTTGGTGTTTCATTGTCGATTTTGCGAGGTTTAAAAAATCTTTCTCTACATGCCCAAACTGATATGACTGACTTGAAATGGTCATCTAATAACATAACAATGTCTAAATACTGTTTTTGTTCTGGTTTCAAAGGCAGACACATATTGAATAATAATTTGTAAGCATCCTCATTCAATAAACTCAGCAAAATAGCTTTTTTACGCTCATCTTCACTTTTATTGGCGGTGAAATAATTTTGAAGTCTGCGCTTATAAATATACCAATCTGAAGAGTCAGGAACAAATTCTTGAATATAGCCAGTATATTGAATTGCTTTCTCTGCCATTTCACGTAGGTTTAAATATCCTCGTCGCCAACTGTAATGTATTGGAATAACTCTATTCAAATTCCTGTAGTTTTATAATTTTTTTAAATTAATGAATATCCAATACATTACAAAAAGCATATTTATAAGCTACTATAATGTGCCTATAGCAGACTGAAAATGATTTACTTATGGTAATCGTCATTCACTTCCAGCAAAAGTCAAAAAAATACTATGCGAGTCACTGATTCTTTCCCTATTCAATTATGCTAATGCTATGGTCCTAATTCAACCACCCAATATAAGAAGAAAGTGCAAAAAATACAAAATTCATGCCGGCGTTTGATATTTTCAGTATCCGGAGGAGACAAAGAATTTCAAACTCCGGGAAATCGGATGGTTAAATATGGACCATAGAAGAATACATCACAGTATATTATAAAGTTATAAACAAAAAAATGTCTCCTCATCTCTCTATAAATATTTCGTAGCGTACCGATATGTCTATAACCGAACATTAGAAATAAAGGTCTTTTAATCATACGACCTTTCAAGACTGAACATTTCAGACGGTCCTTTCGCAACCCGGTTTTGGAAAAAATAAGATTACTGAAATGGAACATTTATTGGACATCCTTAGATGAATTTTGTAAAACTATATGGATCATTAATCACTACCAAGAGTATCATTCTATTATGCTCAGTACTCTATTGATTTATCAGTTTGAATGCACAGGCTGTTGAGGGTTAAGTGGAAAAATATTTTTTTGGTGTGTTGACACAGCAAAAAATAAACTTCGCCATTTACTATAGACTTTAATTAATTTGTGTAGAACTTCATCTGTAAAAATGTTTGGAAGTAATAAAGATGATTTATTATTATTATTAATATTATTATCCCAATCTTAAACATAACGTTTTACTCAGGAGAGCAGTACTGACTTGGAAGGCTCATCTTTCGAATATTCAAGATTTGTTTGTTCTGGTTTCCACGAGTAGGAAAATCCTGATATTTTCAGAGAACATTGTGAGAGCCGAAGGAGAGTAGGTAAGAAATGGTATTCTACTTGAATTTCTGCACACTGTATGCCCCAGGAAATACCCCCGAGACAGTGAGTTCCAAAGCTTGATGTCAATTTGAATGAAACGGAGTTTCCATGAATCGCGGTGAAATAAAAATAACCATATTGGGGATTTACATAAACGGAAAATGTGATATCCGGAAATTATTTTGAACCACATAGCAGAAGCTGAACAGGAAATAAAGAGTGATATCGATTTCTGTGCTCGACAACCATATGTTGTTATTAAAATCTCTAATCATTTCAGTGGAGTGCGGTCGAGATGTAACTAATTATATAACTTCAGCAAAGTAGGTAGTTTTTTAATCCGGCTACGAATATATGCGTCAGTGTTCGAATCGAAGTTTTCAGAATGTGCCTAAGAATTAAAAGCAGTCACCCAAACGAATAAAAATATGGACGAATTCGGAAAAATGCGCCACAGGTTCAGACGTGCAAAATTGAGAAAGAAATAACATCGCATTCGAAAAAAAGTTTCAAAAACTTGCCAAAAGAAAAATTGAAAAATAGTCAAAAACATCAAGCCGTCGAATAATTGAGGTAGCGTGACTTGTATCTACACAAGGTGTATACTAAATGATGTCAATAATTTCAGGTGGTGATTCCTTGACATATTTTATGAAGAAAATTTCATATAAACGTGTATTCTAAATTGCTTCGTTTCCGAGATACGGGGTGTCAAAGTTTCAGTTAAAAATCAGCATTTCATCAATTACTAACCTCATGAAAACAAGCCCCTTGTAACTGCCAATGAACACACCAGGTTTCATGAAAATCGGAGAAAACAATTTTGAGTAATTAATAAATAAACGATTTTTTTATTAAAACTTTGACACTCCATCACTTAAAAACAAAGCAAGTTAGGACACACGTTTATATGAACTTTTTTTCATAAAATATGACAAGGAATCACCACTTGAAATTAATGACATCATTTAGTATATCCACCATATTGGATACGTGCCAAGAAGTTGGATGGCAAGGGGTGGGAAACATATGCATGCTACTAATGTACCAACCTCTGGGCACCTGGAGGACCTATTGAAACAGATAGTTAAACAAATTCTAATTCTTAAAGGTACGAAATGGAATAAACGTAAAAATCTTTTTCAAAACAAGCTTTTAATTATAATAGAAAAATTTAAAATAATATTTATTGTATGAAGAACATAAAGAACTTTTGCAAGTTTGAAAATTTTGAGAAAGCTTGAGGCTTCACTTCGTGTAATTACGTTTCACGCCTTAAGCTTTGGCTACGGAATAAATCGTCACCTTGGCTTCACCGCGATTTAAGTCTTTTGAAATTTAGGCGATTCAACGATTTTTTGAAAGAAATTCTGCTACATGGGAAAACAACTATTGGTGGCTGTAGAATATATTGGGTCGTCACTTGTGAATGGTAAAATAAAAAGTTATCGAAATCATTCCAATTATACATGCCATCAAAAATATAAAATTACGTACACAAATGGAAACTAAAAATAATAATACGAAAACATAAAAAAATCACTCAGTGCTCCGAGGCGCATTTGCTTTTGAAGCTTCAGGAAAACCCATGAAAACTTACAGCACCAGATCATCTGAAGTGCTAGAATCAATACTATAAAAATTGATACTCGTCTTAGAATCTTCGAATCTCTTTTATGAAAAATTATATAAGAAGACTCCAGAGGCTTCAATTTATCCACGACATCTTCTGATGCGGTTCTTGTGACACAATTATCATCAAATTTTAACTCGTCCCTTTTGTCATTGCCAAGGTGTACTAATGACCGAAATATCATTACCAGAGTAAACAATGACTGCGCATAGCTCATAACGACTGTTGGATTTCATCGTATTCATCCTGTATATGGAATCTATTCATTGCTTCTGCTGTTTCAGTTTTGTTTTGTATGGTTTTCAGAAAACGTTTTTTGTTTTTGTTGATAACATTTTATTACAGAGGTCATTTGACAGTTTTAGATTTCCTGGTGATTTATTTCTGGAACAAAACATTTCTTGGTTACGTTCACCCATTTATATAAGCAACTTCCGCTACTGTAGATCATCTTCTTAACTTTCACTATGCTTTCTTCAATCAACATTTTCTGAAATATTCATTTCTTTTTTAAATTTCTGCGTCTTTTTTCTATTGCTCTTCAAACTTGAGCTTCTTCAAACTGATTCTACTTTTGAATTATCTCCAGCTGGGCGCTAGTTTTACTCCCTTTATGATCTAGCATATGATTTACAGACATGTCTGTTTCAGATGAACCCATGTTACCTTTGCGTTCTCTAGTTTCAACAATAAGGTACATTTAGATCAGGTTCTAGTATGTTGACTAGCACGAAAAATCTCTGGGTGGAACAGCCCTAGTAGGTACATCTACTGCTTCTGCGTTGACCTCTATTTTTGATGTCTGACTTTGACTACATAGCACGTTCTATTTCTTATTTTTAGGACAAAAATTTTGAGTATATAATATGAATAAAGTCAGGCATGATCAGCTCCAAAAATGATTTTTTCTACGACAACCTCAATAAATGTTCATTTTATAACCGTATGGAAACCGCTCATGGACCGTTTTGGAGGGAGAACAAGCGCGAAACCAAGCGCGCCACAAGACCGCGTGTAAATACACCGTAATTACACTTTAATTATAACCTATAAAAGGTCGCCTAGCATCTGATTTTGTCATTATTCACCAGAAGACGATTGCGGATTCAAGCAATTGATACGTTGTGAAAAATTTGAAAGAGATAGAAATCTTTCAACCATTAAGATGATGGACGTCCGAAATATAAGTAATCAAGTTATAACCGTAACTTTAATCATAAACAAGCACATTTTGTACAGAATTTCATTTTTGCATCGGTTGCTAGGGCAAGTTGCTAAGCAACAAATGCGAAATGGAATATTTCGTGTTAGGTCTAGGTTCACTATAAAATCACGACGACTACGGCTTGTCAAATTATGACGTCCAGCGACAAATTGATGAAATGTCAGCAGATCGTTTCTGTCAAAGTTTTAGTAGGTAACGAGTAATTTCATAGTTGTTTTCTATAAAAACTATTGATTAAAATGGAAACTGATAGTGATATCGACTTAGATTTGACACCTCCGAACATAATAGAAGCAGCGAAGGTAGCAACAATTTATTACCGGAAACGTCGAAGAGTATGTATCAACGCGCGCGCTTATAACCTTTTTTTGGAATGGAAGATCAAACGACAAAATCGTTTTCCGAGAACGTTTTAATGGCTTATTTTGGCGACTCAGCCAAAAAATTTAAAAGTTCCACTTTGCGGTCACACTTCTCAATGCTGAGAACGACTCTTACAGCCGTATGCATAGTCAATTCCAGCGACACGCCAGAGTTTCGCCGCTCGCTACACAAGAACTATAATGCACAGTCGAGCTCCAAAAAAGTGGTACATCGCCAGCGTTTCGCCAAAATGTGACTTATCGCGTAGTTGTCACTTTTTTGGAGCTCGACTGTGCATTATAATCCTTGTGTAGCGAACGGCGAAACTCTGGCGAGTCGCTGGCGATTGACTATGCATACGGCTGTTAGTATCTATAATGATATAGATATTGCGGCAGTCTATATTCAATAATTGCACATTCAACTTCAATTAGATACATCATACATTTAAAGGCTTCTATTTCTGTGTACCTATTAGAAATAGAAATAAAGAAAATATTCACATATTTGTTCAATTTGTATTTTAATTCTGATAGAAAGCCCATTATAGGCGAATTCGGAGTAATGAAATATCATCAGTTTATTTCTTTCAAAGTTTTTGTAATGTATGCATGTATTAAACGTGAACGATATGTTGTCATAGAAAAAGTATAGTATGCAACTCGCAACAAAATGGCCATTTTGCACTCGTATGAATTGCAGCACTTGCCTTCGGCTCGTGCTGCAAATTTCATACTCGTGCAAAATTGGCATCATTTTGTGCTCATTACATAATATACTATTATTTCAATAAAACTGATTGACACAATATCCAATTCAATTGACATGTGATAAGCAATCAGAAATAATCTGGTCGTACCACAGAACTCAAAGAGATCTGTGGGTCGTACAAAAAGAATCAGTATTATTTCTGCATTGAAATAAACGAACAATATGGAACAGATACAGTGCGTTAATTGATGACTTTCATTTTGATTCGGCTCGTTAACGCTGATGATTTAAAGAAGAATTGAAATTAATGAACGAATCCAAGAAAGAGCTACGACTGAATGGTAAGTCGTAGATATTTGAAAATAAGTTCGGATTGTTACCTCGAAGAGGATTTCTAAAAACATCCAAATAATAACAGGGAAGAGATACTAGTTCCCGAACACTGCTAATTGAATCAAATTTCCAATGAAATGAAAAAAAAAATACATTGACTTTAAGAAATTTTGAGGAAATAATTAAAATGTAGATAAAAAATAGAAATGGATTTCAAAATGACATTTGACAGATGGTTAGCTATACCCACGTATTTTGCTCAAATATATAAAAATCTACTGGGTGTTCCTATCAGGAATTACCTTCAATACGAAAAGTGACACAAGTTTTCGATCAACCATTGTTTCTTGATAAGAACCAAATTTTCTCGTAAATATATTTTTTTTGTGAAATCAATAATAAAAACGTTTTCCATTTGTTGCATACTTTTAGGGACATGCTGTATATTTTGAACTACACCCGTGAGATATATATATTAATTTTCCATCATGCCCTGTCTTTTCAGTTTAAATATTTGTGACAATTGACACTGTCACTGTTACTACTGACACCACTTGGATGGCAATTGTGGTGCCATCTAAAAAGCAATCCAGTTTCAGTTCTGATATTCGTGCAATTTTAAAATTCAAAATAGTTTTCTCTAAAGTGGTGCCAATATCATAAATGTGAACCTATCCTATATTTTAATTCCTCTAACACTTCAGTTTCCGTTAAAGTTACAAATAGGTACATAACCATAGTTAGACGGCATCCCTAATCTACCTGAAATATTCTGAGTGGGTACCAAAAAATTGAAACCGGAATTTGATGAAGGATCTTTCTCTTGAAGGATATAAAAACAGAATCGTCAAATCGTCAAATGACCGAAAAAAATAAAGTCCAATTTTAGGCACCTGTAAACTCCGTGTTGGAGTCCGCGTGTCACAGTTGGATGGATGGCAAAAAATGAAGCAAAAATGGCTATTCAAATCAATTTGTTTGTCGGTCAAAATGACTGAAATAATTTTCTTCCAGGTGTACTCTATCGAATGGTATTTTTAGATCTTTTGTCGGTCGCAGAATATTTCGTGAAGATTATGGATGCCGTATAATTATTGTTATTTATTTGTAACTTCAACGGATAACGAGTCATTTCCATTCCCTGTGTGTACGAACCATTCTTGATGTCCTCTATCACATACCTATAAGTGTTTCTAGTTAATTTTTAGCTAGTGATATTTCGGACATTTTCATGTTTTCTGTATCTATCACATTTCAATAATTCCTTAAACAATCATGCTACTCAACTATTTAGCTGCAAATAATACAAAAAATGTATTCTGAACATATCTGTAAAAATAAAAGATGTGGCAACGCCGCGGATGTTCACTAGTATTCCACCTAAGATATACCTCACGTCAGAAACTGTGGCCAGGAAAGTGTAGCTGATTTCACACTAATTAATTATCAAGTCTTCTTCGAGTCAGCAGGGTTTCGGTTTTCTGGTTTACTGCAATTCCAATCATTTAGGAAACATACTGATAATTTACCAAATTGTATTGGGACGATCACTGCGGAATCCGTCCTTTCCATACTTACATCATTAGATGAAAACAAATCGGCTGGGCCCGACAACATTTCACCATCATTTATTAAGAAATGTAAAAACACTTTATGTTATCCGTTGACAAAAATTTTCACTTGTAATCTCCCAAGTGCTTGAATTATTGCCGGAAATTTTTCGAGTACATGCATTTTTTGAAAATTACCCGAGTCGCGCAGCGACGAGGGTAATTTTCTTAAAAAATTCATGTACGAGATAAATTTCCTGCAATTAATTCAAGCACGCGGGGGATTCGGTAAGAAAATTTTACACCAAAATATATCCAACAATTCATAAGAAATAACTAACTATGGTTCACCTGAACTATTTCTATGCATAGTACAAAAAAGATGCATGAAAATATTGATATGTAAAACACACTTAACAAAATTTCAATTTGATTTTTTAAAATTTAATCAAAAAAAAAGTAAAAATGTTCTTGCTCCACTGGGAATTGAACTACCACACGACCACGAGGCGGACACTATACCGACTCGCCACGGGGCCTTTGATTTACATGTAGACAACTGGTGTATTGAAGTGTTTCTGAAATTTGATTTCAGAATTTGCAAATTCTGCGATTATCGTGAAGAAAATATTCAGACACATTCGAAATATTTAATAAATACATAAATATGAAATATTATCTCATTTCAAATGAAAAATACAATTCCATTTGTACATCAAAGCAAAATATAAACTATCACCTGTCAAATATTTGACAGAAAAATTTCCACTTATTAATTTCGGCCAGGGTACCCAGGAGGATAAAAATTTCCGGAAATTTTTTGGGTTGCCATGGCATCTAAATAAGAACGAATGTTTTGGTTCTCTCTAAAAGTGAGGTGTGAAATTTTCGTAGGTAATACCACAAGTGTATCGGTGATTATCGAAATAGCAATTCCTTTGAATTTGAGAATCAAACTATGTTGCTTGGCAACCACACGAGCGCTTGCGCGACTGTGGTTGCCTAAAGCCTGATTCACATAATGGCAGTAGCAGTGGCACTAAAGGCAGTGACTCCGCCCCTTTTGACACTATTATCCGAATGAGTGACATTGTGATGGAAATTTTCAACTAATTGTTTGTTAAAAGCAGTAGAAAGGAATCATAACAGCAATCTCGATTTCATGATAATGTTAAGGTTGTAAATGCGAACACTTCTAGATTTTACTGCAAAAAGTTTAAATGAATCAAACTTTCAGCAGCGTGACCTTGAATTTTCAGCGTCGTCTAAACATGTTTGCCATTGGTTATCTTATCAATAGAGGGGGGTGACGCCACTGCTACTGCCATTATGTGAATCAGGCTTAAAGCAACATAATTTGATTCGAAACCGAGAAGGAATTAACGATAATCGCCGATAACACGAGTTGTATTTGTTAAGATTATTTCATGAATAAAATCGAAACCATTTTTATTTATTTACTATTCAATTTAAGTAGGAACATTAATCCCGCATTTAGTTCTGAAATTATGCATCTAACAAAACATTTACTTGATATTTCAAACATCCCTCTATTTCAGTTACCAATGACAGAGCGCGTCATTCGTAGTTTCGTCATTGCATGTCTAGTCTACTGCTTCTTGCTCGAGGTTATGTTTTGATAACATTTTGATTTAGTGATTTGATTAATCAACGAGTATGCAAAATTTGTCGAAAATTGTGAAGTTGATATGAATTAATAGTGAGTGCTTATTTAGTTTTGGTCAAAGTTTGGTGTTGTGTCATTAAAGCAGCTTGAAGGTGGTAAGTTTGTGTTTTGATAATAAACAATCAGGAATCGAATTACAAAATCGAAAACACATCATATACATATCCAGTAGCCAATCAAGAGCCGAACTACAAAATCGAAAACATGTTTTCATTTATCAACACAAAAATTTCAACCAATCATAATACGCTATTTTAGCATAAGTGAAATAATCAACAAATCACTTGAAACAAACACTTATCCGTCTCAATGGAAAGTGGCAATTATTACACCGTTATACAAAAGTGGACACAGACATTTGGTAAAAAACTATAGACCAATTAGCAAATTATGTATTTTCGCAAAACTATTCGAGAAGATGGTTTGAGAGAAATTAGCATCCGTGAGAAACGTAATTTTGGAGGAGCAGCACGGTTTCTTTCCCAAAAAAAGTATGGAGACGAATTTATTATGTTTTTCTGATTTTATCTCCGATACTCTAGTAAAAAAAAATCAGGTAGACACTGTGTACACCGACTTCAGCAAAGCATTCGATAAGATAGACAATTCTATCTTGTAGAAAGGCTGGCGGAGGTCGGTGTGCACGGATCGCTGTTAAAATGGATCTGGTCCTACTTAACTAATAGGGACATGATGGTGTCAGTGAATGGATTCAATTCACATACCTTCAAAGCAGTTTACGGTGTCCCGCAGGGTAGCCAGCTTGGTCCATTATTTTTTATCATCTACATAAATAATATAAAGAACTGTTTTGAACATTGTCGAATACTAATATACGCTGATTATTTGAAAATATTTTCCCTCGTAAAAGATTTCGACGATTGCTTGATAATTCAAAGTGACCTTGACAGACTTGCTGAATATTGCGAAAATAATAGTCTTTTTTTAACATATTCAAGAAATAGAAATCTCATCCAGCATACCTACAAAATTAACAATTCCAACCAACCTTGAATATATCAGTTAAATTAAAGATCTAGGCGTCACATTGGACACAAAATGGACTTTTGACAATCATATAGACGAATTGATCAACGGGACAAACATGATAGTTGGGTTCATAATAAGAAACGGAAAATATTTTCATAATTCTGAAACTATCATCTCTCTATATTATGCATTCCTCAACAGCAAGCTTTCTTTTGCGTCAGCAATTTGGAACCCTCAATATGCAGTACACTCAAGAAGAATAGAAAGTGTTCAAAATAAATTGTTAAGATTCCTAGCCTTTCAACACAAGATTCGCTTTCAGGACCACAATTATCAGCCGATTCGAAAACAATTTAAAATTATGCCACTTTAGGGCCCGTTTTTCATGTTCGAGTTAACCTCCAGATAACTAACTAATAGTTTAGATGGTGAACGACATTGTTTAAATGACGTTTGCAGGATCACATTCTAAACAATTAGTTAGTTATCTGGAGGTTAACTCGAACATGAAAAACGATTAGTGAAAGACGTACTATGTCAGACTAATCTATTCTTTCCAAAATTGTTAGACATGAAGTCGATTGCCCATATCTACTTGCAAAAATAAATTTCAATGTTCCCAGTAGAAACAATCTTCGATATTATACTCCATTCAATATCCCTTATTGTAGGACAAAAATCTCCACTAGTTCGTATGCAAAAAGCATTCAACATACACTGTCACGATCCCAATTCATTTTTAGACATTTTCTCGACGTCTCTGCCTCGATTCAATTTTTTTTTTTGAAAAAAATGTTTCTCAATTCAGATCAATAGATGTTCTTTTATGGTCTATTATGTTCTATTAATTTTGACTATATTATTAATATAAAAACATTTCACACCATATTTTTAAGTCACCTATTTGTATTACTGCCAGATAATTTTATACCGATAAGTAATGTTTATGTATAATTTTGGAAATAGCTTAGAATCATTCTTATATAGAGGATGCTGTTTTCTGAAACTTTGTTCTGTTAGCAACCTAAAGTGGTAAATAAATAAATAAAAAAATATCTTTCTCCTACTTCTTTCAACTCAACTGAGAGCCCCGATCTTCCCCTTGTTTAGTGCCTCTTACTATAAAGTACATCCCATATAGTAGGCCTTCTAAGAGAAACCTCCTTTGATTCGGAATAATTGATGATAATTTGATTTTAGAAAATATGAAATAACAGTTTACAGTGTGAGCATCAGATTGTCTTATCTTAAGTGTACCCACGAGCGTAATTTTTACAAGTTAATGAAGTTCAATTAGAAATTATAAGAGAATTCAGTCGATAGTTGGTGTTGTTTATTTACGCTCTATTTACGAATCTCTGTGCGTGTTAACATGCGAATTTTGAAATTATTCAATAATTGATTCAATGTATATTATTCATCAGATGAAGAAATGTTTGTAAGTATGTTTACGTTTCATATGCTGGATACGCTAAATTAATTTCACTTTCATAGTTCAATGTCTTTATGATTAGATAAGTTTTACTTTTTTCGGAGGAAGAATATAGGTGTATTAAATGCGCCTTTGCAATTAAGAACTGCGGACTCAATTTTTTTGTTTCTTATCAATTAGCAAGTAACGCACCATGAAGAAATATCTAAAGCAAACACATGAAAATAAATTTGAAAGAAATTAAACTCTAAAAAAAGATGAAGCAAGTATTTTAAAACAATTTTTTAAAAACCCATACTTGACAACTAGACATGTATTTTTCTATAGACCTATAAGATATTGTACTGGACCCAGCTGTATACATCCTGGTCTGAAGTAGTGAATGGTCACAATCTGTAGTCGTGATATTGAATAGGGCGTTTGTCACATCTCGTAGGTGCTAAGTCTTTATCATAGACAAAATTGTGTCACTATACGTATTCCATTCGATAACAATCGAAGAATGACGGAGGGTGATGGTGACATTATCATGCAACTTAAACCTATATTACTTACAAGCTTCAAAATCCAAACTATAGAAAAAAATCATTACCTGTGTCTTCAAATAGTTGTGTAGAGTTTGTTGTGTCTGGTCGTTTGTCAACGCTGTTGAATATCAATGTTTATGTTTTCCACAACGTAAACTTCTGACAGTTCTGTCATATTCTCTTATTGCTTTTTTGTGAGATCATTGTTGAAATAGTGTTTTTCCAACTCATATATATAGTGGCATTATAATAGACAGATATTCATATGTTGCAATCTTGTTGGGTTAGCAAACAATCCATGTGTTCGAACCCGAATATCAGATTTCATTCATGAGTACTTACCATAGGCGTTATAGTGGGTATCAATCGTCGAACAAAATGAAATTAATACGTGTATTCAAAAAGGTTGCCAAAAAGTCCAAGAAATGTATAGATTTCCAGCTGCTGTCACAGAAAAAGCGGCTTGGTTGAAAAAGTTAGGGATGAAAAATTTGTTTTACTGGAAATCTGCTATGAGGAAAAATAATTGACCGTCGTGATTGTGGGCCCTCAGCCAATTGTAATGGTACAATTTTTGTTTTGCGGAAATGCCCTGTTGCCAAGTGGCCTCTTCGGGTTACTGGAAATCTGATATGAAAAAAAAACAGTTGAAAGTCTCGATTATAAACCCTCAACCTATTCTAATGGTACTATTTTTGTTTTGCGGAAATGCGCCGTTACCAAGTTTTGGTCACTTAGGATTATTGGAAATCTGATTTGGAAAAAATAATTGAAAGTCGCCATTTTGTGCCATCAGGCGATTCTAATAGTACCATTTTTGTTTTGCGGAAATGCTCTGTGGCCAAGTTGGTCACTTCAGATTACTGGAAATCTGATATGAAGATGGATCGAAGTTGACATTATTCTATTCAATCAGGTGGTTCCTGCTATGACATTTTGACTTTGCGGAAATGCGCTGTTGCCAAATAGATGCGGTCAAACATTCAGAGAAGCTTTATGAGAGTTTTAATATAGATTTTCAGCCGATTCTAATGGCGCCATTTTTGTTTTGAGGAAATACGCTGTTATAAATTACCAGAAGGAAGTGACAAGCCTTCGGCGTGACTCTTTCTTCTGACTGCCCGCGTTGTCGGCCATGGACCGAATTTCTAAAAAAAGGACACACCCTAACCTAACCGAACTAACCTAGCTATCCAAGTTGATGGTAATTCGATAACTGATTGGTATGAAAAAGTGAAATCACAGCAGATGCTCGCTGCGCTCGCATTTTATAAACTACCAGCAGAAAGAGACACGCTGTAACTTTTGTTGCCATGGAAATGAAGTTGACGTCAAACTACTGAACATTTATAGCCCGTGAGCTGTAAGTAGTAAGATAATTTGTGACTGAGAATCCAGAACTTGTGCAATTCAACGTTGTTTCGCATCATTTCTTCATTTCAAGAATTTCTAACGAACATCATTTGAACTTAAAGTAATTTCATAAAAATTAATAAGGGTGAATATTTATAATGATATTCTTTGAGCAAAATTTCCTTAAATCTTTTTTGTAATGCTATCCAGTGCTTTCCACGACTTGGCAACATTGGCGCATTTCTGCAATGTTCAAATTTCATAGCGCAATTTATCTAATTGAATAGTATGGTATCCACTCAGAACTATCCTCATATCAGTTTTCCAGTCATCTAAAGAGACCAAAACTTGGCAACGGCGCTTTTCCGCAAAACAAAAATAGTATAATTTGAATAGGTTGAGGGTCCATAATCGAATAATCGAGACGTTCAATTGTTTTTTCCAAATCAGATTTCCAGTAATCCCAGTGACCAAAACTTGGCATTTCCGCAAAACAAAAATAGTTACATTAGAAGTAGGTAGGGTCTATAATCAAGACGTTCAACTGTTTTTTTTCATTTCAGATTTCCAGTAACTCGAAGAGGTCAACTTGGTAACAGGGCATTTGCACAAAACAAAAATGGTACCATTACAATTGGCTAAGGGTCCACAATCGCTACGTTGAATTGTTTTTTTCAATATCAGATTTTCAGTAAACGCCCATATATTTATTGAATATATAAATTACCATTTTTTAGTCAATACATCCTTTTTTATTCTTTTTTTTTCAGTCGCCTGTATTCAGCTTTCCATTCATTGAAAATGAAAGTCTTAAAAGTCTAATTTTTTTTCATTTTGCAAACTTTGTGAACCTAATTTTCTAAGGATCGATACTATCTCAGTCAATGAAGTATTGCATGACATCAGGTATATCATGCGAGTTTTTCTATTTCACGAAGTCCCATCGGATGTATATTCTATCACTTTCGTTGATATTATTTCAAATTCAGCATTTGTTTCTTGTGATTGAACCCTATTTTTATCAAATACTTGCGCCTGTCGGTTGTGGATGGGTCACAGTCTATCGCTACTTTCTCTCTTTCCCGCAGCCCACTCGCCAACAAAATGAGCGACTTCAAAACAATCCGTGTCGTAGGTATGGCAATACTGAGTCCATCTGTATTTATACGATATTATACGTCCATGCATTTTTCTGAGGTTGTATGAAAATAAATCCTAAGATCAATTTGAGGTTTATATCTGTTGAAATGCTTTACAAAGATTATGTCCAAAAAAGAGTTATTCGTAAGCGATACTTCGCTTATACAATCCTTCGCTTATTTTTCTGGATCACCGCAGCAAGTTTGACGATTTGTGTCTGTTTTACAAATATTTTCATAGGAGATGCTCTTCCGAAATATCATCAATTGTTTTAATGTTAGCGGTTCCACTGAGACTGACCCGTCGAACTCAGTCCTCACATCCAGTTATCGTCACTAGATACATCTCTTTCGCAGGGCTCTATCTTCCAATGAACGGCAAAGCTTTGGAGCTCACTGCCTTGGGAGGTGTTCCCTGAGGCATATAGCCTGCAGAAATTCAAGAAGATCGCCAATTCCTACCTATATTCCTATACAGACTAGTCAGTCCTAATGGGATTGTTTCCTCTACTTTAAAGTCAAATGAACTGAGAAAAATAACATTGTAGTAATAGGCCGGTACAGTCCTGAAATTATTCATTGTACACATTTTAGAATTTTCCTCTACTACGGCTATTTCTAGAGACACTTTTCTTGAATTTCCTTCATTTTTCGTTACATTATTGAGCCACTGGTAACAAAGAGGTTCCACGGGACCATCAAGACCTATTTCTTGAGCGATTTTGCTATCAATCATTGAATTGTTGCAGCTTCATCCAGCAGTGCAAAAGTCGAGATTTCTTTCATTTTTCCTCTCAGTCTGACTGAAGTAGAATAGTTGGGTTTTCTTCTTGGAACAAATTGACTCTCTCTACTTGATCTTCGTGTTTAGAATCGGTGTTTTGAGCATTTGCCATTTGATCATCATCTTGGTTTCTGAAGTCCAGGTTGTGCAAAATGTTGTGGAATTTCTATTCCACACTTCTGCTTTACTCGACATGAGTATACATTGTGAGAACAATGAAAACACAGTTTCTTCGAGGTTGCTATTTTCCACTTTTCATTTATATCAATTTTATTGAAATTTTGACAATCTATCAAAAAATGATTTCTCCGACAGCATGTACATTTATCGAATTTCCTAGTGGAAAAAAATATGCTCATTCTTTCTGGCTTGGAGTTTATCGGTTTCATACACCTCTTCTCAGGAAAGTTTTAGTTCGTGAAGTCCGCGCAACTTGAGGCAGCTAAAGGTCGATTCATGCACCCGTACCTAAAAACTAAACCTAAACCTTAAATTAAAAACCTAAATTCAAAATTGTGAATTCAGGTCGTCCAAATGTGATTTTCAGAGTTTCCATGATGTTTTTCACGTTCTCTGGCGCAACAAGAAGCGGTTGTACTGTATCCCTTGCTCTTCCTTTCAAACACTCTTGAAGGCGTATTATTTTCTCTTCTTCACATATATTGAACACGTTTGTAGAACGTTCAAATTGACTTTGAAATATTGGCCAGTCTTCTGGATTTCCATAAAAAATTGGTGGTTTATATTTGAAACTATCAGTTCTGTCAGAATGTTTCACCATCTCAGAGTTCACTTTCAAAGCTTCACAAATCTGATTTAGATTTTCAGAAGTCATTGTCAAAAAATTATTTGTTGTTGGCGCTACAAAGATATTTTCTGTATCTTCGGTTTCCAGTTATCCACTTTTTCTTGAATGGTCATTTATTTCAAGTTGAAGATACTGGCTGCGCCCGAGATCGTGGACATTGTAGATGAACCTTCCTGAACCAATTCACTTTGCAATTGAGCTTCCTTTCTTATCATTTCAGCTTCTATAGCCAGGTTTCTTGCTTCTTTCAATTCTATTTCTGAATGTTTTCTTCTTGAATTCTCTTCGAATTTTGTCAATTTGTATTCAATTCTCGAGTTTGCTTTTCCAGGTTAGATGATTCAGCGGATCCTTGTGATCCTATGCTCCGTTTCATGTTTTCATCTGAGTTATATCTTTCGGGGGGATTCCTTTGGTTTTTCGTTAACTTCTTCTTGGTAACATGCTTTTACCAACGTTTTTGCTCGAAGGACCAATGTACGGACTAGTCAGTCCTAATAGGATTGTTTAAAGTCAAATAAACTGAGAAAAATTACCTTTTGAAGACTTTTTTATTCAAATTCAAAATACAAAGTTTTGTCAAAATTCAATTTGGTCAATAAAAATAACAAAAGTAAATCATTCAAACAAGGTGAGTATAATAAAAATAACAAGAAAAATTCCCTTGGATATCTCGATATTCTCTGAACATTACAGCATTGTTTTTTTCGTGAGAACCAGAATATAAAAAAGGAAAGTTTATTGATTTCTCTAAAGCATTCGATTGTATGATTCATGCAGATACAAATTGCAGGTACAAATTGCAGATATATGGTATCAGAGGGGCATTGCTCTTCAGGGGTTTGGTTCCTACCTTGGTGATATATGTCAACAAGTATCAAGTAATGTAATAATTATATCTCTAATTCGCTTCTTGTAAGTGTAGAAGTATCTCAATGATCCATTTTGGGACCCACTTCGTTTCTAATTTACGTCAATAATCTACAAGAACAGATGAGACATGCTACTACTCGACTCGTAGCTTATGCTGAGGATACTAATTTTAATTTTATATCCATTGTTCCAATAAACAAAAATCTATATGGTGATTGCTTCAAGAACTGATCATTCTCAGATTGGAATTCGCAATGCTATTGCTCTGAACAACAATCAATAATTTGTCCTGGAAACTTGCTACGCATTAAGTGAATCATCTGAAGCAATGTAGCAAGATTATTGTTACACATTTATATTTTGGCTATATCCATTTGAACTTAATGGATGATCGTCGGTACCATGCCAAACCATGATTGTTTAAATTTTCATTTTAAATAAGAAGAGTTTTAAGAATATTCGTGCTTCTTGCTTTGAAACCTTGGTAAGTTTTCACATTCGCGAATTCACACTCTCGTTCTCAGTAGACAGCATAATAGCACATTCGTGAGTTTGGCATTGAAAATGTTGGTAGAAAATTAGTATTTTATATATTGAAGTCAGAACCCTGAAATTTGCACATTCGCGGTTATGGCGTGGGACCGACGATGATGCACCAGGGGAGCTTTTCAAATGCACTATCATTAGAAGAATTGGACCTTGAGTACATTTATTTCGGACTTCCTTCGTCTTATAATTTGTATAAATCACAACGTTTCAACTGCTTCAATCCGCAGTCGTCTACTGGTGAATACTCCAGATGACGACTGCGGAAACGTTGTGATTTAGACAAATTATAAGACGATGGAAGTCCGAAATGAATGTACTCAAGTAACATCATCGTCTACAACATTCAAACAAAGAATTGGACCATTGGAATCATGAAGAGAACACTTCAAGAGCTTCTCAATTCTTATGATGATTTCGATGTATATATATGACGTTGTTTTCTTTGTTTTAAAAAATAAACTACATTTTGAATCTGAAATAGTAAAGCGTATGAAAGTAGCATGAAACACATTATGAACCGCTGTTTTGTTTCAGACCGATATTTTCTTCTGAATTTTTCCTATAGTACCTACATATAGAAAATATTGAAATATAGAATCTATTTTCCGAGACGCAAGCCTTCAACTAGTACATAGCAGTACGAACAATCTCCAAATATTGTTGGGTAATCCGAAAGATAAAATTCCAACTTTAGAGAGATCAGGAATCTATGAAATTAGCTGTCAAAACTGCGATAGTGTATATTATGGCCAAACCAAAAGATCTACGAATGTTAGTTTCCGCGAACATTTGGCACATGCTAAATATTCGCGAGAAAATAAATCGAGTGTTGCGGATCATTTATTAGAAACTCATCACAAAATTGATATCCAAAATTTGAAATTAATAAAACCTGTTGATGATTACAGAAAATTAGATGAAAGTATTGCTATTCGGAAAAGGGGCTCGAAACCCTTGCTTAATAATGATATTGGTCCATTAAATTCCAAACTATTTGACTTAATACCAGTAAAGGAATAATTGAGTGCCTTTGTTGTTTTTGGGTGTGGTTGTACCTGTCCATCAGGTAGGGTCACTTCCTAGTACACAGATTACCTCATGGCAATTGATATAAAAAGATGTGTACCGATTTACAGTTAGTTTAGTAATCCCTACTGATGAAGATAACTTTGTTATCGAAATGCGCATCTAGGAATTGAATTACTTATGTGGTGAAGGGGTAAAATACTTTTTGTTTTCATTTAGCAAATAGAAATACGTTTCGAGTGAGGTATCTCTCGACCCTTCTTGTCATTTGGCCCTTTGGGCGATACATGAACCACTATATGACAAAGGGGGGTTATTTTATGGACAGACTGTATAGATGTAAAAATAAATAAAGCTCCCGATGATGCTATTTTGTTGACTTTAAAATAACCCGCTACAGTTTTGATGTTTCGGTAGTTCTATGATTTTGAATTGAATCCACACGCAAAGTAGCGCACCTACATTATGTAAGTATGTGTATGAGTTCAATTTGTTCACAAACAATGTACAAGATCTTATCCACACGTATTTTGTCCCAGGTGCATAATGACGACGAAAACTAATGAATAACGCTCTCCCTTTGAAAATGTCATTCTAAAACTAATTGGTACGTGTTCTCCCTTCTAGTCTATTTTCGTTCCCCCCGAGTTTGTGGAAAAGCAATCCAGTGCGGAAATGTTTCATGTAAATATAATTTAATTTGGACGACTCCTCCATCCTTTGTATGCCTTCGGGTTATTACATTTTTTGAAAACATCCTTTAGGTACCCGTTTATGTATTTCTACCACTAGTGGTCGAAAGTAATTATTGAGAATGCTTGCAAGGTGAGGATCAGGAACTAAAACCTCTGTATTTTCCCTACGTTTCGAATTTGATAAAATTATTCATCCTCGGGCATTTCACTGTCCAAACTTTCTTCTGTATTTATATTCAGGTATTAGGTATGTACTCGTATAAAAGATGTAATTTCTAATACGCATTTGTTATTCTCAACGGTTGAAAAATGCTGGAGAAAGTATCTAAAAAAGGATGACTACATCAAGGATTTGAACAAGAATATCTCTGTACGAAGAGTGCTATAATCAAAGCCCTTTTGGAGTTGATCAAAATCTATGTGCGGAAGATTCGTTAGACAGAGTATTGAAAACGATTAGTTTTGGGATCTTTCTCTACCAATTCCACAAAAAGTCTGTCACAATGTTTGCATTTTTTACTAGGGAAGAAATTTTGGATGGTGGCGTTAAGCCTCTATGTTCGCTGTGCAAAGTCAGAAGAAAGTGCACCAAATCCCTTTCGATCTACAGGGTCCTGCAACTGCGCTCCGGTGGTCCATAGCTTCTAAACGGCGCAAATTAAAAATTTCTTTCGAATGAAAGGATGTTTCCTTCTTGAGATAGTATCTTTGGAAAATATTCCGAAGTATACAAGGTGACCCAGAAAAGTTTACCAAACCAAACTAATGATTTTTGTAATGGAACAACCTATATATTTCATCACATGGTTGAATAAAGATTACTTTGACCATTAAAAAAATATAGGGTCATGTATGTTCATCAACGTTATTTACGGAGATATATCGATATTACTTCAAAAAACATAAGGTATTCAACACTCTGTAACTCCTCGTGGAAAAATAATTCTAAAAACTTTTGGGAAGTGAAATGAATCCAGTATGGTCTAGTTTCAGTAACACGACACACAGTTGAAATTTCGTTACTTTTTGTGTACCGGATAGATCGAAACGCAAATTGAAAGTTATCTTGGTTTTTTCAATTGGAAATTTACGTTATTTTCAAGGTGAAATAAATACCAAGTGTGATATATCATTCGAAAGGAAATTTTATGGCCTTTCCAATACTGAAATTGAATATATTACTTTCCATTAAAAAAAAACAGGATATATTTCAATTTGCGTTTCGATCTATCCGGTACACAATAGGTAATGAAATTTCAACTGTGTGTCATGTTACAGAAACTAGACCATATTGGAGTCATTTCGCCTCTCATAAGTTTTTGGAATTATTTTTCCTCGAGGAGTTAGTTACAGAGTGTTGGATACCTCATGTTTTTTGAAGTAATATCGATATATCTCCGGAAATAACGTTGATGAATATACATGACCCTATATTTTTTGAATGGTCAAAGTAATCTCTATTCAACCATGTGATGAAATATAGGGTGTTCCATTACAAAAAACATAAGTTTGGTTTGGTGCACTTTTCTGGGTCACCTTGTATACTTTGGAATATTTTCCAAAGATACTCTCTCAACAAGGTTATATGCTTGCATTCGAAATAAATTTTCAAGATGCACCATTTAGAAGCTATGGACCACCGGAGAGCAGTTGCACCATACTACAAAATTTTAGTGATTCATTTGAAACGATTTTCTTCGACAAGAAGATTCTGGAAATAGATGTCACCGTTGATTTTCTCTTAGATGGTTTGGATACCAGCTTGTCACTTCATTACAGTCTACATTTACGTAGTGACCGCTATACAGGGTGTTTCATAATAAATGCGCAGGACTTCAGGATTTGATAGCTCGTCCAAAATTATGAAAAAAAGTTTCTATTAACCTACCCTCTAAAATGCACCATTTTCGAGATACAGGGTGTTGAAATTTCAAAAAAATAATCGTTTTTTGCGAATATCTCTGGAACCGTTTATCGCAAAGAAAACAGATTTCGTAGACATTTTCTACTCATAATAAGCTATGTTTTGTATGGATTTTTTATTTTTTAAAATTCATAATTGGTGAAGATTTTGAAGGGGTAGTGGGTGTTTTTTTCTCCAACTTCTACGCCACTGGAAAAGGTACAGTTTTGAGCCTCTTATATGAACCGCCAATGTTTTCTACACAAAAAAGGTATTCTTGGTCATAAGCTCTAAAATTGACCGTTTTCAAGAAAAAACAACTTTCATGTTGTTTAAATAATTATGGATTTGAAAAAATAAAAAATCCGCACAAAACATAGCTTATTATGAGTAGAAAATGCCTACGAAATCTGTTTTCTGTGCGATGAACGGTTCCAGAGATATTCGCAAAAAACGATTATTTTTTTTAAATTTCAACACCCTGTATCTCGAAAATGGTGCATTTTAGAGGGTAAGTTAATAGAAACTTTTTTTCATATTTTTGGACGAGCTATTACATCCTGAAGTCCTGCGCATTTATTATGAAACACCCTGTATAAGACACAGCGGGTCCTCTTATAGCGGTTACTACACAGCTTATTATTGCAAACATCTTTACGCTGGCACATGGTACAATGATTCTCTGCTGATCACTATTATTGTCTGAATCCCTTTTGAATGGAGAGACGTATTAGGTGCTATCAATATTATTCTATATTCCACTTTTTTTTTTCTCCTAGAAATTTATATTTATGCACGGTGTCCCAGAAAAAAGGGGATAAACTCTAATGGCAGAATCATCACTTCATTTTAAGGCTAAAAGTTCCTATACCTATATCTTCTACGAGTGTGTTGAAAGTGGTGAAAAATATGTTTTTCTACGACTTTGCGTAAACTAATAGTTAGAGAACTGCCTATATGATTTGCTGACAGGTAAAGAAACCGTCTGCTGGGCATGAAATATCTTTATTGGTGTTGCACCAAGTCGCATGGATGTAGTTTTCGAATTTCTCTAGGACAAGGTCAAGGAGGGGAAGGGGGGCCGTTTGAAAACCAGTCAGTTTGTGACCGTTTGCTGGTTTTACATTTCGGCAGATATGGTCCTGGACATATCTTCTGCCAAGTTTAACCCGCCAACCCGCCAACCCGCGATTTTCGAAAATAGAATTGAGATAAATATCATTGAGTGTCGTATAAGCTGCAGCTCTCCAATATCAATGAAGCATTTGTCACCCAAACAGCAATTTTTGTACATTTTCTTCTACTACTTTTGGATATCGTCGCTTCCCCAATTAAAGAACCCCGCAAATTAACTACGTAAAATGGCTTTCTGCTAATTTTGCACGAATTTTGATATCTTGTAGATCCTGGCATCCTCATTACGTAGTCCAATTCACAGTTCTATCCTATTACCAATTTTCGAGCTACAGGGTGTCAAAAATTCGATATTTGCTACTTTGGGTATTACGCATCTATTTGAATTTTGTGCTCTAATTCGAAATTGAACTTTCTTAAAAATGAACTCATCACATCTTAGTTGTAGCTCATGAGTAATATCTCACAATGGGTATTGCATTACAACATGACAAGACAATGTTCATAGACATAGATAAATATCGATACCATAATCATTTTGATTTTCACTCGATCCATTAAAACTAGAAAACAAAGGGCTAGAATTTGCCAATTTTTTGGAAAAGTATGGATCTTTATCATGGAATATATAAATATCCGATACCATAATCATTTTGATTTTCACTCGATCTATCAAAACTAGAAAACAAACTGCTAGAATTTGCCTATTTTTTGAAGAAGTATGGATCTTTATCAACTATATGAGGATTCATATGATTGGATGTCCAACATGGGTGGTATGATTAAAAAGAGTATTTGCTTGTACTTCAAGTAAAAGCTTTTACTTCCTAATATTTAGGGGAGTATAATGTTTTACATAAAGTAAATTCTTCGATGGGAAGTGTTAGAAGTTTAAACTACTAATAAACACTAGTACGTGATTAACCTCAAATTGGTTCGATTTTTGTTGTTTGTTCTGTGGTACTTAATGATCATGAGTGAGAGTAATGATAGTGTTGAACCAAGTGTCGAGATTGCTGAAGATGTGGGTGTACACAATTTTTTGTGAAACTTCTTTGTTTACTTTTGACACAGTTGTTTGATGTACCCAGACATCTACACCCACTCCTTGTTGAAACCCCGGATCACTTAGAGAAAAATTCCTCCCTTTTCGTTAAATTTGATAAAGCTGCTTCCCTCATCTCAATATGATTTCCTAAGAACTCTCTAGCTATCCATTCAACATTGTTTTTATTGAACCTAAAAGTACAGAGCTGAATAGTAGTAATCTAGCTAAAATAATTGACTTACCGAAATAATTTTCTGTACTGTACCTCCCCATTCGTTCTACGGTCACACATTTCCCTCCTTTCCCTACCGTAATTCATAAAAAAGCCATATAACTCCTCTTCAATTGAAGATATGAAGTTAGTCTAGAGTAGCTTCTTAAAAACTACACCAAACACTCCCAAATGGAGGAAATACTTGACAACATTAGTAATTACATGGAAATGTTCATCGAAACATTCGGACCACCTATATATCGATTTCGGGGTGTTGCCCCTCATCAGTATAGGGTAGGTCTAGCAGTCAATAACTAATGACTGCAACGAAGAATTGATAACCAAATCCATTTCAAGACCGAAACTGAGATCGCGCCCGCACAGTGGATAACTCCAAACTGCGAGCGCCATCCCAGCGCCGGCCACCCAAGCAATTGCAGAGATAACCTTGTAGGAACTCTGCACGGAAATTTCATCAGATGTAATTCAATGTTCGTTGTGGCATTAGCCAGGAAAGTAGTTGTTTTCTGATGGATTTTCGACCCAACTTTTCCTATTGTATAGGATATTAGCAATGAACAGTCCTCCGGGCATCTTATGCCTCATACCAATAGATGTATATACCCCTCCTGGTTAACTTTAGAATGGTTTGATGTAAAAACATGGAACAAAAATTATTTTGAATTTGAATGGTATCACTGATACTACTTTTTGAAATAATATACATTGGGATTGCCCGATAGGTGGCTCGGAGGGGCACATGAATTTCAAATTTTCATAGGGGGTCAAATTACACATCGTTGTAAAGACAACTCAACTTTTTTTCCAATTTCATCCATTTTTTAAATTTTCGGAAATACTTATTTTCACAATATCGATCTCTTTCCCTTTCGAAATTTTCTAGTTCAGGTGCCCCAAGCACCATTGGTCGAGTAATTTCAGTGTACCTACCTTCTCTCAAAAAGTAGTATCTAGAACCATTCAAAATATTTTTGTCCCATTGTTCCACATCGAACCGTTCAATTTTATCGAGAAAAAGATCCGTACTTGTAATTCTAGTGCAAATATTAACGAAATATGGAAAAATGTAGATGGATGAAAAAAGAAAATGTGTCACTTGAACCCTCTTGCTATTTGAAATTTTTAAACTGATGTACCCCCGCCCCCTCAATCAAGCAATCACAAGGTTTCTTATTACAGAAAGTAGTATCGAAATTGTTTTTGTTCGGTGTTTGTACTAAAAAAAAGCTTACTTTGATCAATGTATTGTATAGTAGTTGACCTTTTTTGCTTTGTTTAGGTATGTCGAAAACTATTTGTAATATTGTCGAATAATGATCAGTAATATTCGTTTTTAGGGCTATTGGCAAGATGTTCCCAAGTATATTAAATTTTGATCCAATAAATAAGTGGATTATACAAGTTTTTTTGTTGCCCTGAACACTGGTGATATTATGGACAGAGTGTGTTCGCGGTTTTTCTAGACATATTTGTTTGAGTCTTTGAATCAGCTGTACAGGTTTTCTTGTTGTTGTGGCATTTGATACACGTGTGCCTTAAAGCACTCGCAACCTTTAAGGACACAACGCGAAGCGGAGTGCCTTTAAACTCGTTGCGCGTGTTTAAAAGGCTCACTTGTGCACTGGTATCATAATATACTTTTTCTCCTTTTTCTCAACAATGGTGATATGCACAGAACTAACTTTATCAAAAAATACAAGAAGATCCATTAAAAAGAATTCTGGAAGAGAATTTTCAGAAAATGATATAATCAAGTTCCGATTATTGGTTAGCATGTGTGCGGTGAGAAATGGAATTCAACATGGAATACTTGCTCTTCCACTGGCAGTTATCAGTTTATATCAATATATGAACTTCCTGGCTCACAAAGAATATTATCATTACGTTTCCGCAAAAAACAATAACAACGGTATATACGGTCGCAGAAATAATTTAACGATAATTCACTGGTATTTTGAATATATCAAAACTTCTGAAGTGACACCTCTTACGAGAAATCTGATAATAAAAAACATCCACATTTTAAATTTATTGTTTCAAATGGTATTTTTTTTCGAGTTGTAATATTTTTCCACAATTAATTAATAAATCCAAGTCGTCAGTGACTTGCCCTATAAGTAATTTAGAAGTTTACTGTGATTGACACAGTCGAATGCTCTGCTCAAGTCAAACAAGATCGCACCAGGACACTCACAGCAGGACACAGACTATCGAAAAATCTAAACATAAAACTCACCACTACTTACGCGCAGCAAAATGAAACTTGAACCATTTAGAACTTCCAAAGGCAAAATTGTATCACAAACGAAGAATTTCTGAAAAACCGCGCGGTCTTGAAGCGAGGCGGAGAATCTAGCCACTCGCTAAGAAAAATCTGAACTACCCGCTATCGCGCTCGCTGACTGGCTCCTGCTACCGAAGAAATCAAAATCAGTGTAAAGGAGTAAAAGTAACGCACATCGTATGTGGTTCGCGTAGGCAAGACTGCGATCATACCGAAAGTAGTAGACCCCTTACGGAAGTGCAACTTCCGTTTTCGGTGAGATAGCGCGGTGCTCTATGTCGTTAGTCGCGTGTTTGGTTTGAAATTGTATCAACGGGAGCACTCCCATATTTTGCCACTCCTAGTACAGGCAACCCGCATATCTAATAAACCTTTTTTTTTTTAAATGTGTCCCGTCCCTGAAAGTCTTTATGGGCGAAATATGATAAGCGCATCAGGGAGCATCAACGCTCCTTCCAAGGGGTCGAATATGCACCGCAGTTTTAACGAACTGAATTCGAAACAAAACGGAATCACTCCGAAATTCTAGAGGTGTTTGGGAAGGAGCGGTTATCTCAGCGGTTATCTCAGCCCAGAAAAAAGCCGTTCTCTAAAATAAAAAAAATAAAACACCTTGGATCGGTCCTTTTGACAGTCGTATGCCTGAAATCACTTTTCACCAGCGTACTATCAGAAGGATTTTGTTGGGTCTCAACACCATACCAAAGTGGATCTGACAGAATGACAGAATTCCATCCATTGAATGTTCTAAAGAAATGTGCTCCAGAACAAACACCATTGCAGTTTTCTCTTTTCTCTGCAAATTATTCAACATTTCTTATAATATAATATATTAGAATAGTAAAAAGCAACTACACACATAAAAACGATTTCTTCCTCTAATGCAATAAGCTTTGCTTCAAGAGTATGGCTTGTTTATATATACTGGAATAAACGATTTCTCGATCTGAGCATTTTAAATTTCCAATTCAGTACTCTCTGATCAAGCGTATAGATTGCTTGGATGATAAAAAATATATATTCTTTGTGTGCGTAAACCAACTTTACTCCAAATAAGAAACTCATGTTACATAGGTCAAGACAATCATAATCTTCATTGAGAAATTACTTCTCTTGAATCAAATTGCACAAATTCTTAACATTTCGTACCAAAAGACTGCTATGTTTGGATGAATGAAACCATATTATTGAATTAAGATACAGCTCTTCATTTGAGAACTTCACTGTGTTGGGGTGTTGAAATATTTGCTTCAATTGAAACTACCATATTGCTGACTAAGAAGACTATCAGTTGCTTGATTTGAGATATCAGAATTACTTGGATTCAAAAAAAATTAATCGAAAATGAAATACAGACACATGGTTCAAATTCAAAGTGGTATTTAGACATCTCAAAGTATTTTAGTATTTGGATTTGGATATGGAAGAAAAACTGAGGGGTTGGTGAATCTCTGAAGAGATTATTGATAATTTCAAAGTTAAGTGTAGGACATAATATCAAGATAAGGTTAGGTCAGGTTGCTATATAGTATATTGTACGCTCGTACTACAAAATTTCATATGGCTACTCGTGGGAAATGTATGTCATTTCATGCTCATTGTACAATATATTATATAGAAACCTAACCTTATCTTGATATTATGTCCTACACTTACCTTTGAAATTATCAATAATCTCTTCAGAGATTCCCCAACCCCTCAGTTTTTCTTCCATATCCAATTCCAAATACTAAAATACTTTGAGATGTCTAAATACCACTTTGAATTTGAACCATGTGCCTGTATTTCATTTTCGATTAATAATAGCTTCGACTATAAACAGAAAACAGCCGGCAAACAGGGGTGCGACTGCGAATAGTGCGTAGTGTCCGGTGTGGAACTCAGAAGTGAGATCAACAATCAACAGGTGCAACATGGACGACTTGGGAAACACTGTTGCCGATTTTCGTAGTTGAAATTGCAGATTGCAGGTCGTGATCTCACGTCCTCACGGACTTGAGAATTAGTATAATAATTATGTATTAATGTTTTGAGCTATTAAATATATTGTCTCTTTTGCACTTTTTTTCCGGACCAAACGTACACCTAGTTGTATTGATGTTGGTTGCTACTCATATGTAGGCACTTTAGTTCTTTGGAAACAGGTAGATATACCTACCTACAACTAATGAATGTTGCTACAGCTGGTGTTTGTGTGATAGCTTCCTAGGTAACTATAGAAAGGAATGAGAACAACAAATTTGGTTGAAGCGATAGTTACCTTACCTATGGTAAATAATCATGAATAGGTACGTAATCATACTTTTGGCAACAATACCTTTGAGAGGAGAAAGAAATGATATTCAAGAATGCATAATTGTTAATTCAAGAAAATTGCATTCGAAATTTACTTCTCATGATACAAATTTTTGGCACATTTCTTCAATGAAGAAATACTTTATATGGTGTCTTGGAACAAGAGATATTGAGTTACCAATATCTGTCAATAATTGTAATTTTGTTTCCTGAATTCTGTTATAATTACTTACTTGATTGAAAAATATTTAGTAAAAGTGAATAAAAATTTCAATTAGATAATTTTTTACATTAGAGATTTTGAATAACACTGTATGAAATACTTTACTTTAGAAGATAAAGTAGGTACGCGTTTTCTCAATTTGAGAATTTAGAATTGAAAATGTATTACCTATATCCAATGACGAAGATTTCTTTAATGAAGAAATACTTGATATATTTTCTTGGAACAAGAAATATTGTGTTATATTTTTCAAGACTTGCAGTCTTTCCTGAATACTCTTAATTACTTGAATATAATGACGAATATTTGGTAACACCAAATAAATATTTCAAATATATGAATTTCTACATTAGAGATATGCAATAATTTTGTATCAAATATATTATTTTACAAGAAGAAAGCGTTTTATCAGTTCAAGAATCAGAATTGACCAAATGTATCATCTCCAATGACCTATCGTATTGCTATTTATTATTTTTGAATTATATTGGTAATTCAGGAATGCAAACGAAAAAGTGTGACCTTATTTTCATACAGTTGACAAAAGCACTTCATACATAACAACTAACTTTCAGTTATGAAACACTGCGATCACTTGATATTAAATTAGGTATATACACGTCTCAGATATTTTTTTTCTTCTATACTTATACTAAATAACACTATTCATAAAGCATGTGTTACCAATATTTTTCAACCCATGAAGACCAATTGATATGTCAGAACTATTTATCACAGGCCTGTTGGTGTAGAAGCTATTCTCGCTGCATTTACTGCTGTCATATTATGATAAGTCCACGTTTGATACTCCTCTGGCTCTACGAATGTTTGAGGTTCGAAAGTTAGAAATTTTTGTATTAGTTCCTGAATTGTTCTCAAAATAGTTGATAATTTCAGAATCTCTAGAGATGTGATCTGCAGCGGGATTCTCATCTCTCGACTCGACAGCTGTCGTGTCGAATAAACAAAATTTGCGATTCTCATGTTCCATATCGAGAAGTGAGTATCGACTACGAATGTCATTTTTATTCGACATCTAAAGAGGTGTCGAGAAGTCGATTTTGTGAGGTTATGAGGTGATGAAAAGTTTTTGATTTGCAAAAATATCGTCATTTCGACCAAAAGAAGATATGCTAATTGAAGATATGGACAATCATCGAGATTTTACCACAGGACGCTTGTGTTCCGTAAATGCGAATGGCAAATATAAAGAAATGTGTCAAGTGCTAAGTAATAAATTAAAATGGAACAAGAGTGTTACTGACAAGATAAGCAAATTTGAAAAAGTTTCTTCAGAAGTATTTTAGTTTGGTAGTATTCGAATATATGTTCACAATTGAAGAGACTGTCAGATACTGATGTATGATTAGTTATTAGATTATTAATTTAAGAGTTCATTGGCTAAAAGGTTTTCATCTAGTCTTTCAAAGTCGTCACAAAATACTTAAAATATAAAGTAGCATAATTGAAGCGGTGTAAATTGTATCTTTTAACAAGCATCTGTTCATTTTGGTGTGAATTTAGTTCTTGGCAATGTTCCCAAGAAATTCCTAGGTTCACTATATATTCCTAGTTATCACCAGTTATATAAGAACCATTGCTAAAATATAAAGCAGAATGAAAGAAGCAAATTTTATTTGATTCATTTCAAAATATGCTTTATTGTTCATGATGAAAGAAATCATATTGACAAAGCTTTAAACAATGTATGTTGATAGTAAGTAGGTAAAAGGAATGAAAGAAATATAGTGCATACAAGATCAACATTCAGCACTTTGGTCTTTGACCTTCGTAACTTGTTTCCAAAAATTGAATGTTTTGTGATCCAAACGAAATAATAGTTGCCCATTCGAAACAAAAAAAGAATGTAGAATATACCCCTTTTCTGCCCTTGACGAAAGACCACCACTTTTTGATCTCGGGAGTCAAATACATAAATAGTTATAAAACTTGATAGCCCTTCCTATGTACACTCACTCGTCTGGCTTACTTCCAAGTTAAAATCTTCGCCAAACCAAACCCATAAAAGTGCAAAGCCTCCAATATTTTTTGTTTCAATACATTCTATCAGGGGTTCTGGGATTTACGGTATCAAAAAATTGCACAAATCGACAACAAATATTTGTTTGTTCAAAAATAATTTCTGAAAACGGGCTTCTGGAATTTCAACGACACTGAACTCTCTTCAAATTCGTCGTCGACGCCTTCCAAATACATTTTCTTGTCGACGTCTAATTTTGTTAACGATTGGCAATATCGTCAATATTTATTTTATATTTTCATTTATAATTTCCAGGATACCAGTAAGACCAACAGATAAAATAGCTTAGAATGAAATGTTTCATTATTCAAATAAGATGACGGCGTATGCTGAGACATACGTTACCTCTCGACTAGTTTTTCGACATGTGATGAGAATCTCTCCTCTCTCTATGTCGAGAAGAGTGTCGAAAGGTGACAGCTAGTCGATACGTGTCGAATTGAAAGATGAGAATCCCCGTGCTGATGTGATGATCCTCAACTCATATGGAACTTTTCCAACATTACATTGGTGTTTCCACTTCGATCCAGGAAGATACAGAATCTCATTGAAGTGGTGAGAAGAAGGAATTGTGCCCAATAGTGAAGAGGCATTGCCAAGCTGGATAGCTATACTAATCATTTGAATCAAGAAAGAAGTTGATCTGTTTTCTTTAGTTGCTAGGCATAGTTTTCTTCCTATATCATGAATGAAAGTCAGAGATTGTGGGCCAAAAACACCTAAAGTTTCAGCAGCAACTGGGTGGAATATAAAATTACTTTCGAGATTATGGTATTTGCGTATTTTCAACTTCTCACTTGTAATTGCAGCAGAACCAGCAGACTTTGAGGTTTTTGGCAGATGGGAAGGTGCTAAAGTATCTGCACAAGTGAAGTCCCAAACCAGTGGTTTTCCACGCTTCCAGGGAACGAGGGACATTCCATCGGGTCTTTTTCTGTCGTCACGACTGACTCCTTGAGGCTCCAAAATTGCTGGTATACCTGCTGAAACCAGGGCACGCTTGATAAGATCGTTCACCTGGGAATGTCTAGGTAAACGGCCCGCACTTTTTTGGCAGCTCAAACCATGAGTACCCTTACTGTCCACCAAACTTCCACAAACACATGTATGAGGAGAATAAAATAAACCTAATAGGAATCCAACAGCAATTCTGAAGCTCTCGTTATCCAATAGATTTCCAAGAGCAGCCACGGGTAATGCATTCAACCAAGCACCTGATTCCTTTACCATAACTGCTTTGAGTCGAGCCTTTTCGGATAGAGATACAGCTAATTCAAGCAATTTATTTGAAGTTTTTTCGAGTAAGGGACGGTCCCAGGCACTTTGTTTCATTAAGGAATCGCTCGATAAACGAATACCTGATTGTGAATGCCAAGTGTTTTCGCCTTCAACATAAAACAAATCTGAGCAATTTTGGAAAGTTGGAGGAAGAATAGAATTGATAAGGGAGGAAACACTGTTGACAGACGACAAAAAAGCAGGTAAAGATAATGAAGAGGTTGAACGCAAACCTAAACCACCCATATTCACAGGAAGCGTAGCTTGTAACCACGATGAATTTCCTATGTTATTATTGGTAACTTCTTCAACAATGATGCGCAACTGATCGTCAAATTCTTTGAGCACATGTTGACATTTCCAAGATGGGCTGCATTAGTTTTGGTATTGCCAAACAATTTTTTAAAAGAAAAAAAGACACGTGAGAGGGTAAGACACCTAAACGTGAACTCATGAGTCTAAGGGATTCCGTTTCATTTTTCAAATTTTCTGACAGAGCTTCTAAAGAAAGTGGTGCCCCTAGAAGTGAGCATTCAGATGTCCTAAGAGTTTTTATTTCAGGTGCTATCTTACTGAATTTTGAAGCAAAATCGGATTCTGAACAGGATACCGGAATAATCTCACATTTACTGAAATTCAATTCGAAGCCAATTTCTTCAGATTGCTGAATAATTTTCTTGAAATTTTCCAAAACATCATCCACATGTCCAGCAATTGAACCGTCGTCTAAGTACCAACAATTACATTCACAAGTGATGGTTTTAGTGAGGTCCTCTATCGAAAGGCAAAATAGAGCAGGGCCCAGAGGATCGCCCTGTTGAATGCCTCTCACTGAATCGATAACGAAATCACCAAACATCAAGTATGACGGAGAATAGCATTGCTTCAGGAAGGGGGTAAATTGGGAAGCACTAGATTTACTTTCCGTAACATCGACACTCTGTCTATCGTGTTGAACACTTTTTCAAAGTCCAGTTTAAGGAAAATCTTGGAAGACTCTGGATTTTGAGTTTTAAGGCGCCGAGTGAGCAACTGCCTCACAGCCTCCGGAAGTACCGAATCCAAACTGAATAGGACGTAAAGTTCCAACAATTTCTTCACGAATTTTGACACAACAAATTTTGGCTACGAGGCGACGGTAAAATGTACCTATAGCTATTGGACGAGTTCCTCCATCTTTTTTTTTGTGCACTTAGGGCTGCTCCATAAAGTATAGGGCAAATGACTGGACTTACTCTTCCAGATAGAATAAAATTACACAATTTAGTGAGGAGACTTAATAGTTTATCTCTGAATGCACCTGCACTGTGAGTGAGAAGATCCTGCATATGGCAGGGACGAAAAGAGTCTTAACCACCAGCTGAGCCGGTTCGGAAAGATTTCACAGCAAAAAGTACATCGTATTCGGAAATTTGCAAAATTTGGCACGGTGAATTATCAACAATTGTTTCTTCAGAGCATACGGCGGTTGATATGGGTTTGGGATGATTGGATTTCAAAATGTTGAAAGCGGATAAATCAAAATCCGACAAACCATCATCAGAACTCAAAATTCTGACGGCTGATGAAAGATCACCATCAGCAATTTTGCTGAGCACTACTTTTGCAATATCGGATTTATGTCTCTGACCATTTGGCTTATTAGGTTGCGAAATAGTTTCTGGCTTTGTATCTAGTTGTCTGATATTATCTTTGATCACCGAAGTTAGAGATATCTTGCATCTCTCTCCATAACTCGGAATGGATAAGACGTGATATGGAAATTCCAGGAGATTTTGCCAGCTAGATGTTGAATTAGTTTCGAGGCATTCATCTAAAACATTACATAGAGCAGATGCCACACATATTCTAGCCGCCTTGGGAATTCTTTTGATGATATTTTTGGAGCTTTTGAGAGACGCTAAGTGGCAATGGAATGGTTGATCATTTTTGAGATCAGACAAAGTATCAACTTCTGATTTTCTTGAGCTAATAGATGACTTGAATTGGGATAATTTGTGTACCTTTCCGACATGGATCCTTAAACCATTTGCTGACTTGAAAGATTTATCACAAATACTGCAAGCTGTCTCATCCATATATTCACATTAATTCAAGGGAGGTGTCAATGTAGTTAAAGATTCGAAATTAAAATTGTTCGATGAAATGTCACTGACATAAAAAACGCCAAATTTCAGTATTCTTCAAAGGAAATGAACAAACTGCAACTTCTGTGGTGGGTACGGCTATTAAATGGTCACGTTGTAGGGTTTTTGAATATAATTCGATGCTGGTTTACTAGTGATAATCGATTCAATTTTGGAAAACTTGCGTATGTCACTCTGACAAATAAAATGCTTTAACCTCTTGTGGAACTCAGGGTTTCTTAAGGTGCATTTAGTCAACATCATTTTAAAATTGTGCTTAAATTTATGTCAAAAGCGAAAGTTGAATCTGTTATATCAAAAGGCGCCATTTATACAACAATATTAAGTTTATTCTAAAAACCTTTGATGTTACCGTTATGTTTAAGATACTGCTTATGCTAAAGTTGACTAAATCAACCCTTATAAGCTTTGTAGCTCTTGCGTTGTCCATTCGTAGAACAGGAACTGGCAATTTTTGGCTTGGAATTTCGTCAGTCGTATCAGCCAAACAATTTCTTTAGCTGCTTCGCTGCCGGAAATATATTCAGCTTCAGTTGTGGATAATGAAACTGATAGTTGCTTCTGACTAATCCAAGAAATGGCCCCATTTGTAAATTTACTCACAATGCCACTGGTAGACCTTCTGCAGAGACAATCTCCAGCATAATCGGCATCACTGAACACTTCTATAGATATATCTGATTTTTCGTAGTCAATTGTGCCAATCAGATATTTCATGATCCGTTTCACGGCTTTTCAGTCGTTTTTTGGGGTTTTCCATTGCTTGAGACACAAAATTAACAGAAAAAGCAATGACTGGTCTGATTGCTACTGCTAAATAGATAAGACTGCCCACTGCTGACCTGAAAGGTATATTTTCTTCAAGTGGACAATCACTTCCTTCCTCAAAGACACTTTTCTTTTCCATAGGAGCCGAAACTGCAACAGTTTCAGACCTTCGGAACTTTTCTAGTATACGTCTAGTACAAGGGGCCTGATGAATGAATATATTTCCAATTGTGTCCCTTTGTATTTGATCACCAAGAAAATTGAAGCATTCACCATAAGTTATTTGAAATTTGGCCTCGAGTTTCACTCTGAATTCTCACATCGTTGTTTCATCTTCTCCAGCAATTATACCATCGTCAACAAATACGACAACCAATAATTTCTTTGGATGCTTTCTTGTAAAGAGACAAGGATCAGCTCTGCTTTGTTGTAGATCGTTTTCGCACATGAAATCTGAGAGACACTTATTCCAACATCTTGGAGATTGTTTCAATCCATAAAGGCTTCTGATCAATCTACACACTCGACTCGAGCCATCTTCCGCCACCTTCCGGCTGTTCCATATAAATTTCCTCGCTCAAATATCCATGTAAAAAGGCTGTTTTGACATCAAACTGCATAATTTGTAAAACTTTCTGTCACTGCGACAGCCAAGACCACCCTGATTGTATCGAAACGGGCGACAGGAGCGAAAGTTTCTCCAAAATCAATACCAGGTGTTTGAGCAAATCCTTCAGCAACCAACCTTTCCTTGTAAACACGCATTGATTCAGAATAACCTTTTTATTTGTTGGCAAGGGTACAAGCTTCCATGTACCATTCTCGATTAACGATAGCATTTCTTCATCCATAGCTGTCTTCCACTTATGTGCATCACTTTATTCCATTGTTTCTTTCTACGAATTTGGTTCAACCTTTCCCGCAATCAAAGCAAACTCTCTGAATCTTGTTGGAACAGTGAAGGCGGATTTATGCACACCGCTTTTTCTTTAATTTGTATCTTCACTTTCATTAAGCCCTTTCACCAAAATGTTGAAACTATGTATTTTCATGAAACCATTTATGCATCCATATTAACTTTTATCTTTCTTTACCTATTATTTAAGATATAACCAACTTTTATCTTTTAGGGAAAAAGAAAATACAAATATAACTTAAGACATAAGTGACATAACCTTCGCAAATTATAAAGACTTGTCAAAATTACATAAAAATCACAGTTCAGTCTATAAATAATAACATTCCCAGTCAACACAGAATGGTCTCAGAGATGGTAGTGGGATTCACATTCATGTTTCAGATCACACTAGTGAATCGCAAAGTGACATCCTTCATTATCGCATAAACGTCTATTCGGTGCCCCGTTGGTCATGTCGAGACATCAAAATGTGATGCAAAATGTCACACGAAATTAGCCCAATGTGACATTCCATTCATACTTCGGAATCGAATGCACATCGAGACCCTTTCGATGTAACAATGTGAAATTGAAAGGGTTGGTACTTATTCAAAAATGCGCTTCACTTTCTGATTCTTCTGTATGTCAAGAATACAACAAAGTTCAACATGTTTCAACATAAATAGCAATTATACCTCAATGTTATTATTCTTACTAATGAATTACGGTTCATATGGAATGGAATGCTAGAAAACAAATGCGTGAGTTCATTCCGTAGAATATACTTTTCAAAAACAAAACAAAATTATCAAACTCTGTCTAAATCATAAAAAAAAACAATGTAGAAAAATCTGTAATTCAACTTTCAATCCTCTGGACAGCATTTTCTTTGCGGCGAAATCAGTACCTATCCTGATAACGCCAAATTCTGTAAATCACTGAATTAACATTTCTACCATTCTACTCACCGTTCCAGTCCTTGAAGGGATACAGTTCTTGGTAGAAATAATAATTGGACAATGTTGATAAACACGTTTTATTTAAGTATTGAAATAAAAAGAATCAAACAGAACACTACACACTATCAGAAGTACCTATAGAATATTTAAAGGATGGCGTCAACCAAATACTGATTCTACTTGACTCTCGACTCGACAAACAACTCTGGCCATTTTGTGTCGTGATTCGTGATGGTGATGTCATGCTCAATTTTGTTAACAACCTAATTCCTTCTATACCGACAAAATCGCAATGAAATCAGAATTCATGTAAATGTGCGTTGCAATATTCTTCACATTTTGTGCTCGAAGCGACACTAACGAGAAGAAAACAATTCATAACATTTGGCATCACTACGTGGTAACAGTGATGTCTAAATGCAACTCATTTTGTTACCATAATAATCATGAAAGCAACATCTCCTAGATTGTGTTAACTGGGTTGAGACCTTCAAAACTATAAATATGTACGACGACGGCATGCTAATTGATTTATTGCATCATTATACACTTTTGAATTATAAATTCCAGATTAGGGTCTCAAAAAAGTGTCAACTAAAAGAAGGAGGCATTTTGTGCGATTTTTCGCTGAGAAAATCAAGTTTAAAAATGGTTGATTTTCAAGATTCAGAAGGTCATAACTCGAAAAGTATAAGAGACCTTCACGAAATTCTTTCAGATTCGTGTTCGGGAGATAAAACTACGTAAGTAACACTACATTTCTTTTTGTTTCCAGAAAAGGCCGATTAATTGAATAAAGCGAGTGCATAAAGGAATCATAATTCTTAAAGTTAATATAAGTTCAATGACAGTTGATGAAAGTTACAGATTAATGAAAAAGCGCTGTGCATAAATCCGCCTTGAGGATCGATCTATCACGAAGCATTTTCTTATCACTTCCGTTATTTGCTGAAGCTGCAGAAGGTTCCATTCTTTCGTAATCAGATTGGTTAACTGATTGAGGTTCAACAGGTTCAACGTTTACCTGTTCAAAATGTTCAGATTTTGATTCAATCTCTTGGTCATTTTCTAGTCTATAGAAAGTGAGGTGTTCTTCAATAGCATGCTCTTCTTTGAAAATAACATCACTACTCAAAATAACATCTTCTTTTTCAGGAACCCAATCTCTGTATCCATCTTTTTCATCACAATACCCAACCAGGTGTACTTTTATACTTTTTATGTCCCATTCTTGTCTTTTTTGTTTTGGAATATGGATAAAACATTCAGTTCCGAAAATTTTCAGTTGACTTATGGAAGGGTGTGTTTTTAGGCGCGCGGGATGCGGGGAAGAGAGAAGGTAGCGATAGACTGTGACCTTCCCATAACAGACAGGAGCGCACGCATTTGCTGAAAATAGGTTTCAATCACAAGAAAAAAATGCTGAATTTGAAATAATGATGAAAATATCAAGGAAAGTGTTAGAATATACATCCGATGGGACTTCGTGAGATAGAAAAACTCATTTGACATACCATATGTCATAGAAAACTTCATTGACTCGGATAGTATCGATCCTTAGAAAATTAGGTTCACAAATTATTCAAAAAAAAGTCTTTTAAGACTTTCGTTTTCAATTGATGGAAAGCTGGAGACAGTCGACTGAAAAAAAAGAATAAAAATGCATTTACTAAAAAATGGTAATTTATATATTCAATAAATAAATGTTCTTATACATATTAAAATAAATGAATATTGTGAAGAATAAATATTCCAAAGTTTTCAGCGCATATTATTCAAATTCAGAAATACGAAATTTTAATGTATTTACGACAATATGCAAACAAAATTCACAATACAGATAATCAAACTAACATTATTTTCTAGAAGATATCAAAAATCAAGTACGTACAGAGTTTCACAAAAACAATAATAAAATAAAAATGAAGAATTTGTTTTCTATTCTGAAATGATTTGCTAATTTCTTGAGTTCCCTCCTCGAGCAATGATAACCGCCTGTTATACTCAATATCAGAGTCCTTATTCAATTTTGTCTCCCAAATTCACTAAACTGTCCCTCAGCTCATTCAAAGTAACTTTGGGCTGCTGCAGGGCTCTAATTCATCTCCCAAGAATATCATATATACGTTCGATGGGGTTCGTATCAGGACTTCTCGCGGGCAAGATCGCCCGGAAATACTGGCGGGCAAAATCAAGCCGTGATCTGCAATGTTCTGCAGTCAGTGAAGAATGAAGGCCTTATTGCTGCCCTGCATGGCTCCAAGTTGTGTTCCCTTAAACTTTGCTTGAAGATATCTTCACTAGATTGGATTAGCTTAGATTCATTTTTGGCTTCCGCGCTAATAGCCTTTACACTGCGACCATTTCAGACATATTGTGTGTGCCCTTCGAAATCGTTTAGAGCCCTTGCAGTGACATAGTACGTGTAATGATTCAAAGCAGCATTTGAAATTTCTCATTATTATTATTATTATCACATTGATATCATGGAATTCTTGTATTGTCGTCAGTTCTTGATGTGTGCTAAATTTAAGATTATTCAGAGGATTGGAAGTGGGTGGAAATTGAGTTTAGAATTTCTCATTATTATTATCATCAATAAAACATTAATATTATAAAATTCTTATATTATCGTCGGTCCTTGGTAAGCATGCCAAATTTTAAAATTTTCGGATGATTAGAAGTGGGTGGATATTGAATAAAAAATTCACGTCATTATCATTATTATCATTATCATTAAACTTTTATAATTAAGTCCTTGTATTGCAATCGGTTTATGTGTGCCCAATTTTAGATCATAAGGACCATTGAAATCAAATTCGAAAATTCTCATCAGTATTATTATTATTAGGTGCGTTATTATGATAAAATTCTTGTATTGTCGTTGGTTCTGGAAATTTTTGAAAAATTTTAGATTAATAAAGGGTGAAAGTTGAATTTGAAATTCCAATTATTATTATTATCATTATTTTTATTACATTAATAGTAGGAAATTCTTGTATTATCATCGGTCCTTGATATGAGGCCAAATTTCAGATTATGATAATTGGAAGAGGATGAAAATAGAATTTAAAAATTCACATCATTATTATTATTATTAGTGGAATCGATTTTCTTCAAGAAAATTGCCTGTATGGAGAAACTTAAAAACTAAAACCTGATCTGAATAAAACTTTTGATCCAAATCTTTAAAGCTGTTTCCGAGATAGCAAAAATAAATATATATCAATATACAAGAATTTCTTTTAAAGATATTAGATAGATTAGATAGATTTGATACTGCTACCAACTAATACTAGTCACTTTTTCTTTCGAAAAATCACGGGATTCTGTCCAGTTTTTCAAACCAGAAAATATGAAATTGACCTAAATAATATTATCTGTCAGATCGTCAGTATTTCAAAGCCAAACAACCTGAAGTGGATGAAAACTGAGTTGCGAAATTTGAGATAACAATTTCTACTATTCTCAATTTGTCCTCACCTCTTCAGTGGGGGACTTGAGTTATCAATAATTTCTTCAGAATCTGTACCTGGGGCTGTTTCAGCAGAACCAGTTGACAATTTTTTCTTGCTGAAATCGTTCAATCTGAAAACATGTAATATACTGTTTTTTTTATACAAATCTCTGTTATTATTTGAAATAACTCATAGAAAATAACGATTCTGACGGCTGATAATAATTACCCTGAAGTTGAAGCAGCTGAATTTCTTGGGATATACCATTCATCATATAATAAAGGAAGAACCCTTTTCTGCAAAAATATTCTTTCACTTGGGTTAATCTCGAATGCTGCGTCTTTGAAATAAATGGAACAAATCCTAACAGACTTTGGAACACAGTCAGTTGAACATTTCATCCTCAACTCTTTCAACCAAGCCGCTTTTACTGTGACATCAGCTGGAAACCTAAAGATAAATCAAAATTTTAATAGACATTTCTTGGACTTTTTGGCAACCTTTTTGTTTTAATACATCATCCAAAAACTAAAGAAGGTAAATGTTTTGTGAGGTATCTATTTCATTATCTCCATTTATGTAAAGGTTTGAATTCACGCATAAATTTCATTTCATTCGGCGAAAACAGATTGATACCCACTGTAACGCCTATGGTACTAACGAATGGAATCTGATATTCGGGTTCAAAGACAAGGATTGTTTGCAAACCCAACAAGATGGCACCATTATGATTGTCTTACTATTGTACTGCCACTATATATCACGAATGAGTTCAAAAACCACCATTTCAGCAATAATCCCACAAAAAATCAATGACAGAACATGACGGAACTGTCAGAAGTTTACTTTGTGGAAAACAAACATTGATATTCGACAGCGTTGACAAACGTTCAGATACAATAATTTCTTCACAACCATTAGAAGACGCAAGTATTGATTTTTTTCGATAGTTTGGATTTTTAAACTTGTAAGTAATACAGGTTTGAGTTGCGTGATAATGTCGCCATCACCATTCTTCATTCTTCGATTTTAATCGAATGGAATACGTATTGTGACATAATTTTGTCTATGATAAAGACTTATTACCTACGCGATGTGACAACGCCCAACTCAATATCACGACTACAGATTGTGGAAAACACGACTTCAAACCAGGATGTAAACAGATTGGTCCAGTACAATACTTTATAGGTCCATGATCGGAACTCTCCCTGGAACTGGAGTTGGACTTGAGCGATTTAAAATGTAGGCAGCCGTGTTGACGTCTTCGTCCCATAAATTTCCTGGAAAATGACTAGAATGCAGCAACTTTCTAGCAGCTTCCACTATGGTACGATTTTCCCGCTCAGCAACACCATTCTGTTCAGGAGTATAAGGCATGACAGAACGATGATGTAAACCAAATCTTTGAGTGACATTTCTTACTGTCTGATTGTCAAATTCTTTTCCGTTGTCCGATAGAAGCTGTGTCTTACACTGTGGCCCAAAACTATGGATTCAGATAGGAAAATTTCCAGTTTCTTGGCAACTTCTCTTTTCCCTTTCAGAAAAGACAACGTAGTATCTGGCACCACCAAGAGAGTTCCTTGGCATTGGCCCACAAACGTCTGCATGAATAACTTCACCTGGACTTTGACCTCTGACGGAACGTTGTCCAAAACTTAATCGATGTTGTTTTCCATATACGCAGGCTTCACAAAACTCGGTGTTCACGACAGACGTCACATTGATTTCTCCTTCTTTCAAGAAGTTCTGTATATAACGTTTATTTTGATGTGGTAAACGTTCATGCCATATCTGTAAACTGTCTTTTGTCAAATTCAGTTCTTCATCTACGACTTTTGGTGATTTGACTCTCAAGAACATAAAGTACAGACCGTTTCTGCTGTCTCCTCTTGCAACAGTTTTTCCGTTTTTCATTATCAGACATTCACAACTGTCCAAATTTGACGTAATGCCTTTGTCGACAGCAGCGGTAATTAAAAATAAATTTCTACCAGCCTCTGGTAAATACCAAACATCTTTCAGGAAATTTTGGATCCATTTTCCATCCAGAAACATTTCAACGTTGATGCTTCCTTTTCCTACTGAACACATGTACTGTTTATTGCCGACAAGGACATGTTGTTGTGTTGAAAACCATTCTCTTCTACTCGTCATATGTTGGGTTGCTCCGGAATTGGCAATCCACATATTTTTTTCGGGAAAGTGAGAAAATACATTCGAATATCCAATAAAAGCAGCACCCGCTGGAGAGGTTTCTTTGGATTTTCTATTTGGACAATTTCGTTTCAGATGTCCTTTCAGTCCACAGCTGTAACAGGTGAATATACGTGAAGACTGATGCGTTTGCTTCTTGGTATCATGGAATTTTGAAAATTTAGATCTGGACTTTGGAAAAGGAGCTGTCTTCTTCGAGTATTCATCCTGTTTGGCTAGAAGAACAGTCTTCTTTGAAACTTCATCCTGTTCTCCATTTCTTTCAAACAGTCTCAGCTCTACCACGCCCAGTCTTTCGCGTAGCAATGTTAATTTCCGCTGTTCTTTTGGCAATTACTCCCAAACATTTGTGAACTCAAAGTATTCGTCCGGCAGAGTATTGAGAATTCTATTGATGAAGAGAGGTTCTGGAAGCTTCACTTTTTCTTCCCTCCAAGTTTCATCTTTCAGCTCAACCCACAATTTTTCAAGCTAGGAAATATGTTTGGCAATACTATCATTGGAATCCTTTTCATAAATACCAAAAAACTGATTGAATAGACGATCTTGACGCTGCTCTGTTCTTTGTTCGTACACACTGTGTAGTTTATCCCACGTGTCTTGTGCTGTACTACACATGTTCAATTGCCGAACTTGGTAACTCAGACTGGATACTATGAAGTTCTGTGCTGTACATTCCATTTTATTCACCAGTGCGTAACTTTTTGCGAATTCTGCCTTTTGTGCCTCTGGTAACTCCTTTGGATAGGTAAGAGGTTTTTCTAATGCTTGCATAACTTCATGAAGTTTGAAGTTTATCGATTACTGTCTTCGAAAACTCAATTTCACCAGAACAAAATATCAGCGACAACAAAATCAAATATTTCAGCAGCAATACCCTAAACTCCTGAAATACAATTAGCTTTAAACTGGGCCAATAACCTTTTGAATTATATTGGTAATTCAGGAATGCAAACGAAAAAGTGTGACTTCATTTTCATATAGTTGACAAAAGCAATTCATACATAACAACTAACTTTCATTTATGAAACACTGCGATCTCTTGATAATAAATTAGGTTTATAATGGTGATCTTCAACAATTATCTCTATTATCTAATACTTGGAACGCTCAGGAATTGTGAACGATCTACAATATGGTTTTCTTCATCAACTGGTGACCTTTTTGCATATGTCTCACATATATGGCAGATATCTTTCGAAGAATGCGGTAAAACTGTATAAGGCCATTTGATTGCGTTTAGCACCAGGGACTCCACCAGGGACTCCACCAAATCTCCATGAGGTGGCTGAGAAGGTTCCATCTAAATTATACCTATTGCTACTAGACTGGTACCAAAACGAATTTTAAAAGCTTGAAATAAGAAAAAAGTAACAGTATCCAATTAACTTCCTGCTAATAATTGCTAAAGTTTTACTTAAACTATCCAAAAAATAGTTTTTAATGTTTAATCGGCTAATCTCTATTGACAAATTTAAAATTGGCTATCAACTGTTAGACTGGTACCTATAGTTTTTGTGAAGAAGAAAAAAGTAACAGGCAAGAACCAGGTGGAAAATGTTGTTGAGGTTCCAACTTCAAGGAAAAAAATATTCAAACGCGAAAATACTCAGAATGGTGAAATGGGGATGCAGTTTAGGGGTTGAAAATGTTTTTTTTGCGGCGAAACGTGACCTCTTAGCGGAATATGTTCAATGGAAAAGATGTAGGTGATAAGGTAATCGAAAACTTTTGTATTCAACACTTTTCGACCTAACCTCAAATTAACCGTCAAAATAATGAAAACCCGATTTTTCGGTATTTAATTTTATCTCGCATGTAAATGATTTAATTTACATGTGGTCTATGTAACTTGGTGGTTAATTGATCGTTAAACCGCTTAAAATTGAGAAAAACCGACAAGTCTCTCTGGATCATAATCTTCTCAATATATTCAATGATTTTCAATAGTTGTAAGAAAGAATAAAAACGATATTAATAAATTAATTTTGTAGTATAATAATTATGTATGAGAAAATAATGATTCAGAGAGATTATTTTCTCAATGTTAGGCGGTGTAACGATCAATAAACCGCCTAGTTACATAGACCATTTCAAAGTAGACATTTCAACAATTAAAATGGTCACTTACAGAACTTCGAAATACAAAAAAAATATCAAGACAATTGTTGTGAAGATAAGGGTATTTTTTTCGAAAAATATGAATAGTCTTCTGATTTTTGAAAAAATCATGCTTATTCGACACAAAACAGACATATATCTACAAATTTTCATCTGAACTAAATCATTATGCGAGAAAAAAATATATACGGAATTATCTTTTTTTCTGTCACTTTGACGGTTAATTTAAGGTTATGTCAAAAAGAGTTGAATGAAAAAATTTTCAATTTTTATTATCTACAGCTTTTTCATCGAACATATTTCGGTAGGTCATATTTATTAGCCGCAAATCGCAAAAACCCCTTTTCAACCACTTAACTGCATCCCCATTTCACCATTTTGTGTTTTTGTGTTTATATTTTTTTCTTTAAAGTTGGAACCTCAACATTTCCCACCCGGTCTTTGCCTGTTACTTTTTTTTCACAAAAATTATAGTCCATCCGTTTTTGGGCTTTGAATAAGGGATACGCTATTGTATAACTGCTTTTATTAGCTTAACTGAACTTGACAACACTGTACTATACAATGACTATACAATAACTGAACTACTACTCAACTGTTCCAAATCTCACAATTGCACGACTTATTTATATAGGAAAATATATAGAAAGAATCTCGAAGTGGGCGACATCTACTATTAATTGTTTGAAATACTCTAGCTGTGACCAACAAACTAACCTGTGTGTGCTTATATGGCTGAAATGTGATTTTTTTACATTATTTTAGGTCATTTATGTATTGAAAGTGTTATTGTTGGATGATATTTTATGATCACTTGTTTTAAATGAACTATATACCATCTGGAAAAGCAGCAGATTGGAAGAGGTAATGTGGAGATAAGATCAAGAAAAATGTGCTCTGTTCCTCAATGCTCATCATACGGTACTTCGGATAACTCATTACATCAAATTTCCTTCGAATCCCATAGCAGACAATCTTGAAGATAGGGAAACCTATCTCAAAGTATATGTTTGTTTGCAGCAAGCACTTTCTGAAACCTTTTTTGTTGTAGGTAAAATAATTTTCCATATAATTAGTTTTCATTTTCCATCACATACTCGTATAGTTAGTTTATGATTGTGTATGATTGTGAAATTGTAGAGGATCTTATACATAAACTTTTTATTACTTTACCATTAACGCCGTCAGTTCTACATAACATGATGTGATGACCGAAATTGTTATCTCGACTTTCACAGGAAATTTATTTTTATCAATAACAAAAATCCAGCAATGAGTAATAATAAATAAAATCAACAGTATCTCTGAGAAAACTGAAATACGGATATTATCAAAAAATTTGATTTACAGCTTATGATTGTTCTGAATGACAGATAAAAGAATATTTGTTGATCACACCTAAATCCGACATTTTGTAATTCACAGCGCCATCTCGCGGTACGTGATTTTTCCCTATACTCTCTTAATTCTGGCGGTGGACATTCGAAGATGACGTCTGCAGAACTTTGTCGATGTATTCTGGAACAAGTTTTTCCTCTACATTTCAGTATGGTATTCCAAATACTATCTGAGATGGATCATGCCTCACTTTTCCTTTCCACTATTTTTTCACATCCCGACGGTAATGCATCAAATAGAATCGTTCTCAAATTCTAGCTCGGGAATTCGGGAACGAGGGGAAACATCAAAATCAGGAATTCCTGACCACGCCTGGACAAAACACCGCCGAATTCTTTGGGACGAAGCTAGTGTTCTTCGTAGAGAGGAACATTGGTTCAAACGGAAATTTATGGAAACCACCTATATAGAAGCCAATAGTTCCTTCAGTCAACCAAGCGTGGAAATTAAAAACGTATGGAAACCCCTCATGAACCGTTTTGGAGGGAGAAAAAGCGCGAAACCACGCGCTACAAGACCGCGCGTAATTACACCGTAATTACACTTTAATCATAGACCTATAAAAGGTCGCGTAGCATCTGATTTTGTCATTATTCACCAGATGACGATTGCGGATTCAAGCAATTGAAACGTGAAAAATTTGAAAGAGATAGAAATCTTTCAACCATTAAGATGATGGACGTCCGAAATATAAGTAATCACATGTTTCACAGTTTTGCGGATAACAGTACCTACCATACCACTTCCTTTTCCAGAGTTCTAATAGTAGCCCATGAAACCAATATAATGAATGGGAGAGAACGCGAACATTATGAAATAAATATGAACCAGGCCATAATTCTATAACGAGAATCCAATATAATTTAGTGAATTTTACGTGAACAAAGCATGTCTTTTCTATAGAAAAGCTTACCTTTCAGTGCCCATCGTAATTACTTCTAGCATCTACTTTGATACTCAGTATTACCGTCAGCAATACCGTTTTTGGGATATCCACGTTTGGTCGAGTTCAGTCTTCACACCCATTTGAAGACTTTCCGAATAACTCTTGTAACCCCTGGACAATTTTGAATATACAAATTTGAAAAATCTAATTCAGAATTACTGGAAGGCTGTTCAGATGAATTCGGTTGGTGTCTGAGAGAGGTCAACTAATGATTGATCGATAATTAATTCAGATCAGGATTAGCTCACAGTGCGGTGGAGGATCTTCGAATGTCCAGGGGATCGCTGTGGCGTTCTCTAAGAAATCTGGTCAACTTCAAACACTACGTGAACAGAATCCAGAAGTTGGAGGCGTGCTACAGTGGATCATTTTTGAAATAACCACTCCTACGTCCGTGAGGTAAAAAATAAAGAACAAAGTAAAAAGTAACAATTATATACGGCCTTAAGAAAAATCCTTCTGTTAGGAAACTTGTTTCTCATCCAATCAAAACTATACCTGATGACATTTCCGATATCCACATGATCATCATCTTTATCTTGAACTGTATATTACGAGAAAAGGTATTGGGAGAATATGTGAAGTTACGTAGTAATCAAGAATCAATCATCTCGAATTAAATGTATTACTTTCTATACTCTAAATGTCAATTAAATACTTATTAGAAATTTCAAATTGTTTCCGTGATTGGGTAAAAAAGCACAATATCAGCATTAAGCTTTTGACGGTGTGAATTAAAGAGTATTAATTGTAGTGTTCAGGGTTCCATATTTGGACTAATTTTGGTTCTATTATATTGTGTTTAATGACCTATTGAATATTCAGATTTCAGGTTCCTTTACTGTTTTTGCTGATGACAGCAATATTTTGGCAGTACAAGAACAAAAAAGATCTTGATGAAGTGATACGATTGGATCTGAAAACAGTAAAAGATTTAAGGAATTTAAATTTACTGTCATTTAACATAAAGAAAACTAACATGATATTTTTAACATGTTATCTTGAAGATATATCGTTGGACAATACCACTGATGGAAATAAATTAGGTATAAGGTCCCACGTCTATATCTTGATAGAGAAATTTGAGCAATCCACTGAAACTCTAAGTGAAAAGCACTCTTTTTGTTCTCTTATTGAATCACATCTGCGGTATCGAACAACATTTTGGGGAGTTTTTCAAAAGGGTCATTCCCAGTTAACCCAAACATCTAGATGCTTTGAGCACAAAATGTGAAGAAAATTACAAAGCACATTAACATGAATTTTGGTTTCATTGCGATTTTGTCGGTTTAGAAGGAATTAGGTTGGTAACAAAATTGATCATAACATCACCATCATGACACAAAATGGCCAGAGTTGTTTGTCGACTCGAGAGTCAAGTAGAATCTGTATTTGGTTGACGCCATCCTTTAAATATTCTATAGGTACTTCTGATAGTGTGTAGTGTCCTGTTTGATTATTTTTATTTCAATACTTAAATCAAATGTGTTTATTAACATTGCCCAATTATTATTTCTACCAAGAACTGTATCCCTTCAAGAACTGGAACAGTGAGTAGAAAGGTAGAGAGGTAAATTCAGTGATTTACAGAATTTGGTATTTCCAGGATAGGTGCTGATTTCGCCGCAAAGAAAATGCTGTCCAGAGGATTGAAGTTGAATTATAGATTTTTTTACATTTCTGTATATTGTTTTTTGTGATTTAGACAGAGCTTGATAATTTTTTATTGTTTGTGAAAAGTATATACTACGGAATCAACTCACGCATTTGTTTTCTAGCATTCCATTCCTTATGAACCGTAATTCATTAGTAGTGAGAATAATTATGTTGAGGTATAATTTCTATTTATGTTAAAACATGGTGAGCTTTGTTTTATTCTTGACATATAGGAGAATCAGAAAGTGAAACGCCTTTTTGAATAAGTACCAGTCCTTGCATCGAAAGGGTCTCGATGTGCATTCAATTCCGAAGTATAAAGGGAATGTCACATTGGGCTAATTTCGAGTCACATTTTGCATCACATTTTGATGTCTCGACATGACCAACGGGGCACCGAATAGACGTTTATGCGATAATAATGGAAGTCACTTTGCGATTCACTGGTGTGATCTGAAACATGAATGTGAATCCCACTACCATCTCTGAGACCATTCTGTGTTGACTGGGTTGGTGTGATGACGAGCGTCAGTTTGTATTTTTATTCTCGTATAGTTACATGCACTCATTTTCGCCTCAGTGATTCATATATGGTGGTACTAAAGATTTTTCCGGATTTTTCCTGCATTTGGAATAGTACATGAGCAACCGGAGTCGCCCAGGGCCGTCAGACGTTACTTATTTTCAAACGAACGAAATGTGTACGATTGAGTAGTGATAGTATGTACTACCTGCCAGCTTGGCCAGACCATTCTTCAGATATTAGGGAATCAAGACACCTAAAAACATTACTTACTTTAGTTGAATCGCCATTATACAGATATATTTCTGTAACGCCTGATGGGTTTGTGGACAGTGCCACATGCATCCACCTCGGAGCCCCGAGTTCAAATCTCGACAACTTTTTTTTGTTTTTTAAACCCAGCCACACGCGTCACACTAGAGCCAGGGTTTTTGTTCAGAAATCCTCCCAGAGTCGATGCCGTTTCCAACCGAGATGGCCGACTCTAGTGTGACGCGTCTGGCAGGGTTAAAAAAAAAAACTTGTCGGAGACGAGATTTGAACTCGGAGTTCCGGGGTGGTTGCATGTGGCACTGTCCACAAACCCATCAGGCATTACAGAAAAATATCTGTATAATGGCGATTCAACTAAAGTAATGTTTTTACGTACCTTGAAGAATGGTCATCTGGCCAAGCTGACCAAGCTGGGATAGTACACAGTAACACTACTCAATCATACACATTTCGTTCGATTAAAAATAAGTAACGTCTGACGGCCCTGAGATCTTGGACTATATGGTGATGGTACTTGATAAGTTGAAAAACTTCTGACATTAAAGTATATTTTCACTTTGACTTTGACATTTGTATGCCTAGGTGTCACTTATCTATTCAGGGTGAATTATATAATTCGAACTCTTTAACATGTGTTTTTGTAATTCGTAATTGAATAAAAAAATTTATGGAAATAAATTGGTTGATTGTGCGAATAGTTCTATCAAACCTGGAGTTAATTCAGTACAGAACCAGCATTTTGAATGGAGTTTGTGTCAAGCATCGGACGATCTCTTTAATAAAAAATATATTGTTATAACAAAGTTATTAAATTCTCCAGTTTTGTATGACAGGCAACAGCCATAAAGAATAATTTAATCCTATCTCCGTTATTAGTATGCATGGAAATGCCATTCATTTCATTAAGAGCAGCAGGTACCCAGGACGAACAAAGGAACGGCAAGTAAAGTGTGCCTTACTGGCCACAGAGCTTTTGATCAATACCATAGTGACTCATTGACTTTACTGAGGCTAATGCCCGGAGCAAGTGGCCATTTCCACAATAAACAGAGGTGGCGCCCGAGAATTCCGAATACTGGACTCTGCGCCAAAGTGACACTTTACATTGTTTTATTCGTTCTTGGCTAAATGTGCCTTGGAAGTAAATCTGTGTTGTGGGAAACCAAATTCTTGATTCAAGTCATGTCGAGGCATTTCTGGAATTTTACTCGAATAGTTCCTTGTTCAAATAATGAAAGATAGGATTTGGACTTGTGGACTTGAATGAAAGATAAACTAAACATGTTTAAATTTTATTTAATTGTAACACAAATGAGTATGTACAATATAAGTAAGTAGTTGTTCCTAAAATATGTTTCATTTGTTAGAGGTAACATTATATAACATTTTTTTACATTTATTGTTTAAATAAAAAAATTAATATTGTTTAAAAGTAAAAAGTAAATAGGTACACAATTTTTCACAATAAAATCAACAAAGTTCACACAATAAAAAATCATCAGATCTGATATTAACAGCCAGGCTACGAAACTAAAACAACCCACATCGAAACAAGCATTGCGGGGCTTATCACCGACCAACATTATTGCCAAAATGATTGCAGCAAACTAGCCCGAATAACCGATGCAAGTATTCTACATAAAAAAGAACATGGGTTCAAACTGAAATTCAAGGAAGCGCATCAAGTCAAATGTCGTCATTAAGTCAGCCTAGTATGGAGATCAGAAATGTTTGAAAACCGTTCATTGGTCGTTTCAGCGTGCTGCAAATATGCGGAATCACACGATCCACTAATACTAATAGGCTAAATTTCATCTAAACTTGTCAGTATTCGCCTGATGACGATTGCAGATACAAGCAATCAAAAAAGAACCTTTAACCAATTAGGACCTTGGACATCCGAAACGAAAGTAATCAATGTAATGAATGCAATTGCAGTTTTAGTCTTATGTGATTGTTCAATGATCAATTTTCTCAATGCCATGGAAGGACATGAGACCAATATTTGAGAGACTACTTCTCTGGTTTAAACCACGAAGGACATTGGATACATCTACAAAATACTTGTATGACATTCCTCAAGGACACAATTGTAAGTGCTTCTTGTTTTCCTTTTCCGGAAAACTTCTCGGACCATGTCCTTTTTTTCTGGAAAAATTCTCAATTTATCACAAAAAACAGAAGTCCTATTTCTGAAGAAAAATCAAATTAGTCAAAAATAAGATATATGTAACTGGTTGGAAACGATTCAATAATATATTTGAAGATGGGACTGATAAAGACTTTAACGAATGAACGAATCGTATCTCCAACTTGTAGATACATTTGATGGAAAATAATGAAGGCAAAACTCATTTCGTGAGGTTAATTTATTGTAGGGATCCAAATGATGCCTGCCTTACTGGGTGATGGAAATTAATATTTCTACATATGTTTTTGCCACTCTAGACAAAGTTGACAAGAAAGCGAGAGGTGCGTCCAATCTATGGAGATAAATAATAGAAAATTATAACAGTTACCGTAATAATTTGATTGCTCTAACAAAAGTGATTTTATATCAGATTTCATCTTTACTCCGTACTGAATTCTTCATCTATAATAGCACTTCTATCACCTGAAGATAATTTTCTTCGTGTCAGGGCACTTTTGATCGCTGTTCTTGTCGTTGCACCCCATTTTCCTTTAACTGCTTCGGAAGAAGTCATCAGAATTGAATAGGACGAGTTTCCCTCCCCTTCTTTACTGTGATGGATTCCGTAGAGGAAATATACTAGCATACCTGAAACATGGATTATAATTGAAAAAACGCCAAAAAAGCAAAACAAAATGTGTATAACAGCCTACTTTTGATTTAATTCAAGTACTTCTTACCCAAAACCATCCAAATGAAGAACCTCAGCCATGTTAAGATGTTGAGATGCACCATAAATTCTATGTTACATAGTATACTTAACGCTGGTATGAAAGGCACCATAGGTACCTTGAATCTCAATCCTGTGGTATTCTGGTGATGTGCTATTATCACTACCAAACCTGAAAATAAAATTGAGTCATCAAAAAGAAACGAGGATTTAAAAAATGGTGATGAAATTTGAAGTCACTGAAAACGTTTAAAAGAAGTGTAAAATTTTGCTAAAATTTCTTTGGAAGCTTATCCAAGCGCTTGTGCGAGAGAGATTTTTTTAGACAATACTGTCAAAGTTGTGTACAAAAAAGTGGTGGAATTCAAATCTGGCATTTTACCCCCATTTCTCGAAAAATTGTATCAATTTCTGCAAAACTGTTTTGCACCACTCATCAGCGAAATTATTTGAATCAATCTTAATTTGTAGACATCACACCCAGCAAATCGATGTGAGGTAGCGACTTTCCCGAAATTGTTAAAATACCCGATATCTCGAAAACGGTGAGATTTTTACTAACATGAAATTCTGCTATTCAGACCAAGCATGATCTGGTCTATCAGCAGTTTACCGGATACCCTGTATATCACATCAAACATGTTTCATACTTACAGCCTGCCATAATGACTATGAAGACAATCGCCAGGATGATAGTCCACCAGATACCGTTCGTCAAATGTTTCGTAGATACTTGAAGTAGAATACAAAGGGCGCAGGAGAAAAACGTGTAGATGAACACTGAAGAAGACACGGCAGCACCTGGGGCACAATTACCAAAAATGGGGCCCAGCCAGCTGTACTGTACTCTCAAAGTTCCTGTCAGATCGATGATTTCTGATGCTGGACTAGTCATATCGGAAGCTGTGCTTGATACTTCTGATCCAGGAGTTAAAACTGGCTTCGATACGGTCGTTTCAAAGCTAGGTCTATATCTGAGAAATAAGGCAGAAAATTAGTAATCTGATTAACAATTTATACTTCAGCAAAATCAGATTTTCTGACAAGGTTTTGAAGGATTCTGTAGTGAAACTTTGGTTTGGGATAATAAGGAGTGAAAATTTTAAATATCCAGTAGAAGTTAGAACTCATATTTCCTCGTCTGAGCATTAAACTGAGTTTTCAAATTTAGCCTCAGTTGTGAAATCCCATTTTTGTTGAAAAGGGAAACATTCTCAATTGAAAATTGAACCAAACATGACTCCTCTGGAAATGGAAAAACTCACGATTAATTGAAGTTACTTTTTTGTAATACCAAACAGAAATCAAATACTTTCACATCTGACTTTATGAACATCCTGTTCATAGTTTGAATAAAATCAACATCCTATTTTTGTGTTCTAATGGCAAATAAAAACTCGAATCAAAATTTCTATTAATTAGCAGCCATCATTACTGAAAGCATAGTCAAGAAGTTTAATTTCACGACGCCTGTGGTTTCCTAGATTTTTACTCTGCCAAGAGCCTAGTGAACAAAAAATATCTTCCTGAAAATAACATTGGCGAACGAATCGAAGAGAAATACTTTTACAGCATTCGATGAGTGAAATGTACACGATTCTCGATGTTCGGATGCTTTCTAGAAGCTTTTTAGGAAATAATCGAGAGCAAGAAAACCGAGAGCGAGAAAGCCGAGAGCGAGAAAGCCGAGAGTGAGAAAGCCGAGTGCGAGAGCCGATTTCGAGAGTCAGTGAATTTTTTTTATTACGTTACATATAATACAATACAATACCATACAATAAAATATAAATAATAAAATACAATACGATAAAAATAAAAAACTAAAGTAGGTATAAAATATACAATAATAGTAAGGAGTTCACATGGTAAAGAAAAATGTTAGTCTATTTTTATCTATAATTATGTTACGTTATTCCAAAGCTATATACAGTGTCACACATAAAGTTCGCGACATATGGATTTTTTTTATTAATAGATATAAAGAAAATTTGACTTCGCTGTTAGTTTGTGCTTGAAAAATTAGTGAAAAACAGCATCTTTCCTTTTTTCATGTGCTACTATAAACCTATCAAATTTGCCATTTTTTTCGAAAATCCTCAAAAAATCAGTTTTTTTTTGGAAATTTCGAAAAATGCCAAAGAAAAAAGTTGCTCAGTTTCCAATGAAACTGTAGGTCATTGTTTAGTGTACAGAAAAGTATGATATTTCGGGTTTGTTTGTAACTGAATTATTGGTCAGAAAAATAATCAAACTGAATAAAAGTCTATTAAAAAAAGAAATACGAGTGTAATAAGAATGAAGAGAAATTCGTTTATTCGATTACTAACATATTAACGTCCATACATTGAAAATCCGAATGAGTTTAACAATGAAATGAAAAAACTAGATGAACTTTGCAACAACAAAGACGAATTTCTAGAGGTGCATTTTTTAAATTTTCTGGCCAATGTGGGTATTTTCTGGGCAAGATACGATATTGAAGTCTCATGTTCATCAAAATTATGAAATTTGAATCATGTTTCGTTCGAATCGATAGAGCGAAAGATTCGAAAAATTAAAAAAATTGGAAAAAAGTCGAAGTGACAGTAGAGAGTCCAAATTTGGAGCAAATGTATAAAATTGGAAACTGAGCAACTTTTTTTCCTTGGAATTTTTCGAAATTTCCAAAATTACAGATTTTTTGAGGATTTTCGAAAAAATGTCAAATTTGACAGGTTTATAGTGGCACATGAAAAAAGGAAAGATGCCGTTTTTTACTCGTTTTTCAAGCACAAACTAACTGCGAAGTCAAATTTTCTTTATATCTATTAATAAAAAAATCTTCCATATGTCGCGAACTTTATGTGTGACACTGTATATAGACAATAATAAAAAAATTGAAAATACGAAATGAAAAAGGGAAAAAGGGGAGGAAGTTATACTTATGTATAAAATATATTTCTAGACGGGTTAATTCTTAGAAACCAGAATATTACAAAATCTATTTCATTCTTTTGTGCGTATATATACGGTTACATCCATGCTTTGATTTTTTTCTTGAAGAAATGTGAATGGTTGTTTTGTTTTATTTCATCGGAAATTTCAGATTATACAATAGGACAGAGGTTAGTGAGATATCTTTTTGGTTGTCGCTACTTTCGGAATTATTGTAGTTCTCTGTTTGAATCTGGTGTATGGGTATGGTCGATTTGGCTCATATTTGCTTTGTGTTTATGATGATGAGTATAAGTGGCTAGATTGAAGAAGTATAGTTGTCGGCAAGAAAAAACTTCTGTTTCTTCAAAGAGTTTTTGCGACCCATAAGTGTATTTTTTATCATAAATGATTTTTAATATCCACTATTGCGTCACATCTATAACATTTAGATAATTATCAGTGAGTCCTCCCCAAATGGTTATTGCGTACTTTATGTGTGTTTGCACTGAACTTAGATATAATAATTTCAGCTGATCGAGCGGAAACAATTTTCTGAAAAATCCGAATTTATGTATGAGCGATCTAATTTTTTGGCAGTATGTTCGGCGTGTTTATTGAATCTGAGACTTTTATCTATAATGAGTCCAAGAAATTTGATATGGTTTTTCATTTTTATTTGCAAGTTTCCGTTGTTGTTAAAAAAGAGTGTATTATAATTTGGGAATTTATTATTATAGATGGTGAATGGGATAGAAAGGTTTTGTTAATATTTATCGTAAGAATTCTATTTTCGAACCATTGTATTATGTTGATGAAGTCATTTTCAACTTTTTTCTGGAGATCCTGCCAGTTTTTGTCTCGGTAAACCACAACTGTGTCATCAGCGATTGGTAATGAGATATTTTCAAATTATGATCTTGATGTAATGAAAGTTGAAGAGTTTTTTTGAACCTAGTATTATCATTTTGGAGGACCTATTCTATTTTATTTTATTCATACTGTTCGAAGAGATAAGTTAAACATTACTGCCAACGGTTCTGCGAATGTCGTTGCAAAATCCCTGAGTAATGAAGAGGAAAAACTGTCAGGGCTCATTGTCAGTTTAGGTTTGAATTTTTTCAACGCTTCCAGAACAAGATCTTCCGACATAATTGGGGTGGATAAAGTGGGTGAGTTGTGAGGAACCTCCTCTTCTCTGTAAATTGGTGGGGTAATGAAAGATGATTGGAAAAAATTCGCGAATGCATTCAAGAACTCCAGTTGATGATTCAGTTCATCATCATTGTAGATCATTGAGATTTATTCTTCATAGTATTCATATAGGACCAAACCGATTTTGGATTATTCTGCAATTCGTGGTAAGCAGTTTTCAGAAAATTCGAATGAGATATTGATTATGTCCCTCTTGATCCCAGATAACACAGGATATCCGATGGACATCCATTTTATGTACAATTCTGGTCGGGATATCCTTGGATCTGAAATGGATATTCATGGGATATCCATCGAAGGATTTGAAATGGATATCCTTCAGCAAATATCCTATGGATATCAATAAAATACCCACAGTTATTATGGATGTGATTGAATTGCAAGACTGATTTTGATATTATCAATTTCTGAGTTTCTTCCATGCTCGTACACGAATAGAAGCATTTCAAGAATACTCTTATCTTTCGTTTTCCGACTGGATCTGAAATGGATTTCCATAAGATATTCGTAGAGATTATCCATAAGATATATTATATGGATATCCTATGGATATAGTTCAGGAATATCTTATGGATATCCTTGAAGGATATCTTATGGATGTACAGGTTAGTAACCCCCGAACATCCATTGGACGTCCATAGTATATCCTTTGGATATTTCCTGACGTCCATAGTACATCCAGCATATCCATGACAGATGTCCAGTGGATATCCATTGGATGTCCAATATGTGTTATCTGGGAAATGTCGAGCTGAATTTTGGAAATCGATGTTTTTTTCTCTCTTCAACGTACACAAATTGTATCTTTATGAAAATAATCTTTTTCCTGAACCGTTGGAAGATATTCTACAGATGGCCATAAAATATCCGATGCAAATATAAAATAATGTATGTTTTCCATTCTTAAGTTCTGTACTAAAATGCACTATATGAGAGCTCCGACCAACGCTGCTTTTATTAACAATTTTGGAAGAATATTCGATAAATCGCTAACATTATATCTACGTAAGATTAGTCAGGTTAGGTTAGGTTGACTGGTGATTCACTCATTTTTAACTCAGTTTGCCTTCTTCTTGTCTTGTCATTTAAACTTACCGCCATGACAGTGATCAATCACAGAGCGCGTATGTCGTGCAGTTTATTTGTCGTTAGTTCTGTGATTTCTGGCTGTGCGATTTGTGCGAAAGAGAAACTTAACCTTACTTGGTTACTTTTGTGGTTTTACTGGTTTTCCATTACATACTTAAGTTATGTCTCTGATTCCCGGTTTAATTCACGTGGATTTTGAGGATTTTGGTTTTGGGAAATTGGTTTTTTTCATTCCTTCAGATACATTTTGATGGTAAGTGGTAGAAATATAATATTTAAACTATTTTCAATCAATGCATTTGTGCCAATTAGGTGAGAGAAAACGGATAACATCAAGATCGAAATATCAAACAAAAAGGCTGATGTACTTATAAAAAATAAAAATTGGAATCCGAACGAGTATTAGTTAAAGAGTCTACAAACTTCACTAATGACGCCTGTTCCATCTCGTCAGTGGTCGACTTCAACATCATGCATTCCAGATAATGAAATAATGTTTATTGAAAATAATAATTCTGATTATTCATCAACTCTTGTTACAGAATTTGATAGTTCTGCAGATGAGGTTTCCTCTTTGGATAATGGATTCGTATTCAATTCAGTTACAGAAAATACTTTTCATGAAACTAATAGACTCTCTAACAGATATAAAACATGCGAATAGATAAGACGAATAATATAACTGCACCATGTAGGGATGTTTTATCGATATTTGTAGAATTTTATCATTTCCACATTGATTCCTTGAGAAAATCAAACAATTGGTGGAGTATTTGGACAACAGGGAGAAATTCAGAGCTGTTGTGAGTGAATAATGTTTTCCCTATCTTTTTATCAAAAATATCTTTTTGAGGTCGATGAAGTTTCAAAAATTGGAGGTTCATCATTATATGATTTTATTAAAGGTTGTCTTTCATCCAATATAACGATCAGATCAGAACATAGCTGGTATGGGGCAAAAAAAAAGAGTTTTTGTTGAACTCAAATTGGCTGAACTTTTACTCGGTAATGAGAATATATTTCATATAAAGTTCTGCCTATAATAAAGAATACACATAGTCAATTCTTCAATAGAATTTGATTTTATTCCCAATCTTTAGAAAATTAATTCCTTATTCCGGCTTGAATTTTCTTCACTTATGTGGTATAGGATTAGTGGTTACTCAATACTAATTCCAATGGTCTGGCAGCAAATATAGGAAAATGTCAGAAGAGGCAATAAAAAGTTGGCTACGAATGGCCATGAAATACATCTGCTAGCTTCGAAAAAACAGGAAAAACCCCAAGAATAAACCGAGATTGTCATTCTCTGAGTGGCCTGTTTTTAATTTATTTTTGGTTCCAAAAATAATATTTTATTATTACAATATAATATATTCACATTTTTTAATCTTTTAAATTTTAATATCATAATTTGTTATTTCATCAATAAGAGTATAAATAAATTTTTGTATCCTCTCGTTTTTATTTAATGGAAACTATTATTGTTTTGTCATACCAAAGTAATTTGTATTTATTTAAAAAAATCCCTAAAAGATATATTTTGGATATCTGTGAACAATATCTTATGGATATCCTTGTGGATATCTTGTAGATGTCCCTGAACAACACACTGAGAACATCCGTGAAAAATATTTCATGGATATTCCTGAACGATATCTTATGGATATCCCAGAAGGATATCTCATGGAAGTCCAGCTTGTTCTACTCGGAACATCCACCGGACGTCCATAAAATATCCACCGGATATCAACTGGATGTCCTCTGGATATCCCCAGTGTCCAAAATTAATATCCAGAAGGGAGTATAAGTTCGAAGTTTTCCAGCCAGTTATTTTTCGATTTATTAAATAATTTTTAGATTATTCCTGGCGTACGGTCAATGTTCTTGATGTTCAAACTTCCACTACACGAACAAGATAAACGCACAACTTCTTGAGCATTCATCAGGGAAGAAGCAAGAATAATAGTATGGCGATTGATACAGGACACCCTATGTATCAAAATATCAAATGTCATCGTGAAAAACTCTCTTGTCAGATTTCATTAGAATTTGTCAAAGAGAACTTATCATTTCCAAACCAAATTAAAACAGACTTTTCTGCACGTTTTGATAATGGAGACCATATAATATAGTCTCCTAAACGTCAACATTTTTTGAAAAAGAAACTGGAAACACAAAAAACCCAGGAAACCTTTGAAAAAAAATGATTTTTCCCACAAAATCAAAATTCCAATCATTTCAGGTGTTGCATAGTTTCGTGTTGTTGAGCTGATGCTATTGTATTTTGCATTTTTATGAAGACATTGTTTCTGTTATTTCATTATAAATTTTCTAAAATGCTCCTTTTAATTTCAGTGAACTTATGAGGAAAAATTATAGATATATACCAAAATCAAATTTGGAATAATTGAACAGGAAAAAAGGGTGGAAAATTATGTTTTTAAAATTATTCTATAATAGATACCGAAACTAAGTTTCGATACATCATGGATATCCTTGAAAGATATCTTAAGATTCCAAAATACTTTATGGATATCCATGAATGATGCCTCATGAGGATCTTGAAAGTTTATATTATGAATATATTTCAGAAATATCTTATAGATCTCCTTGAATCATATCATATTGATACCTATATGAAGGATATATCATAGACTATTCGAAAATAAATTTTATGGATTTCCGATGGACATCTTGAAAGGATACATCATGGACATACTTCAAGAATGTCTTGAGGATGTACAATAAAAATATCTTGGATATCGACGGCTATCTAATGGATGTACAGGTTGGTTTCTCTCGAACACTCGGTGGATGTCCAGAATATATCCTTTGGATATAAACTGAATGTCCCTAGTATATCTTGCATATCCATAATTGATGTCCAGTGGATATCCAAAGGAAATCCGTTATGGATATGCTGGATGTACTATGGACGTCCAGGAAATATCCAAAGAATATACTATGGACGTTTAATGGATGTTCGAAGGGTACCAACCTGTACATCCATAAGATATCCTTCTTTATCCAAGGGATATCCTTTCTCGATGTGCATGAGATATTCTTCATGGATGTCCATATGATATATTTCATGGATATCCATAATATATCCGTAGAGATTACCCATAAGATATATTTTATGGATATCCTACGGATATCATTGGATATTTCCTGGGCGTCCATAGTACATCCAGCATATCCATAACGGTTGTCCAGCGGATGTTCATTGGATGTCCATGTGGTATCTGGGATAGTGTATCTCAGAGTTTTCAATTTGTTATAGTATGCCGGATCACCAAACCTTTTATATGATTTTAAAAGTTTGATTTTCTCTTTTATATTCCTCATATTCTGAATACTAATCTGTCCAGTTTCCCACTCCTTGGCTTCAACTCGAAATATTTGGCAGTCTTGGCTCAAGCTTATTTGTATATTAATCGTGTTATATCCTGTTTCTTCAATCTAACGTTGCTAATGATATTAATTTGTCGCTATAAAAGAGATTTTGAACAACGGGGTCATCCATTCTGTGAATAATTTTCAAACTAGAGAAGAATGATGAAAAATATTCACCTTAAAATTATAACTGAGGCACTGACTATGGTGTAAGCCAAAAGGGTTCCTATCGACATGAATTCGACTAGTTTTTCCAAGTCAAAAATTAAGGCTATGAAGGCCGAAAATAGCCCTGATATCATCAAGTTGATGAGCGGCAGTTGCGTTCTTCTATTGACCTTTCCTAAAAACTCGAAGAGCAGTCCGTCTACAGCCATGGCGTACATGCACCTCGGCAAGGAGAACAGAGAGCCGAAGAGAGTGGTGGTCATTCCGCAGATTGCACCTGAAACAATATAAAGTTATTCATTCAAATCAAATCAAAATATGCTTTATTGTCGAAAAAAAAAAAATTATTCTTGTTGACAAAGCAAGTAAATATAAACCTAAAGGTGAATTTGTAAATAACAAAAGAAAATGTTTATAAACAATCACACTTTACACACACACACTTTAAAATAAATTAGTGATAGTCACACTATAAAATTTAAATATAAGCTTATCCTTATAACAAATAAAAATCAAATCAAATGAATAGTAAAATAGAACACAAGGTACACAAGTCAATCAAATAAATAATTATTAATAAAATAGAACACAAGGTGCACAAGTCAATCAAATAAAATTTGGTAAACAATTCAGTAAAAAACAGGTTAAAAAAAGAACAAGAGAAAAAATAAAACAGTGTCTAAATATTCATCGTAATATTCTTGCACATTGTAATAAGCTTTCTTCAATAATATTTTCTTTACATTTTTTCAAAAGCTTTTCAGGGAAGTGATGTTTCTGAGACTAGTAGGAAGATGATTATACATTTTTCTACTATTGTATATGATAGAGTTTTTGTTACGGAGGATTTCTTGTTCTATAATTCTTACCTCACTAATTCTACTAGATGTTGATCCATATTTTATATGCATGAGGCATACAGTTTCTGGAATGAATAAACAGTAAACTGTTGATATATTCTGGCTAATAAAAAGGGGTTTACAGTGATCATGGTATTGAGCTTTGCATAAATATCTAATTGCCCTTTTCTGACGAACACAGACGACCACAAATTGAAATAGTTGATCACTGCATAGTCCCCAGAAGGCAATACCATACCTTGAGTGGGACTCAACTAAGGAAAAGTAAACCATCTTAGCTGAGGCTGAATTCAATTCTCTTGAGACTGTTTTGATGGCAAAGCAGCCAGAGGCTACCTTTTTGCTCAGGGTCGTTACATGCTCAATAAATTTTAACTTGTCGTCTATAAATGGACCAAGATACTTTGTGGTTTATTCACTACAATCCAATTCCAAGTACAAATCATCAAAATCAAGTGACTATATTTGTTTTATTTAAATTGAAACATAAGAAATTGGAGTCACACCATTGCTTAATTTTAACTAAATCAAGAGTAATTGTTTCCTTCAAGTGATTTACGTCTCTACTATGCCATAGGATAGTGGAGTCGTCTGCAAAAAGGGTTAATTTTTCTTGTATGCGAATGTTAGCTAGATCATTTATATATAATAAAAATAAGATAGGATCTAAAACTGACTCCTGTGGTACTCCCATCGAGAGTTTTTCACTGATTTATTTGTATCTTGTACTTGTAAAATCTGACTCCTTTCTGACAAATAGGATTGGAACCAATCTAATGTGGAATTTCTGAAGCCGTAAAATTGTAGTTTTCGTAGTTCCTCATGGTTTACACAATCAAAAGCCTTTGAAAAGTCGCAGAAAACTGATTCACCATCATTCAGATTAACATAAATATTTTCCAGTAGCGAAAAAAATGCATCGTTTGTGCTCTTAGTATTTTAAAACCCAAATTGGGCATGACTTAATATGTCATTTTTTGTTGTGTCATCATCCTTCTTTTAATTAGTTTCTCTATCATTTTGGATGATGTTGACAATAATGAAATTGGGCGAAAGTTGGAAGGATCATCCGAGTCACCACCTTTATAAAAGGGAATCACAATTGCTTGTTTCAAGCAGGATAGAAACTCTCCCATTCTGAAGGAGTTATTAATTGCCTCAACTAATATTAGTAGCACATGGTCAGGTAGATTTTGAAATATTTTCACAGAGAGACCATGCATGCCAGATGAGCTTTCATTTTTGTTTCATCGATTCAGCTCAAATATGTATGTGTCTTCGAGATGAAAATTTTGTGCAACACTAATAAAATTTAGATAATAGAGCAGTAAAAGTTATTTAAAATATCGGGGTTAGTATCAATATTTGAAGTTTGTGAGTTAGTTTTGCGTCTTAGCTCATTTTTTATCTTCCAATTCTCTCTTGTTTTATTCTTGGAGTTCGCTACGCTAACCTATTTTTGTAATATATGCATCCTTTGCTTTTTTGATGACTTGTGTGTACATACGTTTGTAAGTATCAAAATAAGTTAGGAAGAAGTCGTTTTGTACTTGCTTCTTTATGGCAACGACCTTGAGTTGCGAGCTGATAATTTTATGCCTTTTGTTATCCACGGTTTTTTGTTTTTCATTTTGAGCTTTGATACGAGAAAGCACTTCTCAAATATGGTTCATAAATAATTGTGAAATGCATTGATAGGTTGTCCAGAATTGTCGATAGTATTCCATGGTATCTGTTGACAATTCTCCTGTAATTTATTGAATAGTACTGAAAATCCTACCAATACTAAAACTTTTTTATGAGGTTTAATATTAAAGTAGTTGGTTTGAAAAAATTGGTATTTCATATGATACGAATGCATTGCGTTGAGCAAAGTTAAGTCATTAGTTCATTGTTTTGCTCTCCATAAAAACTACATACATTTTCAAAAACCCAATAAAATGCACCCCAGAAAGTCTCCTGCCTACGCTGGGCCTTTCTTTGTCAACATGCTACCGCCACAAATGAAGAATATCTCATGCGAGAGAAAGTTCAAAATTTAGATTTCGGAAGGAGTAGAGATAACGATAACGTCGAAATGATTTGCATTGTGTTCTCACTTTCCGGCAACTTCTAGGACCAAGTGCCGAATTCTTTACATTTAGTTCATTGAAATAATTGAACTACACCATATTATTTTCCAATTTTTTCAGTTCTTACCCAGTGAGACCGCATATTTCACCCAGTGCATTCCTATATTACTGAAGGCCTCTGGAAGGGCAGCATTCGGGTTGATCTCATAGTAGGGGATAAGCAGAGTGAGAGCGGAACTGACGAGGATGTAACCGAGGGTAACAATGCCCATGGACAGCACCGTGGCCATTGGTATGGAAAAAGACGGATTCTTGGCTTCCTCTCCAGACGTGGCGATGCTATCGAAACCGACAAAGGCGTAAAAACATGTTGCAGCACCGGCTATGACACCACCAAAACCATAAGGAAGAAAGCCCCCTGAAAAATAAATAGTTCTGTTAGTAGAGAAGCTTGATCTTTTCGTCAAGAAAATCACGAAGAAACAATAATGTGAAATATTTGAAGATTTACTATATTTACTTCCAGAAGCTGAAGGTGAATCTGTTGATGAAACATACTGTACAACTCGTGAAAATAATGATTGGATCACCAGCTCTATTACTCATGAAATTGAAATCAGGAATAAAAATTCGAAATTACGAAACAAAATATTAATGATCAAGAACTTTTCTTACAATACAAAATTCAAAGAAATAAAGTAAATGCAATGATTAGGAGAGCAACGTGTCAAAATGTCCATAAACAATTTGAAAAACCACAAGGCAATCCAAAGAAAATGTGGGATGTATTGCATTGTTGTATGAGGAAAAAATCAAAATTTTATCAAAATAGGGATATTGAATCATTAAATTTGAATGGCAATATCATCATTATTGACCTGGAGATAACAGATTTAATGAATATACATTTTTCCCGCATTGGTGAAAACATAGCAAATGTCTTAAAAATATTCTATTACGAGATGCCTAATGAAAATATGTTTCCAATTCTTAACAATTACTCATTACTTCTATTTCCAACCGACGAAACTGAAATATTAGAAATAACAAGAACTCTTAAAAGAGCATTCCCTGATCCTGATAATTTTATTACCAGGGATATTTTTGAATTAAAAGACATTTTGGTATTAGTCCAATCAAACGGTTTTTTGGCCAGGAAAAAAATATTGTAGCTGCTTTCTTATTCGCTCTATATGTTTTTTGGGGTGCTGAATCCGAATTTTAACTTTGCTACTTCCCTTGGATATGGCTTCATAATGAAAATCGCAAAAAAAAACAAAATTTTCAACCTTTTTTCAGTTTTTTGCCAAAAAGTCATAAAACACGCAATTTTAGAGGTAGACCTTTCCATACAAAAATAAAGGAAATTAAATTAACTACAAAAAACACCATTGAATGTATATTTTGGTTGAACGGTTTGGCCGCGAGAGTGCGCTGAAAAAAGGCCAAAATTTCCTACTTTGTGAAAAACCCAGCTTTCTCGTTAGTTTTTCACTTGTTACTCGAAAACTATGCTTGTAACCAGGGTTCCTTGATAGGGGGATAATGAAATGTCATCGATTTTGTCGGGCATTTTGTTTCGTCATTGGAGGGAAATTAAGGTGGCTATCCTGAGATTAGAGGCGCCAAATTTGAATTACACCAAAAATCCCATTTTGTTGGATTGAATACGAAACCAATCGGTGGGAGTAAATTGTGATTAATACATATTTGTTATTAATATATTCCCTAATTCGCACAAGTATCTCGAAGACATCTGAGAGTTTCAAAGTTGACGAAAATATCAAATTTTTAATGAGCCGCTTCAAAAAAAAAGAAAAGGTGGAATCCGAGATTTGAAATATATTTCAAAGATTCAAAGACTAATCTTAATATATCTGTTGTAACACTAGTTGAATAAATTGCACCATTCAAAGAGAAATTATTTTCATGTCTAATGAAAGAAATCAAAAAAACTTTCTGACGTTGACATTATACCAGAACCTCAGGTGCAAGAAGAATGTGTGATTTATTATATGATTGATCTCTATTTTATTCTAAAATGTGTGAATGTGAAATGGAGTAAATGATTAAAATGATATATACACTTGGAAATAGGAACTTTTATTTTAATTTTATTTCTTCCTTCTGATAATTGTTGTACAATATTGTTATTGCACAAAACTATTCAATGAGTTTTTCTCGTTCTTTGTAACGTTGTTGTAAACAAGGGGTGGAAGGAGACTGTGAATCCTCATCTGAAATGGTATAAAGACCTATCAATATCAATCATTTCATAGCACCAGGAATAGAATGTAATGAAACCATTATTTGATGGTAAACGATCAGCCATGGGTACAGATTCTAGCAAGTATCTCTCTATCTCCAATGGAACTCCAACAGATTGATACGATATAACAGTGGAGAGACCAGATTTTTACCAACACGTATTGGTAGGAATAACTAAAAAGGAACACCAATATATCATATTGTCTTAGCAGAAATATTGGCTTTCAACAGTTTCTATCCAAAACCAAATTGAGTTCTGCTTCTCATTAGAACAGTTTGAACTCACCGTTGTTCTAAGCATTTGTCTTGACTTCTTATGTAGGAGAGATTTTTGAAGATTGGTTTCAAAATCTCTTTTATTAAAATGGTCTGAACAAATCCTGGAAAAATCAATAGGTACCCATACTACAGAAATTGATCCATTGCTGCTTTACTGTTCTTGGGGAATATATGGAACGACAATTCATCATCATGGTGTGATGTAGGAGTATTGTTACAATATTAAACGACTAGCAATACAAAATACAAGAAATAGGCACAATATTTTGTTATGATTTATCTATCTGAGCCACTGGCTTTAGTAACTTTATTTATTCGCAAATAGACATAAATATAACCAAAGTTACCAATTTCATGATAGCAACCTTAATTTCCCTCCAATGACGTATTCTCTCCCTTTCCTCAGTCTTCCCTTGTCTAAATGCTCACTTATTTCATAACCCCTTCCTATCATAAGAACCCTGGCTTGTAACTACAAGAATATGCTTAGCTTCTGTTCAAATGACATTCAGTTTTCAACAAAATGCACACCATAGTCTCTCATTTTGGTCAAACCCTGTAGCCACTAGAGCGCATTCTAATTTTATGTCATGTTGTGCGGAACGAAAAATTCAGTATAGACCCATATTATCACTATTAAAAAATGTTTATTTGGTCTCTGTAACACGCAATAAAACAGAAGTTATATATGACCTAACATTTTTGTAATCTTTAGAATTTAGTAAAATTTCGAAAGATGATCTAGTAAAAAAAATTAATTTGGAGTGACCTCTCAATGTCGAATTTCCGAGCGTGTTTTGTTAAAAACATTGAACGTCAGTATTGTCATACAGTTATAAGAATAAGTAGCTATGTCCGATACAAATTGGGCTATTTGTGATCAAGTGTTGACAGATGGAACCCCGAAGGCATTGGTGAAAGCAAAAGGGTTGAAGTCATTCGTTGAAGCTAGTTTGAGAAGACAGGATAGTAAGGTCATTTCATTCAAGAGGGTATCCTCAATCGAAGTGCAAGGTAGGAAGCAATATGTGAGAGAAACGTGTATTGTTGCTGCCAGCAAGAGGGCTGAGGAGGGTAGATTCAGTCAGGGTCACGAACTTCGATCATGCAAACCCATATTTGATTTGAAAAATAATTGCTTTATGTGTGTGTGTGTTTGAGATACCTCCAAACTATCAAGCGAAACAAATAAGGAGACCCCAGCTTCACGCAATCCTGTGTTTCTAGTTGGGAATTTGAACCTGAGGGTGAATGTTTTGAGACGGGCCACGCAATGTAATGATGTGAAAGATCCTAGACAGTTGGGGAGGATGAAGAACAGATATGGTCTCCAGCCCATCACCACCCTCGAGCCCCCTGCACCAGACAAACTGCTACAGCTCATTTCCTGCAAATGCAAGATGGACTGCAAGAAGGCTGGCCTAAATTGCTCCCGGCTTTGCCAAAACTGTGAAGGAAATTGCAGCAATATGAGCAAATATTTCGTGGATGATGACCAGGACTTTGACGAAATGGATGACACACATCCAATCAAACACATTTCAAAAGAACACCGTAATTTTTATTGCAGCACACATTAATAATTGAGTTCATCAGAATAAATACGAAACAGGAAATCTTCCAGAACGTTACGAAATTCAAGGGATCTGGGATAACTATCACCAACGATCTGACTGATGAAGAAAGGAAAATAAATAAAACTCTATAAACACATTTGAAGTGGGCCCGGGAAAAAAACCATCAGGCAAAGATTGTGAAAAATAATCTGATTATTAATGGAGAGACATTCACCTACAACCAATTAAAGGAGCAAGAAGAAATAAATACAGAAGAAGAAGTCTTTGAAACAACATTTTACCAGAAACACAATAGTGAACCCGCTACACCAACCTCAGGAGCAAGTACAAAAGTGGAAACTGTGGATGAGAATAATCGACATAACAACAAAACATATTCATTTAGAAAAAGAATTGATTCGAAATCGGCCAAATAAGGAAGATATTTCAACTTACTCAATTCATAATTTTTTTTTATTACTCATAAGTTTAAGTGATTTTTATCCATATAATTTTATATATAATTTTTTTTTGCGCCCGTTTATGTAACTCGTATCTTTGTTTATGTTTATATTTACTTGAATTAAAGTTATGCTGTTTGCTCATGTGAACTTGAGATCAATTTTCACAGGCTTTGATGCTCTTGAGAATTATGTAGTGTCTCTGAAACATGGCTGCATGAAAATGTCGACGTTACCCCTTTTTTTATTGAACATTACCGACTGGAACGCGTTGACAGAGATGGTAGAGGGGGTAGAGTTCTTTTTTACATAAGAAATACTATCAGATAAGAAGTTATTTTGACAGAAGTAACACAAACCATAGAACAGTTATGGATTAAGACAGGAGCTCATGGAAAATGTTTCCTCACTGGTGTGCTATACAGACCCCCAAGAAGTAACATTTTATGGTCTTGATAATACTGTTTCCCAACTTTTACCCGAATGTGATAAAATCATAATTCTGGGCGATCTGAACATAGACCTTCTTGTAAACAACCTAAATGCATCATACTTTCAGAACTTTTTAGAGTCTTATGATCTAATCCAATTAGTTGAAGAGCCAACCAGAATCACTGGCACAAGTAATACTCTACTTGATGTCATAATTACCTCTGCCACTGAGAATGTGAAGTAACAAATTTGCATAATGTTTTCGACCACTGTGCAGTCTCTTGTAAAATACTGAAAAAAACTTCAGTACAGGCCTCCAAAATAATAAAATACCGGGATTGGAAAAATTTTGATAAAGAAGCTCTCTATGTACATATAAATAATTTTAACTGGGATTTTATCTATACATTAGTCGAAGTCAACGACAAGGTAAATTTTCTGTCAGAAAATTTAAAATAGATCTTTGACGAATATTGTCCTATTCGTGAAGCTAGAGTGTCTAAAAAACCTAGTCCTTGGCTAACGGATACTATAAAAGACATGAAGAAATTGAGAGATAAAGCTTACAAGAGATTCAAAAACAGTCGAATTATTGGCCACTGGAATTATTATAAAGAACTGAGGAATTATGTCAATGCAGCAATTCTCAGAGAAAAAAAGGCTTATGTTGATTTCGCGTTGCGCCTAACAGCAGTAAAATAACTTGAAATCGGCTCAGGTCTCTGAAAGTCATAGGTCAAAAAAACTCATATGAAATCCCTCCCGAATTAAAAAATGCGCATGATATTAACTCACACTTCACTTCCATACCCACTATAGATAAAACTGAGGCACAAAGTTGGATGTTGGATAAATATGCTATTACCCCACAGGAAGTAACTTTCGAATTCTCACCAACTACAGTATATGAAGTTTCAGAATGTTTGAATTCAATTCGATCAGAGACCTCAGGATGCGATAATATATCAAAAAAGATGTTCGAACTCGTTAGATTTCATTTGATTGAGTATCTAACGCACATAGTAAATACATCATTGATGTCTGGTTCGTTTCCTGATCTGTGGAAGTGTGCGATGGTGCTTCCATTACCCAAAGTTGCAAACGCTTCATCATACTCGGATTTGCGGCCCATAAGTATTTTACCTATGCTATCTAAAACCTTAGAAATGATAATGAAAAAGCAAATTTCATATTACGTTTTCACAAACAACATAATACCTGCTTCACAGTCAGGGTTCCGAAAGCATCTCAGCACTACTACGGCTCTGGCCTGCATCACCGATGATATTCTGATGAGCACTGACAAAAACGAAGTAAGCTGTTTAGTATTGTTAGACTTCAGTAAGGCCTTCGACACCCTAGATCCATTTGTACTTGAATATTTTGGTCGGACCTGGTTCTGTGGAACTGATCGCTAGCTATCTGAGGAATCGATCGCAGTATGTTGTAGTTGATGACCAGATATCCGAGGTCAAACCGCGAAGTCTTGGGGTACCACAGGGCTCCGCACTCGGCCCGCTTTTGTTTTCAATTTATATTTCAGATTTCATTGAATTCATGAATTTTTGCCAGATACACCAATATGCAGATGACACACAGCTATACCTTAGTTTCCAAATAGAAAATGTTATAGCTGCTATGGACCATATCAATGAAGATCTCGCGTGCTTGTATAATGTATCATCCGCACACAACCTAAAACTAAATGCTAGTAAATCAAAACTCTTGATTTTTGGGCCCAAAAATAGGAAACTAACTTTTGCGCGACAAAATAACATAAATATTTCTGGTGATGCACTACCATTGGTAGAGGAATGCAAAAATTTAGGACTATGGATCGATAGCGATATGAGATATACAAAACATGTTAATCATCTAAGTAAAATATCGTACAATACACTTAGGAATTTATACCCGCAAAGAAAGATTCTTGGTAATGGTCTAAAACTCCTCATATGTGAAGCGTTAATCATGTCTAAGCTCTCATACTGCGATTGTATATATGGCCCTGCGCTTCTGAAACAAGATCAAATGCGTTTGCAAAGAATACAAAATTCATGCATGAGGTTTTCATTAGGTATTCGTAAGTTTGATGCAATAAGCCAGTCATTTCGAGATACAAAGAAACTTAACTTCGCTTAGCTTCGCAAACTTCATTTCTTAACACTCGTTCATAAGACCTTAATTACCCAGAAGCCTTCATACTTGATGAATAAACTGAAACGCTTCGAAAACATCAATGATTTTTCAACAAGGAATAGGCGTTTGCTAGTAATTCCTAAACACTCTACTACCACTTTCAAACGTAGCTTCTCCTACACCGCTTGCATGCTTTATAATGATTTGCCTCCTGAGTTCACCAACTATTCTATTAGAAACTTCAAGAAAAAACTTAAAGCTCATCTTCTCTCTACTGTGTAAGTCGATTATATACAAAAACTGTAATGCGGCCATGTTCTGGGTTTCGAGATAGGCATTTGGTAGTACTTCTTTGGGATTTCATATAGTTTTGAATTGATACAGTCGTTGATATTGTTGATATTATTGAGAATTAACGATTCAATTTAGTTCTATATTATTTTAATTCTTTATTATTAGTACTTTCTATTATACCATTTAATTTAGTTTCTATGCTGAAGGTTGAGTTGAAAAACACTGCTTGGCAGTGACACTCCGCCTATTCAATCATATAAGTATGTTTATATTGTTATATTGTAGTTGATTGAATAAAGTCCTATTATTATTATTATTATTTAAAATTTCCACATCTCTATTATCAATTTCATTGAATTCTCATGCAGTTTCCCTGCTTCCCCTCATCATGTTTCCTTTCTTTTGTCAGATGATCGACGTGTATAATACCTCAGGGCCTTCACAGCGCACCAGTGAGCCGACAGCCCACGCAGTGGTTGAAGATGAGAAAGGTATAAAGTATTGAATTCACTGCATTCATACTTAAAAAATGAAACCATTCATCATATAGTATCATTGCTACTAAGTTCCCTTTCATATTATAGAAGAGCAACCAGGACCTCCAACCGTTAAGCGTTGTAGACGGTAGCTATCCATAACATTTTTTTCGTTCAGCTACTTATAAGTATCGACGTTTATAATCAATATAAAAATGTTTTTGTGAAACTTTTCATGTAACTTTTCTGTGTCTGAATACCCATACATGCTTTGGACAAGAAGTGGATATCATTTATCTGTAAGTAATTATGAAGACCAAATAAATAGTGACTATTATAGGTCTCGGCTGAATTTTGGGTGAAGGGATATGGCTATGATATAAAATTTCAACGCGCTCTAGTGGTTACACGGTTTGGCCAAAACAAGTAATTACGCTTTATAATTTATAATTCAACGTAGTTCTATCGTAATCTGGGTTTTTTTGTAATAACAAGCATAGATTTTGAGTTACAAGCGAAAAACTAACGAGTAAACTGGATTTTCCACAAAGTAGGAAATGTTGGCCATTATTCAGCGCGCTCTAGCAACTAAACCGTTAAACCAAAAATTCGTTTAATGGGTGCTTTTTGTAGAAAATTCAGTGTACTTTATTTTTGTATAGAATGGTCCACTTTGAAGATTGCTTAGTTTTATGACTTTCTGGCCAAAAACTGGAAAAATGTTAAAGATTTGGAGGATATTTCCTATTTTCGTTGTGAAGCCATATCCGTGGAAAGTAGGAGATTTGAAATTCAGATTCAGCACCCCAGAAATCATATATAACGAGTGAAAATCAAAGTACTGTATTTTTTCCTGAAACAGTTACCCCTGGAGACGATTTTACTGAACTATATGACCTCTCACTAAATTAATTAATAATTATTTCAAAAAAGGTGCTTTTCCAGCGAACTGAAACATGCATCAGTTAGATCTAGAACCTGAAAATTACATACCAATAGCCTTATTGAGATTTTCTCAAAAATTTTCGAAAAAAATTTGAAAAATAGAATTGTTGATTTTATCATTGAAACATACCAGTTTGATATGAATCTGGTTTTCAAGATAAGAGTGGATCGCAAGCAGATGTTTTAGAAATCATTGATTCAATTCAAGAAAAACTTGACAAATTGTGATGTACCACATCGCAGTGATAAAGCTTGTAAGTCGCATAATATTTTTTTTTGATTTATCTACTTAGGAATTTTCTTGGAGGATATATCAATTTCAGGGATGCAATTCTGAGTTTATAGGTAACATGTTGTGTGAACCTAAGTTTGGAGCTCTACATTTTCAGAGTGAGACTTGAAATCTAACTTGAAATATCCTTTTGTCAAATCGTAACTTTTTGCTTGCTCAGTAATCATTTCGTTCCCGAGTATCATGGCAATTGACTCGTTGGGGTTGGATTTTGAACACATATCTGAGGATACCTCTAGGATTGTATTTAGGTCCCTGTTGATGCAGTTCACGGCTGCTGCGAGATTTGGAGAAAATATATATATATATTTTTTTACAAAGGAGAAATATATGAGAGTCATCTACGTAGTTGCAAAATGCTACCTTTTATTAAGGATGAATCACTTATGAGAACCTTATTTTGTCTTCTATCGTGTAAGTAAGATGGAATTATTGCTCCTGCTGTGACACTGAATCCAAAATAATGCAGCATTGAGAGTAATAATTGGTGATTTATGGTATCGAATGCTTTCGAGAAGTCCAATAATATCAAAATTGTCGCTTTGTTCACAACGAGAGCTTTCGTTATGTCATCCTCTTTTTTCAATTCAATTTCAATTCAATTCAATTCAATTTATTTTCCCAAGAAACATACAGTTTATAAGAGGGAAAAAATCACGTAATGCAAATAACATGAAGGTAAATACAACATAAAGAATAAATTAATAAATAAAATCATGAAATCAGAATTAGAATGGATTGATTCAATGGAGTACTCCTTTAGATTATTTTTGAATCGCAATTTACCATACGTTTTTAAACAATTTGGAAGTTCATTGTAACATTTCACACCATCAAAATAAATTGATTTGTTTCCAATATTTGTTTTAATTTTATTAACATATAAATTTTGGGATTGTGTTGATCATTATTTATTTTGAAAATTAAAGTGGAATGTTTCATGTTATTCTTAACAAGATGAATGAATGTGCAAATTTTCAATTTGTATAGGGAATATAGTAGCTTTTTTGGTTTGTACAAGTTTACAGTTGGTTCTTGGTAATCAAGTTTAAAAATACATTTATTAATCTTATTTTTTAATGATTTCAAAGATTTAAGCAAATAGGTGGAAGCAGTGCCCTAAACTGAATTCAAATATTGAAATTTAGAGTATGCCAAAGAAAAATATATGGATTTTAGATATTTGAGAGGAAGCAAATTTCGAATTTTAAAAATATTTCCAACTAATGGTGAAATCTGCCTCCTTATATAAGTTCTCTATATGTCTTGCCCATAATAAATTCTCATCTATAAAGAGTCCTTAGAATTGTTGTATGGTACGGTAATTTATGTATTCATTATTGAATTTGATCGTATCTTTCATATTATCGTGTGACGATTTTTTTGTAATGAACATGATTGAGGATTTTTCGGAATTCAATGTTAATTCATGACAGATGAGCCACAATGAAATTCTTTTGAGATCACTTTGCATGTCATTTTTGATATCACGTTGACTTTTTCCGCCATATATTATTGTGGTGTCATCAGCAAACATTTTAATTTTTCCAGATAAATCTAAATTAGCTAAAGAGTTTATATAAATGTGAAAAAGGATTGGTCCCAAGGTGGATTCTTGTAGAACTCCACAGATGACAGTTTGCTCAGTGCTGAATTTGTCTCCTCTATAAACAAACTGTTTTCTATCTGAAATATAATTTTGAAACCATTTATAGACAGGACCTATTTTATACATAATATTCAACAAAATTTCGTGATCTACAGTATCAAATGCTTTACGAAGATCTAGTGACAGTATACCACATTCCTTATGAGAGTCTATATCAAGTTGAAATTGAGTGATAACATCTGATTCAGTATCACTAGACTTTCGAAAGCCGTATTGCCCACTATACAACAAATTTGATTTTTCTAGGTATTCCAACAATCTGCTATGCATTACTTTTTCTATAATTTTTGAAAGAACTGAAAGAATTGAGATTGGTCTATAATTTACCATTAAATATCTCTTGCCTGTTTTGAAAATGGGTTTTACTTTGGCTATTTTTGTTTTTTCAGGTATAAATCCTGATGAAAAAGTTAAATTTATTGATTTACTCGTTATTGTAGCAAGTTCTGATTTCGTCATCTTTACAATTTTTGTGTTGATATTGTCGAACCCTGGAGCTTTTTTTGTGTCTGGATCACTGATAACTCCTTCTGTTTCTTCAGAGTTGGTAGGCCTGAGATACATAAACGATAATTTTGATCAGATCGAAATTTTCTTTGTGGTTGTGAATCTATTTGACAAACTAGGACCAACATTGATGAAGTAACTATTGAATTCTTCACAAATTTTCTGTTTACAATCAATTTTCTGTCCATCTTCCAAAATATATTTAATATTGTATTTTCTTCTAGATTTATTGTACAGCATTTCATTCATTGTATTCCATACTGATTTCGGGGTGGCATAGATGAATTTTTCTTGGTGATACTTCTCTTTTGCTTCTTTAACACTCTTTTTAAATAATTTGTTATAATGATCATAAGAGTCTTTGAATGAATGGATTTCAGGTTAATACTTTTCTTTATAGTGAAATTTATCACGTAGTTTGATCAGTCTAGAAATTTTTTCATTAAACCAAGGTTTCGAGTTTTTTTTAAATTTTTTCTTGAGAACATTTTCCGAAAATAGTCAACAGACAATTGTAAATTATGTCTGGTGTTGAATTGAGTTTCAATTTATGGATTTTTCTATTGATTTCATCTAAACTCTGAGTTATGCTTTCTTTATCCACTATGTTTGACAATAAAAAATCGTAATTTTGTTGTAAGTGATTGTTTTCTTGGGATAGGAGTTTTATGTATTTTATTTCTCCATTATAATTAATTCTTTGTCATTGATAATTTCTTTCACAAAAGAATTTGTTCTTTCAAGCTCCCCACAATGTCTGGTAAATTAGCATGTAATTTTGCCATAGGAAAATTTATTGTATCCTGATTATTGTAAATCCAATTTGGTCAATTCAAATTTGGATCCAGTTTCACTTCTTGAATCATTGAAGAGATCAAAATTTGAAATAGATTGAGAACATTCTATTGAATCGTCCTTTTTATTTTCCATGGAAGCATTTATTGAATCCTGATTATTGTAATCCACTTTGGTCAATTGAAATTTGGATTTGGTTTCATTTTTTAAATCATCAAATGAAACAAAGTTTGAAATAGATTGAATACCTTCTATTGAATCGTCCTTTTTATCACTTTCACGTTTTTTCTTTCTTCTCATATTGCTATTTCCATTCCACCTCAGTTGATCATGTTTTTTTTATCACTGGACTATTTCTCCGAATTTCTCACAGAATGACAGAATTGATTTTTCACAAATGTCAAATTTTTAAATTGCGAAGTATCCAAAAAAAGCTTATATGTAATTTTCTTCTACTTAGGTGTTATGAAATACTTGGAAATGATTTTCACTCAACTTGGCTTAGTTGTTCAAGGTTGCTTTGCTGTAGCTGTAGAACTAGATTGTTTTAGCGAAAATATATTATGTTGGTTAACGTAAAATATAATTTGGTTTTCGATTATCCTTTCTAGACTTTTTGAGAATGTCGGAAGTACGCTAATTAATCTCAAGTCATTATAACTCAGTGAATTGCTAATAATTCTTGCTATGGGTACAACCTTTGCATTTTTCCATCGGCTGGGAAAGTAATTTTGACATTTACATTCATTCATAATGTGAGTAATTATATACATGAGAACAAACAGTATTTTCCCCTGTACTGATGAAGATAACTTGGATTGAAATGCGCATCTAGGAGTGAAAATACTTATGTGGTAAAGGGGAAAATACTATTTATTCTCATTGAATGACACCACAAGCGTCTATTATACCATTTTCGATGAGTAATTATAGATAACAACGGTTTACTATTGTAATATTTATCCCATCATCACCATAACCCTTCTGGACCAATATATCGGTGCTAGCTACTTGGGAAGTGATGAATGTACAGAAATGCTGTTATGAAGTCATACATATTCAGTTATGTTCACCTGGTTCCTCCGGTTATTGGTATATGCGGGGTAAATCGTTGTCAAATGTTAAATTAATGCACCTACAATATATACAAATCGTAGCGTTGCACATCACTCCATCATAACATAGGTCCACCTCTCGCAGAGCCACAAGAAAAAATAAAAGAACATAACATACATTACTATAGGTATCTCAAATATGGATGTCTCACTCACCTTTCTGGAGGGTCCAATTAGACTCATCAGCGTAGTAAAACCCAACCCCTACAACCAAGATCATCACGGCCAAATTGATGAGGGTGAGAAAACTGTTCACCGCTGTCGAACCTTTGACGCCGATCCCCAGCAACGAAGCGTATACAATGCATACGAAAAAAGCCAAGAAATCTGGGTATTTGCTCAGCAGCTGTTCGTGCATCTCGCCAGTTACAGATATGGTGGTATTGCTGATAATGCCTCCGAAGAGTGAGTCAACGTACCCGCTCCAAGCTCGAGCTACCGATGCCGCACCTAAAAAAAAATTATTGAAAAATCATCCAACTTACTCAGTTATAGTCCCACAAATACAAAACTCAACCATGTTGTCTTTATTGAGAGATTACTCCACGAGATGTTACTAAATAAATTAACTTTTGTCTCTGCTACTTCTGCATTTGTCCGTTTGAAATTTCTGGCATATTACGGCAAGCAGATATGATTTTCCGGTTCAAGAGCAGTGAGTCTAACATTTCACAGGACCTTTACAATCAGAACCACCATTTCAATAGAATGGTTTTGGTAAAGCCTGTGGAGTATTACTATAATAAGGTATTATTATTAATATCATTTTAAAGAATACGGCCAAATTTTGCACGTCTCCGTTGAAAAACTAGTATTTGATTTTTAACCAAGACCATTTTATTCATGACGATTGATGAAATGGCCTTGCATATGCTTTAAACAGCTCTAACCATTTAGGATTACATTGAATATAATAAATTATACACCTGGGCAGAAACATACTAAAACGCCGAATGCGGAATGAAGTTAAAATATAACTGGCTCAACAATAGCCTATATTTCAAAAACTAAATTTATGTCGTTTTCCTCGACAGCTAGAGACCTCAACATTCCAAATACATTAACGCTTCATTCATCTAATTGTCCAGGTACGCCTATCTGTTCATGCCATTCAATAATGGAGACACAATCTATTAAATACCTACCTAGGTGTTTCTGTAGACCAACATTTACGCTGGAATGATCACATTACATTCACAGTCAAACGACTTCGCAAATTAATTTATAAATTCTATCAGCTCAGGAACATTTTGAACAAAAAAAATCTATTAACTGTTTACAATGCGTTAGCTGAATCTATATTACGTTATTGTTTTGTCGTATGGGGTGGAAGCTTCAAAACATATCTGCGCAATTTGGAAGTTGTGCAAAAAACTTTATTAAAAATAATTCTTAAAAAAACAGACGGTTCCCCACTTCCCTTTTATTTGAAGAGCCAGAAGTTTTTAATCTACAAAAATTATATGTATACCAATTACTTTTATTGACAATGAATACACCACATGGGGCAGTATCTCATGCTCATAATACTCGTGGAAGTGTAAAATTACATCCGGAAACTTTTTTGAACTTTCTCGAAAACTAGGACAATGTTAACATACGCCCAAAGAATACTCTATTGTTCCCCTTTTCTTTGTAAACATATATTGTCTATTCACGTATCAAAAAACGATTATACCCACATATGCATACAATCAGAAGAATGTCCACAACTCAAGCCTAGCTCAGGTGGCTTCTTCTGGTCTACTTTAATTTCTTTTCAAATGAATATCACCATGTACTCGTATAATATGTTTCATATGTCTAACTGAATAAACTTACATACTGTAGTTAAAAAAAACCTCTGTATTAGCAAGTCGAACTAAAAGAGAGAAACTAATTTTCAAGTATGAATAGTTTGTTCCATAGCGATAGAAAGTCCAATAGTTCATTGTGGATTTATAATGAAAAAAAAATAAGGTACTAGCGAAGTGATTGTGAAGAAGCCAGGGGTAGATATACTTCACATCAAATGTTATAAATAGTTCATTGGTAGCTATTTATCTGAGTAGGATCATTATAAATGTATAGTAAATAGCTATCAATGAACTATTTATAACGTTTGATGTCTAACAACCACCTCAATAACATCCTACCTCGAAAACCCCCACACACCAATTTTTAATCAAATCAGACCATGATCACAAAATTCGTCCAGTTCATGCACATATATTTTGAATATTGATAATGATCGATAGAATAAGGTATGTGGGCGGACGGAGCCATAAGCATGTAGGCTTCTCAATCGGGCCTGTTGTGCACCCACCACTGCTGGGAAATGGTCCAGTTTTGAAGGTAGCCTATCTCGAGAGCGAAAGAGGCCAGCCTTCTAACCGATACCTCCCTCACACTCTCCAGGTTCAGTACGATGCTCCCGAGGTGTGCTTTCCGTATTGCTGCCACTGTCGGATATTCCGTGAGGATGTGGGTGGCTGACTCTTCTTCTTCCAAGCACCACCTGCATTCAGTATCATCCGTGATACCCAAAATGTTGAGGTGCTTGTTAAGATGGCAGTGTCCCATCAGGAGCCCTGTCAGTAATATGATTTCCTTTCTGTTCAGTGTGAGCAGAGTCTTGGTCCTCCTAGTAGAAGGGCCTCCGATGTGGAATTTCGATTGCCTCATGCCCGGTGCATCTTTCCATGTATCCTGGAATTTTATTTCCAGGATTTCCTTCACTGTTGAGACGCACCATGATCTAGAAACTCCTAGGATAGGTTCTGGACCAATCGTTGGGCTTTTCGCACCTTGTCTGGCCAAATGATCAGCCTGTTCGTTTCCAGGTACTCCGGTATGAACAGGGACCCAAAGTAGCTTCACTTTATTGGCGGCAGATAGCCTTTGCATATCATCGATGCATTCAGACACCAGCAACGAAGTGACTCTATATGATGTGAGAGCCTTGATCGCCGCTTGGCTGTCGGTGCATATCATGATTTGCTGGCCGTTCTAGCCTCTGTTGAGATTTTCTCTTACACAGACGAGTATGGCAAACATTTCTGCCTGAAATACAGTAGCAAAAGTTCCTAGAGCGTAATAGAGTTCCGCTTTTGGAGATTGCCCGTATACCCCGGCGCCGGCTGACTTACCCATTCTGGAGCCATATGTGTACCTAGTGGTAATCAGGCGGAGCCCAATCCGCTCCCAGTCCTCCCTTTTGGGAATGACTGACAGCGGTCTTTTACTGAATCGTATGGCAGGTAACGAACTGTCACCCAGCATTTGAAGAAGGGGACAATCCCTTACCTTCTGATTCCATAATCGAGAATGTTCATACATTCCCTCGCTCCTTTATAATATGATGATATCTAGATTATTTGGTAGTAATATAACAATTATTATCACAGAACATTTTATTATACCAAAATAGTATTTGGTGACATATTTGGTGACAAATGGATTTTATAAGAATGTTAGTTTTGTGTTATGTTTTAGCATTGTTTATATAGAACATAGTTAGTCAACCTTATGGGATTATAATTGGATCAAAATGGATGCGACATGTAAATGGCGATAGTGAACTCGCATCCAAGTCATGTCGTAACTTCAGTGATCTGGCCTCCAAGTCATGTCGTGACTTGATTGAAACAATGGGACAGCATTAAAATCAAGGTTTTTTGAAGAAACCTGCATTAAAATGACGTCAAATATTCATGTTTGTAACTAATCACGCTAGATGACACTCGCGTTTGTGTCCAACACCAATTAGACAGGCATTGACTAACTATCTTCTATCATTGTTTATATATAATAATATATATATATATATATAATATAGGTAAAAAAGTAACACTATGTTTCCAATATTGTATCATCGTGATAACTTCACCAAGAATGTCGAAAAAGGGCACACTACCTTTACAATATGTTCCAAAGAACTGATCAATATTTGCAGAACACCTTGTATAATCGGTATTAGCTGGATTCATTTCGGATGTATTATGGACGCACATTGGACTTACAGAAAATATCCTCAGTGGTTGTTATTTGAATATGTTTTGGACATCCATTACACCAAATATGGACATACAATGGGCCCACATACGCACAATGTACATCTATTAGACGTTTTCTGGACCTTAATTGTACCTACGTCCAAAGTTGTGTCCTGAACGTCGGAAGTGGTGCCCTGGACGTCCATTAAACGCCCATTGAATGTGCATTGGACTAATTCTGGACATGGATGACTATGACTAGATCCATATTTATCGTCCATTGTTCATCCATTGTACGTTCATGTAGGTACTGTGTGGGCAAACCAATTTTAAATCGAACATTCCTATAATCACAAAACTCGTCCGCAGTATTGGAACCGTAATTTTTTTTCGCTAACATAATTTTCATAATGCATTATCACCGGAATTATGAACATCTGTTAAATTTCAAGTTATTCGGATGACTTAGAGTTGGTAAAAAGTACGTTGAAAGATTTAGTTACATAAATACATAACTACAGATCAAGCAGATAAAGGCGTATTAACAAAAGTAATAAAAAACGGGCGAAACCTTTCAAATAAGCCGCACTATTAGCCCAGTCAAAGAAGCCACAAACGTCCTATATCGACATGGTTGTCATATTTTGAAACACTCTCCATAATCTGATAGTGAAATTAATTTACTGAAAAAATTGAGCATGCTTCATAATTGACTGCTGTTGAATAGTTCGCCAGAACATAAAAACTCCTTACCTATCATGTGTTCGAGTAGAATATTCCAACCAATAACGAATGCCCAGAATTCTCCAATACTAATATACGTGTAGACATAAGCAGATCCTGCCTTAGGCACTCTGGTGCCAAACTCGGCATAGCACAATGCTGATAGCAAACAAGCTATTCCGGCCAATAGAAAGGATAAAATGACTCCTGGACCGGCGATATCTTTTGCTACAGTGCCCGTTAAAACGTATATGCCTGCACCCACCATGTGACCTACACCTGTAACCAAAAATTGAAATGTTAAAAATGGACTTTTATGTACGAAACAATAAAAAATACCATAATCATTCTTATTACATTGATCGATTGATCACTATCAACACTAATAATTGAGGTGTCAAATGTTATTATTATTGTTACGATTTTTCTCCTTGGGTTCTATGATTACACAAGACATCATGAAATTAGCCAATAGCCACATATGAATGTTCCTTATTTACCACGTTCCAATAAGCGAAAATTTCTTGGTAACAGCGAGTCTTTTAGAACGAGTGGTGTTACCTCAAAGCAATATGTAGTATTGTGAGCACGAGTAGTATTTATTGAGATAATTTCACGAACTAACAAAGTAAAAAAAGTTCCATTGTCGTGAATTCTTCAATGGTTATAGATAATGCCTGATAGACATGAAGTCTGTCAGATATTAGTAGCGAGATGATATTATATTCTCCGTTGTTGTTTGGATACGTGGATGCCATGACAAAGTGGTATTACCGGCTCGAAAGGAAGGAACTGCGTATTATCGAGGCATACACGTCCCTCATTGGCCCTAATATTGCAGGAAAGGATAGTTTCATACGGCGAGTGAAATTATCAGTAGTAATACCATAAGTGATTGAATTTTCGCGATAATTTCACTCGCCTTATGAAACCCTCCTTTTCTGCAATATTAGGACCAATAAGGGACGTATGCCTCGATAATACGCTGTTCCTAGCTTTCGAGCATTAATACTTTGTCATGGCAACCACGTATCCAAACAACAACGGAGAACTTTTCATCTTGCTACTAATATGAATGTCAGTATGACAGACTTAATGTCTATCAGGCATTATCTATAGAAGAATTCACGACGATGGAACTTTTTTTACTTTGGTGGTTCGTGAAATTTTCGGGGGTAATACACGAGTGCTCGCAATACTATCGATAGTAATTCTGTCAGAAATCAACGAGATCACATTGCTTAGTAACACCACGAAAAAGGAGTATACAAGCAGTGAGAACATTAGGTCATCGTTTACAGAAGATGTACTTTTGGCATATTTTACTGAACTTAGCACTAAATATAAAGCATCGTCTCTATGGACATTCTACTCCATGCTAAGAAGCACACTCAACATAAATAATGGAATCAATATAGATAATTATTTAAAATTACGTGCGTTTCTTAAACACTAATCAGAGAAACATGTAGCTAAAAATGCAAAACCATTTACTCCAGAACAACTTAATAATTTCATAAATGAAGCTCCTAATGTGAAATATCTGGCGACAAAGGTAGATCGATCTCACAATAATTTAATCGTTTTTATTTTATTTATTTTTTGTTGTAGGCCTTCTACAGCTGTGGTTATTAACCTTTGGGTTTTAAAATCCATAATCCATCATAATTTCATAATTCGAGGAATATGCCAATTTCTCGTATGTATGTAAGGGTCTTCTCATTTCTATCATTGGCTAAACATTGTATAATTTATTTTAGGTTGCTTTAATAATGTCTATTATGGGTGCTTGTCGTGCAGCAGAATTATACTCTATGCAAATTACAGATCTAGAAGATCATGGATCTATTTTTATGGTCAGTGTACCAAATACAAAAACAAAAATTGCCAGAAAATTCACTGTTACGGAAAACTTTTATACCGTAGTTAAGAAATATATAAATCTTCGTCCTACCGATATATTGCAAACGATATTATTCTTTAAATTTCAAAATGGAAAATATCATTCACAAAGAATTGGCATTAATGCATTTGGAGCAACGGGGAAAGACATAGCTACATTTTAAAAATTACCCGACTGTAATTTATATACAGGGCATTGTTTTCGCCGCTCATCGGCAACTTTATTAGTAGATGCTGAAGGGGATATAACGGCACTGAAACGACATGGCGGTTGGCGATCAACTACTGATGTGGCTGAGGGGTACGTTGATGATTCCGGAAAGAATTAGACAGATACTGCAAATAAAATATACAGTTCTATAACACCTCAACCAGTACCTACATTATCAACGTATATGCAACAAACACAAAAAGAAACAATAAACTTCCCAAATATTCAGTTCACTGGTTGTTTAAACTTTACTGTTAATTTTATCAATAAACAAAATGAATAATCATAACTAAAGTTTTTATAGCAATGTTATAGGTAACTATTAATTTTTGTTAATATAGTTTTTCGTCTGTACTTGTCTGTATTAGTATGTATTGTTATAGTCGTAGATAAAGTATAGTATTCAACTTGCGGTAATAGTCATAACTCACTTTATGAATTACAGCACTCGCTTGCGGCTCGTGCTGCAGACATCATCTGCGTGAGCTATGACCTACATTACCACTCGTTAAATAATATACTATTATTTAACTTGCCCTGTGTGTGTGTGTGTGTGTGTGTGTGTGTGTGTGTTTGTTAGACGGATACAAATCTTGCAAGCTGAATCAGAACACCTTCCTCTTATCCTATGGAATTGAAATTTTACATGTTGGTTAAGTTCCGATGACAATACATTAATGTCGAAGAAATGGTCCCCCTTGCCCCCCAAAAGCTAGATAGAAAACAAGTAGGATTTCGGAAGTTTTCTTGACGGATTTGGAAGTCACAAATTATAGTGAAAAAAAAATTCTCGAATAAAGTTAGAGAACTCGCGGAATTAAAATCGGAAAAATCCGTAAAAATAGAGAAAAATATCTGACCGTCGAATATTATGGTTTAAAAATCCCCCCCCCCTCTTGTCCCTCCTCAAAAGATAGAGAACACAAAGGAATTCGGAAAATGATTTTACAGTTTCGGACATGGAAAATAATGATGACAAAAATTCGATCAGGGGGCTCGCTCCCCTTTCCTGTCACAAAAAATTAGGAAAACTCGCGAAATAGAAATCGAAAAAATCCGCAAAAATAGTGAAAATGATCTGACCATTCAATAACACGGTTTAAAAAAATTACCGCTCTTTCCGCCTCGAAAGCTATATAGAGAACGCGTAGAAATTCGAAAAAAGTTCCAACGGTTTCATACATGGAAAATTACGACAAAAATATGTCTGCCGGTGGTCTCACTCCCTCCCCCGTTTCCAACAAAGTTGCGAAAACTTGCGAAAACGAAATCGGAAAAATTCGTAAAAATAGTGAAAAATATCTAACCATCGAATAATAAAATTTTGAAAAATGTTATCACCCTATGCAAAAATGATGCATCAATTGAAATGAACAGACTAAGGAACATGTCCGAAGAAAACTAAAAAAGAAATAAATAAATGATAAACTTAAAAAAAAATAAAAAAAGAAAAGCTTTTATTCAAATGCACTAAAAAGAAGAAGATAAATCTTAAAGTGAATTAAACCCATCATTTTGGTACATTATAAAATTTCAAATTTTATATTGTAACAAAATGATGGGTTTAATTCAAATTAAAATAAATGTTTTTCTTTTTAGTACATTTAAATAAAAGCTTTTCTCATTTTTTTTAATTTAATTTTTCATTAGACAGATATTCATTGAATCGTAACAATTTTGTATGGTTATTCTGTCTACGTAAGGTTAGTTAGGCAAGGTTAGGATGGCTAGTAATTTATGCGTTTCCAACCCAGTTTGCACGCAGCTGTCTGTTCATTTAAACTTCCCGCAAGCCCCTAACTCGGGATCGTTTATATCCGATATCTTTTATCTGTACACGTCTCGTGATTCTGAAGTAAAATCGATTATTTTCGATGCTCTCTTGATATTACTCCTGATTATTTTCCTCATCATGAAATTGACCAATCAGACACCACCATTTTTTGAATAAATTCTGTTTAGGGAAATAATTAAAGCACAAGACCTTTTTAACCGCGGTTAAATTTTTGTCCTCCATATTATTTTTCGTTTTATCGTTCATCACTTATTTTTACCTTCGCGAAAACGCGCAAAAGATGCGTCACCTACTGTCAAAAATATACACTACCAGGATGGGGAAAACAAACCAAGTCGCCATTAGAGTGCATGTGATTTGAGTAGCAAATAATTAACGTTTTCTTGGTTTTTAAAACAGTTTGAAGAAGTTTAATGTACCAAAATACTTCTTAAGATTCTGATAATGAGCAGTAAGTGCAAGAGGTATTGCTGGGTGCTGCAGTGTGAACACTTAAGAAGATACAAATGTATGAATACACATCTTCCCAAAAGATCCAAAATTGTGCAATGTGTGGCAGAACATTTTGAAAATTAAAAAACCTATCAATTCCAAATACATATCTGTGTGTAGCAGGCACAGGAACATATTATAAAAGTAATTTCAGAATCTCATACCATACTCTATCTTGGTAATTTCAATCATTTCAAGGAAACGTCTTGATGTTCAGTATATATTTTTTCTTTGGTGTTTCGGCATCGACTGCTATGGTCATTAGCCACGTGTTCTGGATAGGCCTTGTTACTAACTCCATGCGCCACCTTAGGAGCAGCACTGTTAATTGGAACGCAACAGTGAATCGTGCAGGACTCACACCAGTCCAGCCAAGAGATTTAGATAATTTAATCGGTCAAATTAAATTAAAAAATCCCAGCCGCAACTGGGGCTCGAACTCCAGACCTTTCGACTCAAAGTCGGACGCTTTAACCACTGCGCCACGCCCCGACATGATGTTCAGTATTGGTTATAATATTAAAATAATCTTTATATTTCAATTCTCTTCATGAGCCTTCGATGTTAAAGCAGAAGTTTGTTGAACCAGCCCAAATATCTCGAGTTTCTCCACATGTTTGACTTGACACTTCAATGCGTTCCTCTATCGGACGATTTCTATCAACAAGTACCATCCTTCAAAATTCACCTTTATCGCTCAAAATTCAAAAGAGAAATGATGAATTTATCATTGAATCAAATGGGGGGTCACATTGTTCTCCCCATTCCACTGACAAGTTTGACAGATACTGCAGCGCCAACTGTCGGAAAAATTTCCCCGAACATTGATTTTTATCAGTAAAAACTCCATTTTTGATAGATCTTATACAAATTTTTTGACATAATGCTATGAAAATACGTTTTGAATTTGAAATGTTTATGTTTAGGCAGGGCCGTCGCAACCAGGTCCGCCGCCCTAGGCAAAAGGTTACATTTGACCACGGATAATAGAGACACGGTCGTCGCATCCGCCATGTTTGTGACGTCAATGTAGTATAATTTTGTAAACAAAAGGGCCGTAAAAATCACATACCTATGTATTGTAAGTATGTGCATAATTAATAGCACAATATTTGTTCTTTAGTTCAGGGCATAGCACAAAAGACCCCTGTCTTTTGTGGTTCATAGTGTCTTTAATAGAACCTTTCTTTCCATAAAGTTTTATTTATTGTTGAAGCTGTAGTAGTAGTGGTAAGAGAGAACTTTACATTACATCCTTGTAATTCAAAATAATAATGGACTTACCTCCATGTGCAAGGTAAACAAAGCTTATTGCTAAAACGTGAAAGTATTGTTAATATAAATTTTATTTCAGTACATCCGAATTCCCAACTGTAGGCGGAACTGTTAATATTGTGAACTTATATTTGTTGTTACTGTATATGTTGTTGTAAAAAGTTGAATTGTGTATGTCATCAATAAAAAGTAGAAGTGACAAGTTCTTCAAAAAGGATATTTCTTCCTTTTATGGTATATATCTCTATTTCCACTTTAAACACATATCACGAACAAATTGTGCGGTTGTTGATGATGACTATGAAAGCTCACTCAAATCTGTTCCATCTCTTTTTTTATCTGAATCAACTGAAAAAAAAAATGGAATCATTTTCAGATCAAGTGCAAGTTTTAGAACCAGTTACCGAAAAGTCAAGGAAAGAAAAATATAAAATAACAAGTTGGAAAACAAATTAAATGAATTGTCCAAAAAATATGTAGAACAAGAAGCTCAAATTAAACAACTTAATTGAAACTAATAAATCATTATAGTGAATAAAAACTCTCAGTTTATTTCTTATCTAATTTCAACACTGCATTAGTAGTAGTTCACTACAGTTAGTACTGAATAGTCTATTTAAATTTCCCGCGCAAATATACTACAATGACGTCACAAGCGACGACCGTGTCTCTATTATCCGTGACATTTGGCGCCCCTTCCACTACCAAAAAAGCCAGATAATATCCAGAAGACAACTGTAGCGGATATTGAATAAACAGCGGAATAAATGTATATGAGATAATGGATTGTATTAAATATAATACAATCATTTTTACGATGGCGTATTGTTTATCGCATATCAGAGTCACTCAGTTCTGGAGAGACATTTTTATTTCTCCCGCCTTAAATCTTTCTAGTTTCCTGTTTTTGAAAAAGGATGAGTTTAATTTTTTTTTGCTGCCCCTAAAAAGTTGCCGCCCTAGGCGGTCGCCTGACTCGCCTAATGGACTCGCCGCCCCTGTGTTTAGGTACTTGCAAACTATGCCATAATGGTTAATTCAATACAATTTGTTGGGATGCACAAAAATGTTAAATTTAAGATTTGTTGTTTGTGAAGAAATTATTAGAAAATGTCAAATTTTATTATCAATAAAATTCTTTGTTGTTGGCTTCAATCAATAGTCCCGTATAACAGGGACTCAAATGTATCTTTCAGTCCCTAGGGAGATATGTTGATTAAATCACATGACGTGGCGCGTCACGTTGACAAATGTTCTGCGTGTATTTCTTGTGTTGTTTTACTAATCAATCGATTAAAAATATCTGGTTGATTTATAGCATCAATTACTTTATCAAGGCACATTGAAACATGATTTACTGAATGCTACGTGTATATTGGAAGCTGAGTCTAGCTGGTATAGCACTTGCGAGGAATCCAAGACTTATTAAAACATTCATATAACCATGTTTTATTATAAATCACATTTACCTACCTGTTTAGACTGAAGGTATTTTGTCTCAATATTTATAGCTGACTATCTACTTCCCTCCTCTGTATAGGGAGACACTATTCGAATCAACTCACGAATTAATACTTTTGATAAACGAAGCATTCTAACAAAATGTCTATCTCAAAGTTTCAATGCATTCATACGAGGGTAAAAGGGCCTTCGCTGTTCTGCTGCTCCTGCAGCATCGTCTACTACTTCTGCTATAGCGATCATTGCAATTTCATCAAAATTTGCCATTTTATAATATCACGAGTAAAATGTAAACAATGGATTATTATCGAGGTTAGGATTTAAGTCAATTATTCCGATCGATAATTCTTATCGCATGCTAAATATCCGCTCGTTGTTTTATGGTCGATAATTATCGCTGGTGATATTCGAACATAACATTTTTGGGGTATCCTTCGATAAAGTGCAAAAATCGCATGCAATATTGCATCGAGTGAACTCAAACATAGGGTCTCTGGTACCCTATGTTTGAGTTCGCGCGATAAATTTCGAACGTGATATTTGCATCGCGAAAAATTCGCATGCGATATACTTCTCGTTCGATACGCTATTCCCGAACTGAATGCGATACAGAGTTGTTCGGTTTCGAAAGGTGTGAGGGAAGTCTTAGCTTGGATCATGAATTCAACCAATAGCTTAAAGGTATTTAAATCACATGACGTGGCGCGTCACGTTGACAACTGTTCTGCTTGAATTTCTTGTGTTGTTTTACTAACCAATCGATTAAAAATATCTGGTTGATTTGAAGCATTAATTACTTCATCAAGGCACATTGAAACATGACTGACTGAATGCTACGTGTATATTGGAAGCTGAATCTAGCTCTTATAGCTGCGAGAAATCCAAGACTTAAGGTAACTTACTTTTGTCTCAATATGTATAGCTGACTTCCTACTTTTCTCCTCTATATAGGGAGACACTAGCCGAATCAACTCACGAATCAATTTTTTTGAGAACCGAAGCATTCTAATAACGAATTGTCTATCTCAAAGTTTCAATGCATTTATACGAGGGTAGAAGGGCCTTCGCTGTTCAGCTGCTCCCGCAGCATCATCTACTACTTCTGCAACAGCGATCATTGCAATTTCATAAAAAATTGCCATTTCGTAATATGACGAGTAAAACGTAAACAATGAATTATTATCGAAGTTAGGATTTAAGTCAATTATTCCGATCGATAATTCTTATCGCATGCGAAATATTCGCTCGTTGTTTTGTGGTTGATAATTATCGCTGGTGATATTCGATCATACCATTTTTGGGGTATCCTTCGATGAAGTGCAAAAATCGCATGAGATATTTCATCGAGTGAACTCAAACATAGGGTCCCTGGTCGTATGAAAATCCATTTTGTAGGTTTTATATAAATATCTACAAAACTTCAATCGACTGTAAAACGATTCCTTGAATAATCTTACAGATATTTCCAAAAAACCAAAAAGTTGTAATTTTTTTCATTATTGCTTGTTTGAAAAATTCCACTGGGGTTTCCATTAACGATCGAAAAATTAGCATAAGCCATTTGCGTCTTTTATTTTGTAGGGAGAAAAAACCTCTATTTTGGGAAATAGTTTCATGCACAATAATTTCAAAATAAAAACCCTCGACATTTTTTTAAATGTTTTTTTTTTTATATTAGTAGGTACACATTCCAACAAAATGGTCCACAACATTTGAAACAGGCTCGATTTTTTTGCAAATATTTTTTCAATAGATTCAGATTTAAAAAAATTGAATTTGACAGAGTTGAAACATGGCATTGTAGCAACAAGGAGACTAAACTTCATTTAACAGGAGAGTCTATCCCCATAAGACAATGGGGACACTGATAGAAAGAGATGAAAGAACATTTGTGACGAAATGTGACGTAGTTGGACGTGTCATGGCCGCCGTTCTCTATCGACAGTGACGGACTAGCTCTTGGTATATTACAGTTACTGCTGACAGTTTTGTTGCTTGGTTCGAGTTCGACTCTGTACTCATATCCAAGTACGTCACTATGACGCGTTGATGCTACAAGATTCTGATTGGCTAGAGCTTATTAAACCCTCCTTGTTAGTTTAGTCTCTTTGGTGTAGCAATTTAGTGTTTCAAACATTTAAAAACAACATGTATTACCAATCTGACAGAAAAAAAAACGATCACCGATAGCCCGTGGAATATTGTCAATTGTGTTTTCTCATATAGATTTATTTCTTTGGCCTGAGAAAACCCATTAAAAGAATTACGACCCATTTTATTTGATGATAGATCAGTTAACTTATTTTTGTTAGAATATCTTAGGGGTTTATTTTCTATAGAAAAATAATAACTCCAAAGGAATTATGAATGTATCTTCAGACATTTCACAAAGTCTAATGTTCAAATGTAATTTTGTTTTTCAATGAAGGCAATTTTTCATAAAATATGTCGAATTCCTTGATACACTTAACTTCCTTAACAATCCAGAATCTAATTTCTGAGCATTAATGGAAAATGGTTGCTTGCTTACCTAGTAAAGTGATATCGAACGTATTTAGACAACGATTCAGAGGGGTTTCCATTACGTCAGACGGCAGTTGTTTTGTTCGGTTCATTTTTGTGCAGAGACCAGACATGACGTGTTTCAGAATAATTTTCCTTGAACTGGGCATGTTTTTAGGTTTTGGCGAAGGCAGTAGGTGCAGGCGAATAATTCTGAAAATGATAATGATGCAGATAGTAATACAAAAATGTTCAATTTTCATTCACAATAACTGGAACATTTGATTTATAAAAAGTCGATGGATCTAGGAGTAAAGCAACTCTACAACACAATAGGATCTTGCAGGAAGTAGGTAACGTGGTGTTTTCCGACATACCGAAACTTTATCGCTATGTTTACCAACTTCAAAGTGGTTCTAACCCAGATATGAAACCACGTGGTGTTATTACTCATTGGCTACATGATGGAACTGCTAACTCATATTCTCATTGAAATCTGATTTTCAATCGGTGTTGATACTGCTGTAAACTCTTGTTTTCTAATAGAGCAAGATCCCACGGCCGTCAGACATTACTTATTTTTAAACGAACTAAATGTTTACGATTGAGTAGTGTTAGCATGTACTATTCGCATGCAATATGACCATTCTTCAGATATTAGGGAATCAAGGTAAGTAAAAACATCATCAGTTACTTTAGTTGAATCGCCATTATACAGATACATATCTATAACGCCTGATGGGTTCGTGGATAGGGTCACAGGCAACCACCCCGGAGCTCCGAGTTCAAATCTCGTCTTCGACATTTTTTTTTGACCCAGCCAAACGCGTCAAAGTAGTCAGCCATCTCGGTTGGAAACGGCTCGACTCTGGGAAGATTTTTGTTTAAAAAGAAATTTAAAAAAAACAGAATTTCATTAGTAAATAAAATATGTTGTTAAGATTTCCTCATAAGTAAGATCCCAGTGCCTTCAGACATAACTTATTTTTAAAAAGATGAAGACTTATACATTATGAGTAGTGTCTCATGTACTTTCAATACCTGCGAGCTTGTAGAGTTCGCTCTGTGACACCTGGGCAGGTACCAGGTGAGAAAGGTAACTGAAAATAAGAGATACCTAACTTAAATTTGTATGGCTGATTTTTATATATATTTTTTAGAATATCACTCTCAAGTAAAATCAAAAGTGTCAGACGCTTTCCATGGACCAGAACAAATCTGAGTTGAGTAACACTTATTTTTAGTTACCTTTCTCACCTGGTACCTGCCCAGGTGTCACAGAGCGAATTCCACAAGCACGCATGTATTAAAAGTACATGAGACACAACTCAGAACCTAAGTCTTCATCTTTTTAAAAATAAGTTATGTCTGAAGGCCCTGGGATTTTACTCATAAGGAAATCTTAACAAAATCTTTTATTTACCAAAATTCTGTCTCCAAGTCAAAATTCTTTTTAAACAAAAATCCTCCCAGAGTCGAGCCGTTTCCAACCGAGATGGCTGACTAGTTCGAAGCGTTTGGCTGGGTCAAAAAAAAAATGTCGGAAACGAGATTTGAACTCGGAGCTCCGGGGTGGTTGCCTGTTATAGTTGTCGTCAAACATATAAGATAAATAAAAAAAGACGCAAAAATGGCCTTATCTTGATCATTTCTGCCTGGAAAGGGCCACATAATGTTGGGGGCAAGTGGTGCAAGAGTTTGAAATAGCTAGTGCATTATAGGTAAATTCACCATGGGTACAAAATTTTTCAATTGCATCAAATTCATTATTGAGAGAGGAATAATTAATTATTTTTCTTTAGATAAACGAGTATACTAGATATCGATACTAAGTACAAAGATACAATTTAAAAAATATATGCATTATAATGATTCGATTTATCATTCATTAAAAAGTTATTCAACAAAAAGAATAACAAAGAAAAAATTTTATAACATTATCGTATATACAGAGTGTTCATTCAGTACTACTTTCTTCATCTGAATTGTCAGGAATTCAGATGTTTTTGTTCAGATAATTTAAAAATAATCTAGAGAAGAGAATTCTCAAATAAGTGCATATACCAACATGGTCTTCCATGAAAATAAATTCAACTTTTCAATTAATCACCCTGTGTTTTATTTATATGAACTCTCTGTGATCCTATATTTTCAGATCGGATAGTGCGTTGCCACGTTATCATTATTTATACAGATTTTTTTGATAAATATCACTTCACTTTGAACTGGAATAATACTTTCGAAGTTGAAGATTTTCTAATAGATGATTTGCACCCTTTGTGAATTTTTCTGATGGAATCTCTCAGTATGGTATGTCAATGATCAATTGTGCTAAAATTCAAAAAATATATTGATAATATGGGTGTTTTGAACGGACTTTTCATCCGACACAATTACATTAAATTTTGGTGCCGAATATGGTTTTTTCGATTTTTATCGGTGATTTCTATCAAGTTTTAGTGCAAACATATTTGAAGGGTCCAAGTGGAAAAACTATGCATCTGCTAGCTTAAAGCTCGATGTATCAACATACCAAACCTTACTGGGGACAAACAATGACATTCCATAAAAAACTGCGGTTGAAAGTTGGCAGCACAGTGTAAAAACGATGACACTCCCACATTAGATTTCGCTTTTCTCAACTTTTTAAAAAGAGGAACCTCATCGTTTTTCCACTGGACCCTTCATTTATTTCTTGCATAAAACTGAATGTTCTTTCATATCCTAAAATCAAATTCGGGAATATAATCAATATTGGACACTGCCATTCTGTTTCGTAGAATCATATTTTTTTATTCATCTGCTCTTGGGTATTTTGTGATCCTCCAGTGAATAAAGTAAATTCAAAATTAATTTTCATCTTCAACGCACTGCATCTCGAAAATGAATTGTTGTCTTTTACATGTTTTCCTATAGACATTATTTTCCTTGCAATGTGAGAAATTAATGAACGGACCGGTCCACCTTAGGAATCATCCTGTATAAGCAAATATGTGCTAGTCCTCACATTTCCTTCAAAAAAATTAAGCAAGTTAACGATCAAAAAGTATATATTCCTGCCAAAAATGTATAGTACCACGTCATAGGTACACACGTTATATGGTAATCACATGAGAATATTGGCTAAATTCAGTGTGAGTCAATATCAATACTTACATAAGTTCAGGAAATTACCAGGAAATTGATTCCTATTTTGTCAATAACCAAACACAGTTTTTTAGACAAAAATTGCAATAAACCAATAAATAAAATTATTTACATCTCTAACTTTATTCAAATTATTCCACCTATCGCCCCCACTTGGCGCGGAAGATGTTAAGGCCCGCACAGCAATTAGGTATGTTTTTTCCATGCAGGGTCGGGCGTAGTTATAATATAGAAATCATAGCTGTATGCGGTACGCGCAGCTATTAGCAAATTAGATTTCGACGGGGCAGTTGTTTACATAATCTAAGGATATTAATAATTATAAAAATGGATTATTCTGAATACAAAAGTTACAGTGCTTTTGTTATATTAACTTGAATAATCTGCACGCATCACAATATTTAGTGGCATATGTACTAGTCCGAACCTGGTCGGCGGCATGGGAATCAATTTCGTGGTAATCGACCATTTTTTGTGCCTTTTTTTATTTATCTTATATGTTTGACGACAACTATACCCTGTCCACGAACCCATCAGGCGTTATAGATATGAATCTGTATAATGGCGATTCAACTAAAGTAAGTAATGTTTTTACGTACCTTGATTCCCTAATATTTGAAGAATGGTCATCTGGCCAAGCTAGCAGGTAGGCATGCGAACACTACTCAATCGTAAACATTTAGTTCGTTTAAAAATAAGTTACGTCTGACAGCCCTAGGATCTTGGACTATAAAGTACCTACCTAGTTACTCATTTCGCTTTTACTATAAAAAATAATTTGGAATTTGTTTGAAGTTATGAAATCACATCATACATGGCGTCAGACGTTGAAAGGTAAGGCCCTCGTCTTTCCTAGCTCGCAAAAGTCTCTCGAAGACTCTATGGTCTGGAAGTTAACGACAGATTTCATTACACCACTTCCGCAAGCCAAATCTTTTTTGTGTGTGTGTTATATGTGTAACGCACAATAGTAATATACACGTTTGACACTGCATCCCCGCGACAGGGTGTTATAGGAGGGTTAAAATTGCAGCAAAAAATCAACAAAAAAAGTATAGTATACGTATACGTATACGTGCAACTTATTGTACGTATCAGTTGAAACGTGATAAGCTTAGAAAATATCGTCTACCACATGAATTCCACAACAAAACTCGTCTGCCAGCCACATAAAAATATTTTAAAAAATTATACCAGTAAGGATGAAATTAATTGAAATGCTTGTTTTCATAGCAGCAAACACAAAAATAATAGTCTGCCACTAATAAGATACCACGAAGGTGTTTTCATGAAAACCTATAAATATTTTCCAACTAAAAAGAAAAGTGGAAAAAAATTAAGAAAAGGTGGAAAGCGAGATATCGGAAAGTTGTATGTCAACAATTTTGTTGTCCTCAAAGTATATAAAAAGTTTTCACAAAGTTTTTTCATATCTTGAGAAACAATGGAGATGGACTTGGAAATATTTGACGTTTTTTGTCTAAAAACAACAAAAACTCGAAAACGACACGAGATATAGGAAAATTGTATATAATCAGTTTTATAGTTCTTGATAAGATATACAGAAAGTTTTCGTGACATTTTTTCATATCTCAAAAAAACAAAATTTTTTCTAATGGCTATTTATTAAAAACACCAAAAACTCGAAATCGAAACGGGACATCGACAAAATGTATTTGTTTTATTGGACACAAACAGATCTACAAAAAATGTAAATGGAATTTTTCCGTAACTCTGAAAAAAAAATTAAATTTGGACTAAAATTTGAAAATTTTGAAAAAACATCAAAAACTCGAAAACGAAATGAGTTATTGAAAACTTGTTCATAAACAGTTTTATTGTACTGGCACAGTTCTACAAAAAGTTCTCATAATTTTTTTTTACTTCATTCGAAACGTCTTTCAATTCTTTATATGACGACTAAATTTCAAAGAAAAATATAAATTCATAACAAAATGACGGTACATAATGTTAGAACTCTCATGAAGTAACCCCACTCCTGTTAACTTTTAAAACGGATTGGAATTTTTTTTAAATATTTTTTTGTCAAATGGTAATTCATAAACTATTTTTTGACAACAAAAAAAGTCTTTTGAAAGATGGCGTTGGGTCGACTACTTCACCAATTCTTAGCATTGAGGAGAGCTGCGATGCATACCGTAGTGGAAACAGTTTTTGATGTTGAAGTTTATTGCTACCAGTCTCAGACATACTCGTGCAGCTGTGCGATGATTCAGTGATATGTATCCAGAAAATCCCATTGACAGAAAATATTTAAGAGAACTCACTGGTAAATTTGAACGAACTGAGAATTTGAATAATATGAAAAAAGTGGCCGACCATCTACTGTATCGCAAAACAAGCAAATTGACATCGGATCAAAGTAATACACCACGTTCGACAGTACATAAAATATTGCAAGGAAACGAATAACATCTCTATAAAATGAAAATGCTACATGAACTTTCTGAAGACCATCCTGATCGTAGGATTCATTTCTGTGAACTGATGAACTTTCAGTGATGAAAGCACGTATTTCTTAAATGGACATATGTTTTATGCACTGATGACAGTTACTACTACGAAACCAGATAACTGAACTGCAGGTCCAAGTTGTTGTTCAATTACAAGAAGCTTTCATAAAAGGTTTCTGCTTGAAATGATTGCAAAACTCTCTACCATACATTTCACCATTTTGGAAAACTCTATTGGATTCCTACTAACGAATATGGCCAAGTAATTAAAAATACCCAATACATGACGCACGTGACATTCTAATCGTTTCATTAGTACGTGGGAAAAACATATGAGAATCTGTTAATTTTAAAAATCAGTGAAATAATATTATAAGTTCATTTTATAGCAGTTTTTCTTCATGAAAATTTCGAAACCCTCATAAAAATATGGTTCGGATATTTTAAAACATTTTTTAATCGCTCCTGAGGAGCGCTACTGAGTCGAATGGAATTTCCCCATCAATCAATTTGTCGAAGAAGAGACACTAGCATCATCTAAAACGATAATAAATTCGATACACGACCATCAAATGTCCATAAAATAAAAAATCTATATATGATTCAAATTATTGTTTGCAGTAACTAGACGTTTTAGTTGTGAAGTTTCCAACTTGAGTTGTTTTTGGAAAATATAATTTTTTTCATACTCCCAATCCACAATCCATACGAAATTATAGGAAATTACCTTCATAAGTATCTTATATTATTTGGTATATGAATGACCTTAAGGGTTCAGCTATTTTGATAAAAAAGTTGCCAGTGAGAAATATGCTTCACCTAATGCTTGGAACGTTTGAAAATTAGACACTAACTAAAGCCGTACTTACTGGGATATATCACTAAATATTACATTAATTGATAAACAACGCAAATAACAAATGTGCTATTTTCTGTGCAGTATGTTGGAAATTTGTGTTCGAAATTTATTAACAGCTTTGTAAATGTGGGGATTGTAGAAAAGAGAGCGCCTGTCTCGAAGAAAATCAATACATTGCTGACATCACGAACGTAGCTTTCAGGCGTATAAAATGAATCAAAGTTCACATGATACGGGGTTTTCTTATGATAGGTATTGGTTACTACTAGAATAAATTTATCTGTTTTTACCATAGATGTATTTTTATAACTCATGTTATTTTTGTGAGTCCTCAATTCTGAACAACACGGATTGGGAAACAATAAATCAACTGAACTATTTGTATTCTACGAAAATATAATAGGGAAGTGGGACTTAGAAAACTATTTGATAAATTGAAAACTCATGGAGTTAGAGAAAATGCTTCTCAATGGATTGAATCTTTTTCAATTAACGAATTCCAGTTTGTTAATTGAATCTTAGTAAAACTGAAACTCGTAATGGTCTTGCCACAGGGATTATGGATCCGACATTCTTCATATTCTGAATGATGATTTTTCGGGTTTTTAGGCCGACTTGTATAGTGAGTGTTCTCGACGTTTCGCTAACACGAGCCGTTGGCATTTTTAAGAGAGATGTTGACGGTTAGTACGATCACTGTCCACTGTTCGAATCATTGTCCACTGTCAAGCAGTATTTATATGCGAAGGGGAAAATGGGGGAATTGGGAATACCCAAGGTGGTCGGTCGTTCATTGTCGTGTATTTTTACTTGGAGTTGCATTGAGAAACGGTTACAATTGGAGAATTCAAATTTAGTAGCTGAACTCAAAACGGGTTGGAGTACTAATTGAATAAATTAAGATTGATTTAAGTTCCAGAATTGAGATTTTTTGGTCTGCAGTTGAAGGAAATAAGCCATTACTTGCTTCAGTTTTATTTCAAAGGAAAGACCCATAATAACAGTGCAATTTTCGACCAAAAGCAAATTTCCAGACAATGTCGTTTGGGAGATTAACATTAAATATGAAATGGGCAGCAAATAGCCAAATTCAAACATATAACGTGAAGCAGTTCCTATTTTACCAGCTTTCTGATATCTCAGTTCAGCAGTTTTCGCATAAAAAGAGCCACTGTATTTGAATCATCTCATTTCTGCTTTACTTTCATGTTCTGAATGAAATACGGATGTGATTTTTATAACATAGGTAGAAATAGCAAGATCGACAAAATGAAATGAAGACACTGTGTTGTTTCGGATTCGTAAACTATTCATAAACGTATCATGTAGTGTCATTTGTGAAAGTATAAATAAAAATCAACAAACATTGAAAGGTCCGGTATTTCAATCTATGAAATATAAACGAAACTTTTCCTAACTGATAAAAGGCACATGAGAAAGAATTTCTCCAAAATTGTTTCTGATGGTAGTTAATTTTATTCTATATTTCGAAAATTGTGTTATTTTCGAAAGACGCTGACAGTTTTTCAAGCTTTGATTAAATTTGACTTGTTTATTTCTCTGTTCATTTATTTCTTATTTTTTGTATGTTCAGGTGAAATCTTACAAGAGAATTTTGATCTACTTCTAGTCGTCCGATCAAAATGAAATTTTGCAGTTGTTTATAATTCCGTATTATGTATTACGAACTTTTAGTTTTGAATCCGTCGCTTTTGGGCCGTTCTCAAAGGACATGTCTTTTCGAATGCCTTGTTAAATCATTGTTTTTGCTAGATTTCATACTTCCTGGTCTAGCTGTTCCTTGGAGAAAATCTGTGCATGCCTGATCTCTCGTCAGCCCTGAGAGACCTTCTAGGAAGGTGTCCCAGTTGGGTGCTTTATGGTTTCAGTATTGTGGAACAACCTCTGCTTCTGCGTAGGCATTAAACCTCATCATTCGGTGATCTGACATCCATATGTCTTCCGATACCCTCCAATTTGTTATATCTCCTGATATATCTCTCGTTGCCAAAGTAACGCTAATCACTTCCTGTCGGATGCGGTTGACGAACGTTGGTTCCGTCCCTCTATTCAGTATCTCCAGACTGTTCGTTGCTAGATACTCAAGAGGTGCGTTTCAATTTAACGTCTGTCGTCCGGTAACGGACGATGTATGACGTCATAGTTGTTTCGTCGGGCGATATCTGTCAGATTGAATTTTGAAACGCTCTCCTAAATCGTGGGGTAAATGGTTGACGGTCGGACGTTCCACTCAAAAATTTTGAAACGATGGGTTGAAGTTTTCGGACAAGACGTTCTAATATGGAAACGCTTCATAAGAAAAGTTAAACGTCGGACGCACGTCGGACGTAATATTGAAACGCACCTATGTAGTGCTTCACCGCGCTCATTGCCATCCGTGCTGCCCCACATCGTGTTATGCGCTTACTATACCTATCTTCAATAATTCCTCAGTTGGAGGCAAGTGCGCATCATCATACGGTAGAAACACTCTTTCCACTATTACACTATGTTTGATTCCTCTTACCTTGACTTCTGCTTCTTCCTGCAGCCGTACCTTTTCTTGTGTTTCTTCAAATCCTTCGTCTGTCTGTTCTTCTGGAATTTCTAGAAGCCGACTCTGTTTCTCTTGTGTTCTTCCATCTGTTTTGCTGTTCGTGTAGAATTCCCTGCCACCGATTTTACTGTTCTTTTTTTTCTTTTCATGTTCTGTTTCTGTGAAGTTTTCTGCAACCGATCTTGCTCTCCTCATCTTTTATTTCGTCTTTCTGTTCTTGGAAAAATGTCCGAACCTTTCCGGATTTTCTCATTACTAGTTCTCCTGTTATTTTTTTAATGATTTCAAGAACTAATCCCATTTTTTGTTTCTGTTGTTTTTCTCTTCGTAACCGTTAGTCTTTCTCTTGTAAATCTTTGTGCTCTCGATCTTCATCTTCTTTTCGTTCTTCTTCATGGTCCTGTTTTTTCTTAAGCATCATGGTCTCCAGCTAGAGTCTTTTGAAGGAGTACTATTAGACTGGGAGATGGTGACAGATTTTATGTGAAAATTTTCTCTTTTATGCCTCTGAGATCAGTGAGAAATACTGACAAAAATTATGAAAAATTTAAGTGGTCGCCGCGTGGCTTTCATATAAAAATTTCAATCTTCATTTGCACAAATAATATGAGTTTTGGGATGATTTTATCGCCGCTGCCATGTACATCAAGAGCATGTTAAGATGGACACTAGCAGCGAAAAATGATAGGCATGAGGCGAGAACTTGTGAAAAGAAATTAAAATTCAAGACGATTTTCTCGTTGCTGCCAATTGAAAGATTGGAAGTTTCCACCATGAATGTCCCATAAAAAATTGGCATAAGGTTTGCAGATGTCGAAGTGAAGTTAAGCGCCGGAAAATTTTGTGGAAATTTCAAAGGGTTTTTTGATAACATCATCTCTTATGCCTTTTGAACTATATGAAGTTTATGATGAATTAATTATTATGTATTGGCATGGTGTTTCACAGTATCCGAAATTATAAAGTTGCAGATAATTGTATGAAATTTTTCATCACTTTGTTTTCAATGCCATTTTGCAGGTGCATAGAAAAATTAATTTTAGGCCACTAAGAAAAATGCATAACTATTGATAATGCCAAATATGTAGAAAAAAATTTATAGCAAACATTGAGCAAGACTCTGCAGATTGCCGAAATAATTTTCAGGAATTTATGCTTGGTGCTTCTGCATGCAACTTGAAATAACATTCTCATGCTCCTATAACAAATAGTAGGACGATCGATAATGCAAAACTATGAAAATGGCTACTATTCAGGAAAATATGAACAAAAAGTATATGAATCCACAAATTCTTGTTTCAAATGTTTTTCACTGTATTGAAAACTCACCCCTCTTTCAATATTTTTGTTAGGTAAAACATTTCATTTGAAAACAGTTATATGAGAGTATACTAAATAATATGCCATCACATATTGAAACATAAAAATTCGTATAATATAATAATCAAATGCCATTAACACATTCGTCTCCGGTAAAATTTCCACGTAATACTTAGATGTCGGTAAGATCTTTGCAAAATATTCTGACATATTTGACTGATCCATATTAGATTGAGTCCATATTGGCAGATTATGAAGAAAAATTCTATTTGAATTGAAAATAAAAATTGAACGCGTCTAGCGCGGTGTTGGCACACGGTATGAAATTTTGTTCCATGTGCCGTCACGCACTGGGCGCGTTGGAGATTCAATCGTGATTTTTAAACATATTTTATTTCAGTGTGAAACCTTATCAATATTTCTTGCAGAGAACTATAATCTAAAATGCTTGGAACATATGAAATCGAAAGTAAACATAACGTACAACATCTAAATCCAATTTTACTCTTGCAGGTCCTCATTAAAGAGTGCGAAACAGTTCTCTAAACATAGCCTTCTGGTCAGGTAAATATCCAACTAGAGGTATTTTCAAACGCGGACTTTCTGAAAATGGACTTCCAAAACTGACAGTTGAACCAATACCGACTTTATATCTATACTTATCAATTATTTTGGGTTTTTGGGATTCAATTCTTCTTCAGAAAATTCTTCGAAAAACGTGTGTCAGCTTGAGAAGTCGAGGCTCTCACCTTCTAACGTGTGATGCCATATACGGGATCAGTGACCGTACTGGTTGAGAAGCGAACGTTCGACCATCACCGCCCATATTAAAATATGAAATTTCATACCAAACTTGAGTCGTTGACATTTTGTTATTGTCTAAATTGAAACCTTGCTCGCCACGAAACTAAGGATTCGTCAAGGGTGACTTACTTTCCTTTTTGGATAATAAAAGAGTATATTTTAAACAGCATACTCTAAGCATCCTCTGTATTCTCACAAAGACATGAAATCAAAATGAATCTGTTGCGACTCATAGCATTTTCAAAAACTTTCAGATTAAATAACGAATTGGTTTTCCTATAGTAATTTATGCGAGATAACATTATTATTCCCATAAAGAGTACCTTTACAAGAAACACAATCCTGATTGTTACTGATTTCCTTTGTGAAAGTATTTTAACAGACTATATTTTGGTATTTGAAATAACTAGAACATAAAAAATCTTCATTAGCCACCAGATTGAAGTTATCTACAGGACTATTTCCAATTGGATTTATCTTGAAACCAGATTAATCTGTAAATGGTATCATATCAGTTTGAATTACCTGTGATGGGAAGACCAAGTAAAGGTATCTGCCTGCGATCTTTCTCCATTTTTATTTTGATGATGACTATATTCTTCAACGAATTGCTGGATTTGCGATAAATCCTCACCTTGAGGATTATGATCACTATCACCATTCTAGTTTTCTTCCGTTAGGAAGATTTATGTCATCCATCTCATCATCATCAGATCGTTCTAATACTATCAACTCAGTTATGTTCATTGGAAGTTCACAATGATGCTTTCCTTTTTTTGAAGTTGAAGGTGCACTGTCTCATTTTGTATTGAAACTATTAGAACGAATTCAAGTAGAGCCGCATTTTTTTCACTATTGACGCAATAAAAATTAAATTTTCTTCATCTATAATAATAATAATACTCCATAGTGAACACACATAGAGTGTACCCAAAGGCAAGGCCTGTGCAGGTAGAGGACGACCATTACTATTATTATCATTATTTGCAGTGGCGCTCTTGGGCGACTGACTGATTTTATGGTAGCGTACACAGTTTTAAGCTGTAGGAGAACCTGGAAAACCTATAGCACTACCCCAGGTCGATGCGTATCCCAAGCAAGCATTAGACGACGGGTTTGGCATCTAGAGAATTCAGATTACACTTGCTTTTCAGTAGGGCATGTAGCCGTTTATCGATACTTGATATATTTGGAAAAATGTGTTTTCCTTATTTGGTCTCGAACCGGGTCCAATGCTAGCCTTAGTTTCAACGGCCGACATCTTGACCGCTGAGCCACCGGCTATATGTTGAAGAATCATAAATATGACTCAGCATTGAATGATAGCTTTGATTTCGAATCAAATAAATAAATGAGAGGGGGACCGTGCCAGACGCGTTACTGGCACCAGGTAGAATTTATTTTAGTCAACACAAATAACGTCCATACATAAACCGAGTGTTCTTGGAAACGAATTACACTTCATCCTATGTGCCAGTACATTTCAATACTATACGTTATTAGGTAGCATCGGATTTGGCAAACATAAATAAAAGTCGGGAACGCGCCAGGCGCGTCACTGGCACGCAGTAAAATTTGCATCAACGCGCGAAGCTCGTTGCCGGAGATGAATGTGTTAATACTGTCGTCGTCGAGAGCGTCAATGTCATCAATATCGTCCTCACCACTTTCTTTTGCGTCGACGTCAGAATCATCAGCTTCGATCGAACGAAAGACACTGAATTAAATGGATCATTTCTTGACACGAACGGAATTGATAATGAACGATAATGAAGTAATGTTGAGGACAAACATTTGTCGAGACAAACCGGTGGAAGAAACGAACCGACTGAGGACTGGGTCTTGATTCTTGAAATAGATGGAACAGAACGCTCCAATTTCGGAAACACCCTTTATTCATAGCTTGACGAGTAACATATTGTGAAGGAAGTTTGTTAAACCACTTCAAATATTTCCTAACCTAACAATATGAAGATTGCTATTAACGTGATTATTTCATTCACGATGAAATAGACCAATCAATTTTCGAATATATTTAGTTTAAATAAGTGATCATTTCCCAAGACCTGTTTAATCGCAATTAAATTTTCGTCCTCCATACTTATTGGTTTTCGTTGTGTCGTTTTTCAAGGATTCTTACAATTCTTGGCAACAGTTTATAAAAAACAATAATTTCTTAATCGTTTGACTGACCTGATATTAATTTTCATCAGTGAAAACTCCATTTTCGATGATATTTCTAGACAAATATTTTGACAAAAGGCAACGAAAATACGTCAGAATTTGAAATGTGTAGGCATCTTAGTTTACATCAAGATACATAGAAACCCGCAAAATTCGCAGCAAAGGCTTCTTCAATGCATTGTTGGGATGCGTAACCAAAGTAATAAATAAACAAACGTCATCAACGAAGCGTTTGATTCTGGAACGTTTCGTATTTAAATCTTAAGCAAAAAAGATTTCACGTTTCAGTAATATTTCGTGTGAGAATATCGATTTGACAATTCATAATAGTACTCCAGTCAACACTATGAAAACCCTTGCTTCTGTATGGCAACAGTTTTCCGACTTTAGTAAGACAAAAGGTTACTCTTTCAATGAAGATACCAGAACTGATGAATTGGCTGTAATATTGTATATGCGGAAGAAAGACGGGACGGAATATAAAGAAGGTGTGGTGAAGACAATGTGGAATATCGTAGCAAACAAACAAGAAATGTAACACGTTCAATACAATGTAAGTTTCGATCCATTTAAAGACATAGTTCTCAAAACTGCCAGAGATGCAAGAAATGCGAAACCTCAGAATTCTTCAACAAAACCCAATTAAAATAAAGGAAAGCTCTTCTGCTATATGTGATGATGAACATCTGAAAATAGTTGAGTTATGGGACGAGAATACTCCTGAGGGATTGCAAAAAAAACTCTACCATATAATAACCGTTGAATTAGCGTGGAGAGGTGGTGAAGCGACTTTCTGTCTAATGGGTGAGGTGAATAAAATCTACTTTCATTTCCCTATGAAATGAATAAGTCTGTCTCAAGAAAGTACAAGCATTTACTTAAAATTCATTTTATTCACATCCACCAATAAGTTACTTTAAAGAAGTCGTCCATAAAGGAAATTCTACAGTTAAAAAGTTGAAAAGCATTTCTGTCTAGAAGTATAATTTTTTTCTTGTTGTAGGTAGGATAGAATACAACCCCATATTCACTGAAACTGCACAAGGAGGCGATAAAAAGCTTACGAACAGCAAATGGTTGGTTCAGAATACTACAGAAACAAAAATTTGCCCTGTAAGATTATTTAAAAAGCTTCTCAGCAAAAGAGGCAATAATAAAATCGGATAGGTATTCTTAACCTCGAATCCTTTTTGGAAATGACCCGAATCTACTAACTGCTACAAAAATTGCCCGATAGGAATAAATCAAATATTGAAATGGACCCGAGAAGCAGCACAGCCAATCGGGATCAAGAAAGCAAAAATAACTATCCATTCTAACCGATCGAGAGCAGTTAGTAAGCTAGCTAAAAGTGGAGTTCAAGAACAGCAACTAATCAAAATCACAGGACATAACAGCGCATCTTCTATTAAACCATATCTTCAAATGGATCCCACTCATCATCTGGATATAATTAACAAAATGAGAAACATGGGATTTTATTAAATTATTGTGCATTCAACTATTTCCCAAGCAAAATCATGCTCGAAATATTTTGATAGTCCATACGAGTATTTCATACTTAAGAAATAATTAGAAGGAATAATTAGAATAATATTAGAAATCAATCAAATCTCATTTCTCACAATTTTAATAATTTTTTTTCGAATATTTCCCACCGCCGGGGGCTGCCACACTCTACGTTTATTGTTCAACAGTCAAATGAGATTCAGTGCTGTAACAGAAAATGACATCGGGAAATACGTTGCTAGCTCTTTTGGTGTTTAATGTTTGCGATAATTTTTTTTATGCTTTTTCAAACTTTTGGCAACTTCGATATTTATGCCTTTTTGTTATAGGGACTTGAAATACCTTTTTCGAATCACATGGAAAATGGCATGAAAAACAAAATGGTATACATTTTGATATGTTTTTCTACAAATTCGTTAATAATTTTTAATATGAAGGACATGCCCGACACTCATGCCATTTTGCGTAATGAACTGTAGTATATTTATAGTCCAATTAACTCTAAAATAATTTATTTAACGAAATACAATGATACAATAACACAATACTTTAATTTACATAACAATCACGGAACTAGGTATTTATATTCGACTTTCACTTCACTGACTGTTCGTCTGTCCGCTGCGTAGTTCTTTTTATATCCGATTCATCTTCCTAGATATTTCGAGTAATTCTCGAATCGTCCAGATTCTTTTCGGTGCAAGCGCATCGACAGTTATTCGAGGTCATTCGCTGATTACGTGATTGATCAGGTCCGACATCGCCCGCAGCTTCGCCACATTGCCCCCTTCTTAGAGATATTTCGTCCCGAAATGTCATCTTTGGAGTGTGTCGATATTTGCAGGATTCCCCATATCTGCACCGTGAAGTTCGATGGAAGTAACACTCCACAGTCTTCATGTTAGGTCGTGGAATAGGATTACAGCAAACCAAAATCTGGATGCCGCTGGATCGGAATATCGTCTCCAACATACTTCTTATAACTCTCCAATCCAGCCCATCAATACCACAGGATAATTTTGGGATTGCCAAGTCCACCAGATGCTGGTCCACCATCGTATCTCTCAGTTGGGTGAGGCTCCTCCAGACACGGTTTATCTTGAGAACGCTTCTTGGTCACCAGGTAGTAGATATTCCTCTGGCCCTTCTTCAGCTGTAGCACACCTCCAATTTCTGGATTCTGTTTCCGTAGTGTCTGGAGTTGGCCAAATTTCTTGGAGAACACTACAGCGATGCCCCTGGACATTCGAAGATCTTCTGCGACGCAGTGTGCTAGGGCGTAATCCACTGGCACTTTGAAAAGGTCCCGTGGCTCCTCTCGAGTTACCCCGTGTGACACTTTCTGTCCATTTGAGTATGAGGACATGAATTTCTGGAACGTCATCGCATCCTCTGGTGGTCTGAGGGTGCGGACTTGGTCATGATTTCCAGCGTAAGGGGCCAACCTGTTGAAATGAACGACCCTGGGTTTACCTCTGGGTGGATTGTGGATTCGGTAAAGCAGGTCGTTTATCCTCTTGATGATCTTGTACGGACCTTCCCATGAATTCCATAATTTCGGCGACAGGCCCCGGCGACGCATCGGGTTGTACAGCCAAACTAGGTCACCAACCTGAAATCCTCCAGCATCGGCATTGATGTCATAAGTCGCTTTCATTTGGTCGCTGGCACTCTGGATGTTCAAACGGACTCGTTCGTGGATGTCTTCCATTCGCTGACGGAGTTTGCTGATGTAGTCCTCTCCCGCGGTATCCTGTCCTGGTGGCGTCCCAAACTTTAAGTCACAGGGAAGTCGCAGCTCTCGGCCCATTATGATACTAGCAGGGGTTTGGCCGGTCGACTCGTGTACTGCGGAACGGTAGGCCATCAGGAACAAATGAAGATACTGGTCCCAGTCTCTTTGATGGTCAGAGACTACCTTGGACAAGTGGCGATTGATAGTCCTGTTCATCCGCTCAACCATTCCATCGGACTGTGGATGTAGAGCTGTGGTTCTCGTCTTGCGGATGTTCAGCAGTTGGCAGATTTCTTGGAACAGGTTGCATTCGAAATTTCTGCCTTGGTCCGAGTGTAGCTCCAAGGGAACACCGAATTGACATATCCACTCTTTCACCAAGACGTCCGCGACGGTGATGGCTTCCTGGTTGGGCAGGGCATAGGCTTCGGCCCACTTGCTGAAATAGTCCATTGCCACAAGGATGTATTTATTTCCGTGATCTGATACGGGGAACGGGCCGGCGATGTCAATGGCGATTCTCTCGAATGGACTACCTACGTTATACTGACGCATCGGGGCCTTGGGTCGTGTCCGAGGTCCATTGCTGGCAGCACAAACAGCACGCTTTCTGCACCAGTCATTGACATCAACTTGACAATTGACCCAGTAGAACCGTTGTCTTACTTTCTGCAGGGTCTTCGTCACACCCAGATGTCCTCCAGCAACTCCATCATGGATCTCTCGGAGTACTTCATGTCTTCTGTTCTTGGGTACCACTATCTGACATCTGTCCTCCCTACCATCTTCGGTCTCCAATACACGTTTTAGGACCCCATTTTCCAAGGTGAGGAAGTTCCATTGGGCACAGTAGGATTTGACTGTTGGGGAATATCTTGCGATTTCCTGCCATGTCGGTCTTTGATTACTCTTTTTCCAACCGATGACTAAACCAAGATCTGGATCGCTTTCTTGGTCTTTCTGGACCTCGTTGTCATTCCAGTTGTTGTCAACTGCCGTGGTTCTACAAATCGCTGCTTCCTTCTCTTCTGCTCGTCGGCAGTGTGAGCAGTCGTCTGGGCATGGTCTCCTTGACAGGGCATCTGCGTTCTTGTGGCCACTCCCTGCTCGATGTTCGATCTCGAAGTCGAATTCTTGGAGTCTTTCGATCCAACGTGCCACTTGGCCCTCGGGGTTTTTGAACTGTAGGAGCCATTTGAGGGCTGCATGGTCAGTCCTTAACAGGAATCTTCTTCCATACACGTATTTGTAAAAGTGTTCTACTCCCTTGACAACAGCCAACAATTCTCGTCTGGTGACACAGTAGTTACGCTCCGGTTTACTGAGAGTTTTACTGAAGTATCCGATGACCTTCTCTTGTCCATCCTGGATCTGGGACAAGACAGCTCCAAGTCCTACGTTGCTGGCGTCCGTGTCTAAAATGAATTTTCCACTCGGAAGGGGATAACTCAGAATCGGTGCGTTGATCAGTGCCCCCTTCAGCTTTCTGAACGAGTCTTGGCACTCTTCGGACCACTGGAACTTTGTTTGACCTTCCGTGAGCCTGGTCAGTGGTTTAGCGATGTTGGCGAACCCTAGCACATATCGGCGATAGTATGTGCACAAACCAAGGAAACTACGTAGTTGGTGTATGTCTTTCGGAATAGGCCACTCCTTCACTGCTTTGATCTTCTCGTCATCTACTGCTACTCCGTGCCCAGAGACAACATGGCCAAGGTAATGTACTTCTTTTTGGAACAGGTGGCATTTCTTGGGACTCAGCTTCAGTCCAGAGTTTCTCAGTCGCAGGAATACCTCCTCCAGGTTTTTTACATGGTCTTCGAACGATTTGCCAACCACAATAATGTCGTCGAGATATACCAAACACGTCCTCCATGAAAGTCCTTTCAGAACCGTCTCCATTAATCTCTCGAATGTGGCTGGAGCATTACAAAGCCCGAATGGCATAACGGTGAAATGCCACAGTCCTGAGCCGATGGTGAAGGCTGTCTTTTCTCTATCTTCTGGAGCCAGTTCTACCTGCCAGTATCCACTCTTCAGATCAAGGGTCGAGAAAATCGTGGAGCCGGCCAACGTGTCTAGGGTGTCGTCTATTCTCGGAAGAGGGTAACTGTCTTTCTTCGTCACGTTGTTCAGTTGACGATAGTCTACGCAAAAGCGTGTTGATCCATCTTTCTTCTTCACCAGCACGACTGGAGAGGACCATGGACTGTCGGATGGTTCAATAACTCCATCTTTCCCCATATCAATGACTATTTTGTCAGCCTCTTCTTTCTTGGCAAGAGGAAGTCTTCTAGCTGATTGTCGGATTGGTCGGGCATCACCAGTATCAATTTTATGTTGAACTACATTCGTTCGACCCCCTTTTCCTTGTCCGGTATCGAAGATGTCTTGGTACTTCTTGACTAATTCTCTCAATCTGGGCTGTTGGGCTGGTTCAATGCCCTTAGAAGAGAGGGTAATCAATTTTTCCAGTTCCGCTGTCAGGTTGTTGTCTTGACTAACAGTACTGTGTACACTCCTGATCACAGAGGAAATTGACGAGCAGTGCCCCAAAACAGTTCCTTTCTTCAAAGTCACTGGGTAATAATTCACATTCATTACCCTTACTGGCACAATTTTATCAGCACGCAACAAAGTCTTGCCTAGTGCCATCCCTCGTCCAATTTTCTCATCATGAAGCTTGGGCTCGAACATAACCACGCTTCCATTGCTCGCACCTCCATCCAAGCGAGCCTCCAGTATGGTCTCAGCCCTCTCGGGTACATTTACATCTTCAGCCAGCAGAACACGAATCATCTCCTCACTTCTTCCATGTAGCACCAGCTCTTCTCCGTTCACACGTAGGACGCCATCTTTGAAGTTCAATTCAAACCCTCTGGAATTCATGATGTCCATTCCAATAATTGCATCGTCCTCAATGTCCGCTACTAATGCCCGATGTTTCACTTTCGTGCTGCCTAGAATCAGTTCAATCTGTAGCTCTCCATGTACAGTGGCCGGCTCTCCTGTTGCTGTGCGTAGCTTCCAGGATGATGGTTCCATTCTGTCTGATGTCTTAGTAAAAGCAGGCCCAAGGATTGTCCTAGTCGCACCTGTATCCAGCAGCATTGCGCAAGGCTTGTTGTTGATGAAACCGTCTACGAAGGCTCCTTTGTTCTGTCGTTGGAGGACAGCGACATATGCGTTGTTCACCGGGGCTTTCTGAGTATAGGACGACGATTGCCCCTTCTCAACAACCTTCGTTGGTCTCGACCTCTTGAGGGTTGGACATTGACTACGCACGTGTCCAAGTTTCCTACAGTTCCGGCATCTCACTAGTCTTCTCTCAGGTAACATCTCCTTCACGATCTTTCTTATGGCAGCTTCCAGGTTAGTAGGCTCCTGTGGGTTTTCTTCAATAACTCGGACTTTACTCTGGCTTCTGCAGGATTGCTTCGCCGCCTCAAATTCCAAAGCGCGTGCCAGTGCATCCACGAGATGTGTTGGACGAGCTAGTGTTAATGCTTGTCTCGTTTCCTGGTCACGAAGTCCATCTAAGAATGCCTGAACTGCTAGTCGTTCCATTACCTTTTCTGGTGTAGCTGGGTATGCAAGGCGAACCAAGCGTGCAATGTCGGCTTCAAATTCCTGTAGGGATTCGCTTGATTTCTGGCAGCGGTTTTTCAGCTGTGAGTGGTATACATGTTCTAGATGGGTCTGTCCTTACCGTAATTCTAGATGTTTGATCAGCTGCTCGTAGTCCTCTTGCTCTTGTGCCGTGAGGGTTTGTAGAATATTCGTTGCTTCTCCACGCAACGCCAGTGTTAGTGCCACAGCTCTATCTCCTGCATTCCATCCATTCGCCTTTGCTGCAGCTTCAAATTGTCGGCGGTAGTTTGCCCATGGTGTTTTTCCATCAAACTGAGGTGGTTTCATAGAGAGTTTTCCTGTTTCTGGACTGATTTTTACATCTTTCAAACCCCTTTGAACATCATCTAAGTTCAAACTCAGTTCCAGCATTGAATTTTCATTGACAGATTCTGTGGTGTGGGTAGTGTCATTCTGGTTTTCCAACTTACTGATTTTCTCCTTTATTTTGATGATTTCCGCCTCGAGCCCGCCTTTGATTTCGTCACTAATTGTTTCCTTCAATTTTCCCACCTCTTCCTCAATTTCATCTTTGATGCCGCCTCTGATTTCATCACTGATGGTTTCCTTCAATTTCCCCATCTCTTGCTCAATTCCATCTTTGATTTTCTCCATCTCTGTCTCGACAGTCCCCATTCTTTCTTCTAATCGATTCGCCACGCCACAAAGTTCTTCTTTCATGTTCTTCGAGTTTTCTAGAAGCTCTTCCCTCAAACCCTTCGAATTTTCTAGAATCTCTTCTCTCAAATTCCTCGAACTATCTTGAAATTCTTCTTTCAGACTATTCGAATTTTCCAGAAGTCTTTCTTGAAGTTTTTCTTCCAAATTTCTCGAACTCTCTTGAAATTCTTCTTTCAGACTATTGGAATTTTCCAGCAGCTTTTCTTCCAGATTTTTCGAATTTTCTTGAAGTTCTTCTCTCATCCCGTCGAGTTTACTCATTATGGAACTCATATCCATTCCAGAAACTTCGAATAGAAATGTTTCTGGGTCCTCGCCCTCCTGAACTAATCCCTCGGCAAGTCTTGTTTGAAGCACGGCCTTTTTACCACTTTTGTCAAGTTCCCTCTCCTCCAGTTCTTGCTTTAATTCCGCAACCTTCAATTTAACCAGGCGAACTTTCCTCGAACACATTTTGTCTTAGTCTGTGTCTCACAGTCTATTTCACGGGTCACCAGTCTATTATTATTATTGTCTATTTCACACAGTCTATTTCCCGTACACCAGTCTATTATTATTATTATTATTATTGTCTATTTCACACACGAGAAGTGTATCTATCAGTTTATACTCCGTTAATGCACACAACTTTCAACTTCACGAAAAAAATGTTTATCAGTCACTGTCTATTTTTCGCGAAAACAATTGTCCGAAATACACAAACTGTCTACTTACACGAACACTCTTTATTTAAAAACGTCTACGTCTACGTCAAAAATTACGGAAGATACGATGAGGGTGTTTCCATGAGAAGTGAAACATGGGTGCAAACATGTGAATAGCAAAAGTACCAACACGAGCAACCTCGGGAGAGCTTTTGGCTTTGAGAAATTTAATGAAAAGTACACACATGGGCGAGAAGTTAATAAAGAGGTTTTAGAAAAAACGCGTACATTCTGCCTCATCCTGTAAGTATCCATACCATTCAGAGTCAATTGCTATTTTTCTCAGCATATTACCACCAAAAATTAAGAAAAATCATCTTACAGACAGTATTTTCCAAAATAAAAAAAAAATTGACATTAGACATTCAACGCAATGTTTTAGCTCACCCTGTAGGGCCAGAAAAAAGTCTAATGAAGAAAGTTGCTTCCTTTGACCTCTAGAATGATATACCCAAAAATAAAAAAAATCTGTTCGGCCCCAGGAATACATGTATGCAGTGTCATGTCCTTTCCACAAAATTTTCCGGCACCTAACCTCACTTCGACATCCGCAAACATTGTGCCACCTTTTTTTATGGGACATTCATTTTGGAAACTTCCATTCCTCCAATCGGCAGAAACGCGAAAATCGCCTAAATTTTTTTTTTTCACAATTTCACGTCATCATTGGTACCCTTTGGCCACGTGCAACCCTTTTATGCCTATCATTTTTCGCTGCTAGTGTCTGATCTACATGGCAACGGCGATAAAATCATCCCAAAACACACAAAACACATATTTTTTGTGCAAATGAAAAATGAATTTTTTATATGAAAGCCACGCGGAAACCGCTCAGATTTTTCATTATTTTTGGCAGCATTTTCATATTTTTTAGTCGACTCAGAGGCATAAACGAGAAAATCGTCACCTGAAATCTGTCACCAACTCCCAGTCTATATTGGATTGTCTATAGTTCAAACGTCTAAACGACTACACACAATACTTTAGTAAGTATTTGAAGTTGCATACACGGAGTGTCTGATGATTTTAGTCGATGCTTATTAGGGACAAAATTGTTTCTGATAACTAAAGAACAACTTGTGAGGTGTTTTAAAAAACCAGTACTAGGTTTAGAAGATCTTGAACAATTTTGCATGACAGTTCATACTCGTGATAAAAGATATGTTTGATATTCTGAGTTTTGAATAAACTACTAGCACACATTAGATAGCTTTGATCAAGAATATATGAACAAATTCCTAATCTGTACTAAATTGAACTGAAACACACAAAAACAGTCTATTCCCATTTTCTGAATTTTTGAAAAAAATTCTTTACTTTTAAAATCAAATGCACCAAACTGAGGAATGTTACATGTTAGGTACAGGAATTCTTGTGTACATTTTTATTGTTTATAATAGCAGTTTTGGAAAATAAAACATAACACACTTTCATAAAACTGTAATATGAAATAAATTCTTTGTATTTGTTTTTATAATATATAACATTAAAAATATACCTAGTAAAACCATTATTGTTATACCGATTATGAAAATAATTGAGATTCCACAAAAATACTGGCATTAATACTACTTGAAGATCCTAGTACAATAGTACATTTCCTAAACTTTTCTATGAGATTTCCAGGAAAGTTTCCTTTCGAAGTCAGAATAGATACTTATTATTTCAATTGACATTTCAATTCCCCACAAATTCACCAAAACGTTAATACTTTGCAATATCAATTACCTTTGCATATATTAGAATAAGAAGCGAATCTCGAAATCGATTCAACAAAAAATCAGGTGATGAACTGAAATATTATTTTGTTTTGAAGAACTCTTTGGATTTTACTTGTATACTATTATTAATTCAAACAGATCTGTTTGAATTGGGATTGTGCATGTTTGGTTCACAAATTCATATTGAATGAATAATTTCTTTGTGATTCGATTCCTGTCGCAACACCTTACAGGATACATTGATTAAAAATTTTCCATCCTTTTGTTTATTGAAAAAATTATCTTGCATGAATTACAAATTTCCAGAGATTAGCGATTCTATACTTTTTTATTCGTTCAAAACAAAATGGGAACGAACGATGAAAGATCTTTAATCACTGTTTAATCGTTGAAAACTCTAATATTAATTTTAATCGATTGATTGATTGATGGAAGTGATAACAACGAACAGTGGTTCATTAAAAAATAACTTCTCTTCTGATTTTTGTTTTGAAGTTAACTACGAAAATAGGACATCATGAACGCCGATAAAATAAATCGAGGATACAATCGCTTCTTCTCCTAATATACCTACTATTCATATATTTCTTTTTTAAATACTTAAAGCATCGAATTGTTTGAAGTCTTTGAAGTTGCAGCTAGAAAGAGGAACAAGTGGACCATCCGGGAAGAACTTTTTCAGTAAGTCATTAGGTTTCACCTGTAAAAGAGTTGTAACATAAATAATATATTATATTAGTTACCGATGATTATTTTCATACATTCATGAGAGAATAGACGAATTTACCCTAGAAAACTATGCTCATATTTTTTATCAACTTCATATTTTCGAGTTTAACTCCACCACCGCAATCATCTAAATGATCGGTATTGCCACCGGTAATAAAAGTAAAGTAAATTAAAGTAAAATTTATTGATTTCCAAAGACCACAATGAAAGTGATATAAAACACGTCACATATTACATATAATCTACATTTAAAATTGACAATTTAAAATAGTGAATTTTATAAAAAAATACATATATCATAAAATAAAAATATCTATCTAGCTGGCATAAGATTCTTTGGTATTGTAAAACATTTTTGATAACAGAAAAAATTTGAGATGTTTTTTGAATTTGAAATAAGTAACTTCCTTTTTAATTGTCTGCGGGAGCTTATTGTAAACCCTCACGCCGTTAGAGATGGGTCCCTTGAGGGTAACATTCAAATTATTTCGTGGTGTTTTTAGATGATGGTTGAATTTCGTTGAATAACTGTGGTCATTACCATGAGTGCTAATGCTCTTTTTATTTTTAAATATGTAACACGATATTTCTAGAATATATAGGCAAGAGAGAGGAAGTATTTTCAGCTTAGCAAATAATGGTCTACTTTTATTCAGTAATGTTCTAAGGCATTTTTTCTGTAGTATGAATAATGTTTGAGATGATGCTGAACCCCATAGTAAGATCCCATATGTGAGTCGTGACTGAATTTCAGCATAATAAAAGTTTTTCAACACGGACAAGTTTAGAACTCTTTTTAGGCATTTCATTTGGTATATTTTGCTATTTAGTTTTGACATTGTTTTACTGATTTGAATTTCCTAATCTAGTGTATCACTCATAGTTATACCTAAAAACTAAATGTTTTCACATTGTTTCAGTTTACTTCTCCCATTTTAATTTCTATGTTTTCAATCCTTTTTTGTCTAGAGTGGAATATTGAAAAATTTGTTTTACCAGAATTAACATGTAATTTTTCGCATTTTTTTTAAACAAAGGTATCACCTTTGCTACTTTTCAAGACTCTGGGAAAATTCCTGTTTCTAGAGAAGAGTTTACCGTCTCTTAGAAGGAACATGTCGGATCCATTCCCAAAACAGCACTTCAAAACCTGTACCATGCCAAGAGCTATTTCACATTGAGTTAGCTCCTCATAACTTGTGAGGCACAGATACGACCTGCTCTAGAATTATGCGCTAAAATCATACACCGAAGTTTTTGGAATTCATTCCTGAAATTACAATAAGCACAAAAAGGAAGTAACCAACGAAGCCACGAAAGCCATAATGGTGTGAAGAAACTTTGGGGATGTAACCCAAAGACTCTGCAGTGGATGTACAGGTCTATAGTGAGACCGACCATTACTTACGGAGCAGTGGTCTGGGGCAGCAGAACTAGAGCTAGCTAGTACACATGTTGTGTTTGAATTAATTACAAAGTGTGACTGAAAATGTGATTTTCGTTGAGTCCAAAAGTCTCCCCTCAATCAAATGAAGGTTGTATAGTATCCAAAAATCTCTACTTTTCATTAAGAAATTTACAAGCAGAATTCGTAAAATTTTGCCATTTCTATAATGGACAATTTTCTGAAAATGTTTTCTTACCTTTTTCTCTCTCACATCGTTGAAACTGTATCTTTTATAAAAAGCAATAGTTTCAAGAGTTCTTACTGATCTGAGCCTTTTGGAAGGTTCAATTTCTAATAGTCTCATGAGAAGATCCTTCGTTGGTACATCTAGGTTAACATCCAGCGGAAGACTTCCTGGTTTTCGATCTCCTGGATTGGGATCTGGATCGACAGCAGGAGTGGGATACTAAAATAAACACAAGTTTTGTAAAAGCTATTTATGATACAATCTTCAATTCATAATAACCGGGAATCCGAGATTAAAGTTGGAATCCCGGGATTAAAGTCAGGATTATATCCATTTAAAGCTAGTATTACTACATTTGACTTAAACTTGCTCATCCCGTATAATAAGTTGTTAATTGATACAGGTCACAGATAAATATTAAAATTTAAATATATCGAAGTTCTAGATCTACATCTCCCATTACCATTCCACTACAGTGTAACTGTCATGTCGTCACCTAACTAAACTACAAACTTTACTAGCATCGAGATTCGAGCGATTAGAAAAATGGCTCGCTGGAGGCAATAATAGCCAATGATTTATTTGATAGTATATAACGGTAATGATTAGAGAAATTTACATCATACTACGAGCAGTCGGATTCCATAATATACAGTATGGGGTTCACAAAGAAGTCTACATATAGAGAAACTTTTCATTGTTGATTCGTCATGTCAACTTCCAAAGGTAAATAAATAAGCATCACATGCAAGAAATTGGTTTAAGAGTTATTACTTATATGTTTCTGAATTTAATTTGAAAAGGTTGTATCAAAAAAAGAGTTGCAAACTTAAAATAGTCCTGTTGCAATGATTTTTTTTCAAGTACCTTGACCTCAAAACCTATATAACCTTGACACATTTTTTTTAATATGAAGGTAAAATTTATCATCATCAAATAGTGAAATCTATCTTTCGATATAGAACAAGAAATAAATTCGCAATATATGTCGTAAGCTTTGCATTAGCTGGTCTATTTTTTTGGGAAGCATATAAATGAGTAAACTGATCAATTTCGTCGCTATAATTGTTATACAAAAATTGGGCTCAAATACTCGCAGGAGAGCGACTGATTTTAGTGTGGAAAACATAATTCCAAATAGGCAAATTTTCTTTCAACCCTCCCCCACCCAAAATAACACGTTTTGTTTATTTTACATAAATACACACCTATTTGCCTTTGTAACATCTATTTCTTCCAGGCATGCTAGTGCCATTTGGATGAAAATACTCAACATCCATCCTGAAGATCAATTTAGAACATTTTCCATGTGGATTTAATGGGCTAGCTTCTTCATGAATGTGAATTCTTCAGCAACATCACTGAGAGCAACGAATTTAGATTAGATAGTGCTGAGAGCAACTCCATGCTGTTTTCTGATAGGTAACTGATGGTTCCTCCTGCAAGAATAAATACATATCCGCTGAATAATTTCCTGCATCTGTGAAAGCTGTTCTCTCTTCTTATTTCCAATACCATACACTTTGATACCATTCAAAAATCTCAGAATATGTTTTATTCCTATTCAGTGGTAATTGGATTTTGCTTGAACTGACTCATGAAAGTTACTGTAAGTATCGTGTCAGGTCTGGTCGTTACACTTAAATATAGAAGGCTTTCAATACATTTTCGTTCGTCTAAGTTTAGTTAATTCGTCATCATTTTCCCAAAAAGGTAGTTACACCTTTTGTAGCATGTTCATTTCTTTCAATAGCTCTACAGCATATAAAGTCTGGTCCAACATAATTGAAATTTCATTTCTGGAACTTTTATAGGCAATACGTTCCTTACTTTCCCTAGATCTGTGATATCAAACTGTTTCATGAACTCAGCCTTCAAAATCACTATGTTCTTGTGGTTTCCTTATATCAATATATGCTAGAGTAATGTAGCTCTACAGCATATGAAGTCTGGTCCAACATAATTGAATTTTCATTTCTGGTCACTTTTATAGACAATACGTTCCTTAGTTTCCCTAGATCTGTGATATCAAACTTTTTATGAACTCAGCCTTCAAAAGCACTATGTTCTTGTGGTTTCCTTATATCATAATATATGCGAGAGTAATGTCTAAATGATGTACATACCACTTTTTCTCACCTGCTATTGCAAATAGTAACCTCATAGACTTTTTCTGTACAACTGGTGAGTGTGTGTGTACGAAGTCAATACCTGACCTTTGTCCACAACTCTTGCTCGGTATCTTCCGACTACTCCATCAACGTTGTTTTTGGTCTTGAAAAACCAGTTTGTTTTAATTAATCTTCTATTTTCTGGTTTTTCTAAGAAGATTTCTAAGAAGATTTTCGAATTCCTTGATAATAGCTTCTTTCCAGATTATTTTTTTCAGTTCAACGCTTCCCTCAAGTTGCGAGGATTTCATCTGTTTAAAATTGCTTGATTGGATGAATTAAAATTTTTGCCAACTTCAAATTTTGCCATCCATTCAAGTTTTCGTATTGTTCTTCCTGATCTTATTTTAATTTATGTGTCTTTATACTCTCCTGCATCATTTCGTGATATATCTTCATTTGCAGTTTTTTCTCCTATTATAGTATCTTATCATTATCTTTCTATTCGTCTGGACTGCTTTCTGTTGGACTTTGCTTTATTTCTTCCTCAGAACATTTCATTTAGAATGAATCTGGGTTTGAAGATTTATCCGCATCGGGAATACGTCTTCCTCAAATTTCACATCGCGGCTGATGATAATTTTATCATTCATTGGCTTCCACAATCGATACTCCTTGGAATGGCTGTCATAGCCCACGAAAATACTCGAAATGTCTCTAGGAGCCAATTTATTTCGACTAGATTCATTGATTGTCCATACTCTACAACCAAAAACTTTTAAATGGGCTAGGTCAATTTTTTATTTGGTTTCCATTTTTCAATTGGATTGCATCCGCTATGGTAGGACTTCCTGTTTCTGATATAACAAGATGTTGCTACCGCTTATGACCAAAGTTTATGTGGAATACCCGTTTCTATTAATGAACATCAATAACATTCGATTGAATATTACTGTTAAATCCTAATGTTTTGTTATATTGTTTTTGTTTTTCACTACGTAAAACAAAAAAACTTGTTGACAACATTGTCAATACTTTCATGTATTTTGAAAAATAAAGTCTAACTTTCAAGAGATTTATTGTGCCTTTACTCGAAAGTTACATGGTCCTTTGAGCTATTTAAGAACACGTTATGGATATCAGAATAACTGCAAAATCTGATAATGATGGAGCTGCAATGTTACGACGGAGTACGAGGTGTACAAAAGGAGTCCCACCTCGAAGATATGCTGCAAGTGAGATTACAAATATGGCTTCAACTAGAAGAGTTAAAGTGCCTGAAACTATTTCTGGTGCATTTGTGAATCCCACTCCAGTAAGATATGGTTTTTCAGTGATTGTGTCCTCTGAAGATGTACTTCGAGTAGAATCTACACCAGAAATCAATTATTTTAATAGACATGAAGATTTTGATGACAGAAGTCAGCATATTCAAAAAAAGTCTGTCATCTCTAGAATTTGTAAAGCTTCGAAATTGAATCTTGAATTAGAAATTATAGAAGAACAAGAAAAGTTGGATCGAGAGGAAGCCGAAGAAAGACTAAGAACGATCTAGAGAAAACGTGAAAATCTAAGGAAGAAGATGAAAATAAGAAAGAAAATCATCAATACAGGATCACTCGTACAGGATGGAATCTCTGACTATTCTGATGATGAGAAGATGTACAATAGTGCGAATCGTCTTGATATGTGGATCAAAAATGCAATAAAATGCGCTACGGCAGATCTATCACAAGAGGGAAATGAGTTACATTCTGATAACCCTTCCTAAGCGATAAAAAACTCCTTTTCTGTGTATAGCAGCAGCAGAACTAACGATATTCTGGCAGATATTGCTAAACAGTGTGCTGAAAATTCTGTTACTGCTAATAAATTGTTGTTGCGTCACAAACTCCAAGATCTGACCACGTTTTCTGGCGAATTGAGTGAATGGCCTATATTTATCAGTGAATACGAACGCACAACAAAATGCTATCAATTGAGTGACGATGAAAATCTCCTTCGATTGGACAGGGCCTTGAGGGGAAGAGCAAGAGAAACTGTTAAGGCTTTGCTCACATCCGCTGTTAATGTCCCTCGAATAATCAAGATGCTCCGAATGAACTTTGGCCGTCCGGAATGGATTATCTTCTCACTGATAGATAAGGTGAAGAAACTCAACCCAATAAGAGAAGATAAGTGAGAAAGCAGTATTTTCTTCTTGAACGCCGTTTCGAATTTGGTAACAACGATCAAGAACGTTGGCTACAACAATTATTTGTTCAATCCAGAGATAATATCTTCGATAGTTGAAAAGTTGCCACAAATTCAAAAGTATAGTTGGGCAAGAGTCAAACATCAACTTGAAAAAGAAAAACAGCAGCATTATATTTCACTCGAGTGGTTTGAAGAGGAAGTAAATGTCATTACCGAATGTGACTATTTTCTTGAAAAACCAGTCACCGAGAGAAGAGCTGCGGCATCAGAACGAAAACTTTGTTTCATTTGCCTGAAGGTGGACCATCTGTCCACTCGATGTTTCAATCAGAAGATACAATGCAACGAGAATGGTTGCAAAGGTAGACACAACAAACTTTTGCACCTTGAAAGATCTGTAACTGAACGACCTTTAACGTCAAGTGCTACGACAGAAACTAGAGCTGATGAATTCTGCGCCAACCAGAACATGTCCGTAGGAAAATCTATTCCTCAGGATCGCACCTGTAAAAGTACGTGACCCAGCTGCAGAGTTTTCGCTCTTTTCGATGAAGGATCTACTTGTACCATGGTTGAAACTGAACTAGCTGATGAACTTCAATTGAATGGACCCACCTCTCCTTTGTGTTTCCAATGGACAAATGGAATAAACTATTATGAAGATGATTCCAAGGCAGTTACTATTGAAATCGCGGCTGTTACATCGGCCCCTGTATTCTACAAGATGAAAGAAGTTCGCACTATAAACAACCTAGATCTTCCGCTGCAAAAGATTGACATGGACTTTCTTACGTTCCACCAAAGATGAACATTAAAACACGTTTCAAGGGGTGATTGAGGGGTGACAATCACGGATTTGGTATTGGTTTAACTAACAGTGAATACATCAACAATGATATGTTTCTGGGTTCTTAAATAATTGGTACACTCATTGGTCAACCAATACCATAACACGACTTGACTGATATCTTATTTCACCGTCTAACAGTTCTTGAACTATCTGGTGTTTGGCTGATTGTTTTTGAATTGTATTCAGATTAATAGTTTCAATACACACATATATCATCAGAGTTTATAGAGGTGGTATAATGATAAATGTACTCTCTTCGATAGTTATCAAACAAGACGGGGGAAAATCAGAATGCCTATGCTAAAAGTAATTTAAGCAGCCTTCATCATCATAATGTGGTTTCAGATTAACTGTACATAATCAATGATGAATTAACGCTTGAGGAATGGATCGAGATCACTCAAAGTGAAGTAATACGAATGAACGTATAAATTTCGTAATCAGAACGTTAACGATGGAACTTAGTAGTACAGTTATCAGATGCAATGGCGCACATAACCAGAGTGCTAAGGGTCAGACTCCTTTCTGCCCAAGGAGGAATGAGAGTGATTACTCTTATGGTAGCCAATTTCAATAAGTACATCTCCGAATACAATTGATTCAGTTTGAAACAAATTCAGTATAATATCAAATCAATAATAATATGGAATACCCTAATTTGCATTATGATTGTGATGGCTGGAAACACTTCAGTTAACAAATTGATTTTTACATACTTAGCATATTTTTATTTCCAGTGAAAGCTGAAGTGCTATATTCGTTTTTTTCTTTCGAAAAATCATATTTCAGTTCTTCAAGTCTCCTGAATGTTCGTGCTTTGAAAAGAGATTATTTCTCTCACTAGGTTGTCTTGTAGTCTCGAATAATTGAATATTTGGAACCTTTGATATGAATACAATTCGAGAAATAGAAACTATCCAAACACCAAAACCACCTCAAAATCCCACTCGAAGCGCGTTTCGCCAACAAAGTTAGCATCATCAGGAAGTAAAATCTTAGTAAACTACTTATTCTATATTACTCCTATTTATATTACTTATCTGAATGGCTACATCAAATCATCTGATGTAATTTTTTTTTCTTTGGTGTTCTGGCATCGACTGCTATGGTCTCATTAGCCACGTGTTCTGGATAGGCCTTGTTACTAACTCCATGCGCCACCTTAGGAGCAGCACTGTTAATTGGAACGCAACAGTGAATCGTGCAGGACTCACCCCAGTCCAGCCACGAGATTTGAATAATTCAATCGGTCAAATTAAATTAAAAATCCCAGCCGCAACTGGGGCTCGAACTCCGGACCTTTCGACCCAAAGTCAGACGCTCTAACCACTGCGCCATGCCCAATTGTTTACCCGATTCTTCGAATTTACCTATTTTACTACTTATCTGAGTGGTCTAACGCACTCATTACCAATTGCCTACACTTTTTGTTCACCTAATTTTGTGAATTCACCTGCTCTAAGTTAATTTTAGCCTACTCGTTTTAGATTTGATGACAGTTTTCTTGGAAATTAATGACTTATGATTTAATTATCAAGAGGAGATGAAATAATAAGATAGGAATCTTGATTTTATTGAAAATATGAAGAGGATGTTCATAAAGTCAGTTGTGGAATCATCTGCGACTGTAGACAAACTAGTCGCTATTTTCCATCGTACAAGATAACCTCTCTTGGAAGGGATTCATGTTGTAAAGAGAAACATTCTCAATTGAAAATTGAACCAAAACAGGACTCCTTTGGAAATGGAAAAAACCTACGATAAATTGAAGTTACTTTTTTATAATATCTAACAGAAAACATCTACTTCTCCGGCAAAAGCCACGCTGGACATTGACATCTGATAGATATTGTGAAAAGGCCCTATATAAATTGAGACAAAAAAATCTGAAAGTGAAAAGAACCCCGCACCATTCTTATGGAAAATGGGTCCCGGTGAAATTCGATGAATTTTTGATAAGATGTAGTTCAAGTCAAGCTGATCAAAAGTGTCCGTGGGCCCAACTCAATCCTATGGCTAGGTTTTGAGATACAGGGCGTCAAAGTTGGTAAGTGGCCATTTCTTTAAAGTAGTATTGCTTTCAGGAAAATATCTAAAATAAAAATGTATTTCGCGACAGATATTGCTTACCCATACAGCAATACTTTTAGACTGGTTTTTGATAAAAAACATTGTTGGATACAGGGTGAGTTCAGCATTATTCAAAATGAAATTCTCAATCAACCCTACGAAGTGAAGATGTGACCAAACCAAGTATCACACTGATATGCTCATCATTTGAATATGTCAAATTTGATAAATTCAACATTTTGTACAGGGTGAGTCAGGATGTGACAGTTTTTATGGTGACATTTTGTATATTTTTATTTTATATTTTGAGCTTTAGGGATACTTGACCACCAACCATTCAACATTTTTCTTGAACAAAATTGATATACAGTATGAGACAAACACTAGGTGATGACAAAAATTGCGAAAAGGAGTTTTTTTTATAACTCATCCTGTAATTGATTTGCTGAATTTTTGATACGATGAAGTTCAAGTAAAGCTGATCAATAATGTTCATGGGCCCAACCTTGAAAAATAAACAGTTTTTTCTCTACCAGGTGTTGAAGGTTTATAGATAAGACTAACTCAGTTATCCACATATTACACCGAGCTTATAATCATATTTTTTGTTTTCAATTCTCACTTCAAGAGTTTGGTAAAGGATAAATCATTTTCAATGACCAATGTTGAAGTAATGACGAAAACCAGACACCATTATTGAACTGATCCATCTAAAATAATATTCTGTGATAATTATACTTACTTACCTACTGACCCTTGGATCATTACTAATTGAAAAAAAGTTGTACAAAGAATATTAAAAAATCTGATATATTTTAAGCATTTATACTATTTCAATGCAGGAATATTTAAGAAAAAAGAAAATACATTTCAATTCCAAAGAAAACATCATCACGAATATTTGAAAGAAAAATAGAATAGGAAACACTGAATATACAAAAAGAATGAAAATAACAATAATCAAAGTAGACCTGAAGCAGGGAGATCAATTGTTGGATAGCCAACTTGTCTTTTTGTAATAACCCGTATTGACAAAAGGAGGAGTTTTGAATTTGCGTTATTTGCTGTACCCACCATTGAAATTCAAATTATGGAAACATGTTTAAAGATCGACAGAAAATATTTCATATTTAGGTTTGAAGTGGAATTTCTCTAACTCGCAAGAGTCAATGGCGTTCAAGATGCTATTCCCATGAAATCGATGAATTAATTCAAAATTGCTAGTTCTGAAATACGACATATATTCTTTTACTATTTTAGTGGGTATTCTTTATGAACTTATCCTCTAATTGCCATAAAAATAAGATATTGTTCAATGAAACACTTTTATTATATCTGAAATAGTAGTAAATGGCGAAGTGACATTCAACAACTTGCAGAAAAAAACCTGTATACCATGAAATTGATACAACATGTTGAGAATCATATAAATAATTAAGAGATTATTACTGAAATCCATATTAAATGATTCAATATATGTACTTATTCTTCGGAAATCGAAGTTTTCATAGTTGTCATAGCCTTAAGTGGATCACTAGCAACACTGAAAAAAAATCAGAAGTTATTCTCGTATTGTTGGTTTCCTCTATTAATACTATTCTATGGGTATTTCCCCGGACGTTGCTAATATTATTATTAATAATAATACTCCCTCATGAACACTCGTAGAGCGTACCCTGATCGGGCAGAGGACGGTTATTATTATTAATTTAGCCGTGGCGCTCCGGGATGACTTACTGATTTTTGGTGGCTTATTCACTTTTCAGCTGAAGGAAAACCCGGAAAACCTACAGCTCCACCTCGGGTGGTCGGTGTGCACTCCAAGCTAGCACTACACGGAATTGGCATCTAGACAACTCACAATACACTTGATTTCCAACGAGGCATGTGGTCGTCTATCGATAGTTTCGTTGCGACAACATGAAAAATACACTTTTCCCACCACTTTGTTGAAAGTCTGAAGATCCACAGTACCACCCCACCCTCTCACCCACTCTCTCTCTCTCTTTCTCTTCTCTTTTTCTCTCACTCTCGCTCTCTTTTATATTTTATTTACCGAGATATTTGTTCCCTGAGAATTGAAATGTTCAAAAATTAAAAATCAATAAGATTTTTTTTGCTTCACACGATGTTCCCTGGACGTAACAGGAATTTTCCTTTTGTGAGAAGCTGGAAATGAAAAATGTAAAAACATTTTAATATAAATGAAACGAATCGACAAATATAGATCAAAGTGTTTGAAACGGTATCCTTCAACACCTTGTAGAGAAAAAACTGTTTATTTTTCAAGGTTGGACCCATGAACAGTATTGATCAGCTTGACTTGAACTTCATCATATCAAAAATTCAGCAAATCAATTACAGGATGTGTTATAAAAAAATCTCCTTTTCGCAATTTTTGTCATCACCTAGTGTTTGTCTCATACTGTATATCAATTTTGTTCAAGAAATATGTTGAATGGTTGGTGGTCAAGTATCCCTATAGCTCAAAATATAAAATAAAAATATACAAAATGTCACCATAAAAACTGTCACATCTTGTCTCACCCTGTACAAAATGTTGAATTTACCAATTTTGACATATTCAAATGATGAGCATATCAGTGTGTGATACTTGGTTTGGTCACATCTTCACTTCGTAGGGTTGATTGAGAATTTCATTTTGAATAATGCTGAACTCACCCTGTATCCAACAATATTTTTTATCAAAAAGCAGTCTAGGAGTATTGCTGTATGGGTAAGCAAAATCTATCGCGAAATACATTTTTATTTTAGATGTTTTCCTGAAAGCAATACTACTTTAAAGAAATGGCCACTTAACAACTTTGACGCCCTGTATATCGAAAACTAGCCATAAGATTGAGTTGGGCCCATGGACAGTTGTGATCAGCTTGACTTGAACTATATCTTATCAAAAATTTATGGAATTTCACCGGGACCCATTTTCCATAAGAATGGTGCGGGGTTCTTTGCGTTTTCATTCGGATAGTTGAAATTAAACGAAGCTATTTTTTGTAATATCTAACAGAAAACAACTTCCCCGGCAAAAGCCACTCATTGAACTACATCTGATAGATATTGTGAAAAGAAACCTAAATTGATTAAAAAAATCTGAAAGTGAAATTTTGCATTTTTATTCAGATAGTTGATTATTTATTATGTCCAGTTTCCATTAGAGATTCATATCTATAAATGAGATAGGGGAGAATGTTATTCAGAAATATAACTCACAGAAAATCGCTCATTTCATTGATGCGTGAATTGCATCTCTTTCGCTAGGCCTCCATTACATTTTGGTCGACAAAAATCTATTTCACTCTTCTAAGATCATCAGGCAGGTCGGAAGAATTGAAAATCATACTCTTCAAAAGCAATTTCACACTGTAATGATGGAATTGTAGGACTATTTTTTGTGCGGTGACACTTTGACAAATCTAGCTATGATTTCGAGAAACGTATAAGATGCGCGAATTTAGAATGAGAAAGTATTCAGACGATAAAGAGGGTAGTATAATTAATCAATTTATCGTAGGTTTTTTTCATTTCAAGGAGTCACGTTTTGGTTCAATTTTCAATTGAGAATGTTTCTCTCTAAAATATGAATCCCTTCCAAGAGAGGTTATCTTGTACGATCGAAAATAGCGACTATAGTTTGTCTTCAGTCGCAGATGATTCCACAACTGACTTTATGAACATCCTGTTCATATTTTCAATAAAATCAACATGCCATACCCATGATAGGTTTTATGTCAAAAAATATTTTCAAAGTGTCGCAAATAGTCCCACAATTCCATCATTACAGTGTGAAATTGCTTCTGAAGAGTATGATTTTTAATTCTTCTGACCTCCCTGATGATCTTAGAAGAGTGAAATAGATTTTTGTCGACCAAAATGTAATGGAGGCCTAGCGAAAGAGATGCAATTAACGCATCAATGAAATGAGCGATATTCTGTGAGTGATACTTCTGAATAACATTCTCCCCTATCTCATTTATCGATATGAATCTCCAATGGAAACTGGACATAATAAATAATCAACTATCGGAATGAAAATGCAAATTTTCACTTTCAGATTTTTTCAATCAAGTTAAGTTTCTTTTCACAATATCTATCACATGTAGTTCAATGTCCAGCGTGGCTTTTGCCGGGAAAGTAGTTGTTTTCTGTTAGATATTACAAAAAATAGCTTCTTTTAATTTCAACTATCTAAATGAAAATGCAAATTTTCACTTTCAGATTTTTTGTCTCAATTTATATAGGGCCTTTTCACAATATCTATCAGATGTAGTTCAATGTCCAGCGAGGCTTTTGCTGGGGAAGTAGTTTTACCAGATATCGATAAAGTAGCCCAAGTCCAAACAAAACTCAACCGTAAGTTCTTTGAAAGAAAAATTATCTAAAAAATGTACCGATCCCTGTTTCACAAAAAATCTGGGCGTAAAAGTAGGCTGAATAGATATAAGTAGTACACATAAAAGTAACCATAGTTATGAAACGAACTTTAAAAATCGGGTAATGGGCGGTGAACATAATACAATAAACGTAAAAAATCTTTTTAAATGTAATCTTTTATTTATAAGTAGTAGTAGTTCTTTGGGGGGCCGCAACTGCGGCCAGGCAAGTAGGCCTCATGGACTTTTTTGGCCATCCCCTGTTCTCCACTTATCTATACATTCATCCTCCTAGTTTTTCTTATCGAACCTTTGTGACCTCCTAATGAAGGTCAGTATGTCCGACCACTCAAAGTCGATTAGTTCCTCTTGTTGGAGTTTCTCAACTCCGAAGGTTCCAAATCTCAGCCACCCGTATGCCTCACACTCGCCGAGGAAGTGAGATGAAGTTTCTTCGTCTTCTTCGCATTTGCGGCAAGTGATAGGTGTCTGCCTAGCTTGTTATGTCCTGTTAGTATTCCTATAAGGAGGCGTAGTGCTTGGCGGTTTCTGCCTAAGAGCCATGTAGTCCTTGACTTATTGGAGCCCGCCACGAAGTCTTTCGACTGCCTGCAGCCGGTATTATCCCTCCAAAGTTTATTCAGCTCTTCTTCTGCCCACTCGTCGAGGGCTGAAGAGGTTTGGCTTCTTGCGATGCCTAGTACAGGCTCCGGCCCACAGAATGGCGTTGCGGATCCGGATCTGGCAAGTCCGTCTGCCACCTCGTTTCCGCGCACCCCTCTGTGACCCGGGACCCATACCAGCTGAACTTCCTTCATTTCAGCTAGCTTCTCGAGCGCATCTCCGCATTCCTGTACAAGTGCTGAGCTTGGTTTAAGATGGCATATGGCTCTGAGCGCTGCCTGACTATCCGAAAAGATATAGATTCTATGTTCGGACCCTTCTTTCACCTCTTGCCTCGTAGCTACGGATAGGATAGCGAACACTTCAGCTTGAAGAACTGTTGTATCTGCCCAAAGCGCAGCTCCCTCGTACTTCTCTTCCCTCCAGGTAGATTCCGGCACCCGAAGCCTGTTTGTCAGTCAGACGCGAACCGTCCTTATAACATATTAGGCTTCCTGTGCCAAACTCCACCTTGTTTCCTTCCCATTGTTCTCTGCTCGGAATAGTAAGAGTAAACTCTCTATTCCATCGCAGTCTGTCATGTGCGCTTCTCACTCTTAGGGCAGAGATCGGAATCTCCTGCTCCGCCCACTTCGTGATTTCCGCATGACCTATCATCGCTCCTTCGTTTACCCAGACTCCCGAGTCCCGCATCCTTAAATGGGCTGCCATTGCCTCCTTCTTGATCCAGACTGGGAGCGGTGGCAGCCTCAGCAGTACCTCCAACATTGCGGTTGGAGTTGTTCTCATTGCGCCCGTTATTACCAAGCAGGCCAACCTCTGAACCTTGCTAAGTTTTCGGCCTTTTGTGCTGCCCTGTGCGCCTGGCCACCACACGGCTGACCCATAATGGATCTTTGGTCTTACGACTGCCGTGTACAGCCAGCGCATGATCTCTGGGTTGGTGTCCTACAATTCTCCGCAGTTGCCATAGGATTGCTACCGACTTTTGAATAACCCTATCTGTCGATCATTCGCACTACAGCGTGGAGGGCCGATTCAGTCGACCTTCCCTTTCTGTATGCATGCTGATTTCTGTGGAAAGGGCTCACCCTTAGGGGCCCCTCCACCAGGAATCTGTCCACCACCTTTTCCAGCGTTTTAAGCGGGAACGGTGTTAGGATGATGGGTCTAAAGGACTTTGCTATTGTGAAGTCTCTTTTTCCCGCCTTAGGGATAAAGACTACTCTTGCTGACTTCCAGACCTTTGGTACGTAACCTAGCGCTATACTGGACCGGAATATCCTATTTATAAACTAGTGAACTAAAAATTAAAAAATAATATTCAGTGTATGAAAAACAAAGAAATTAAAAATTGAAATATATTCTCAAAAGCTTAAGAAAATATTTCAATTTTTAGAAGTTCTTTGTTTTTCATATACTAAATATAATATTTTAGTTTAATGGTTTATAAATGGAAGCTTGTTTTTTAGAAAATCTTTACGTTTATTTTATTTTCTACTTTCTAATATTAGAATTTGCGCAATTGCCTGTCTTAATAGGTATTCCAGGTGACCAGAGGTTGGTACGTTGTGGAATGCTTATGATTGATACCCCATGCCATCCAGCTTCTCAACACGTACCCAACCAAAATTGATACATACTCGTACATACATACAGGTCAAGTTACGAAAATTCGTCGACGATGTGTTTTACTATTTATACAAATTTTTCCAATTCTATTTTTGTTTTAATTTTTGTGTCAAAGAGAGGTCCCAGGCCACCGACTAACGTTTCATTTTCCACATTCGAAACCGTCGGATTTTTTTTCAAAATCTTACGCCTTCAGGGGGGCATGGGGGAAGTTTTGTTTGAAATGATCCAGGGTCCTACGATTTTCGCTATTTTTACGACCACCTGCAGACTAGTTTCGAGGTTGTTGCCTCTCATCAGTGCAAGGGTAGGTCAACACAGACAGCACTGAAGCCATCTGTTCCCCGTCCAAATTATTACACACTCCGCTGCTTGATCACCTCTGGTTCACGCGAAGAAGCGGTTTCTAGGCCGCTCCACCTAGCGAGCAGAGGGAGAACACTCGGAATCTCCGGGTTAAGAGATTTATGTAAAGAAAACAGAGTTCTTTGGGAGATCGTTTAGTAACGAACAGTCGCTGCCGACCGATGATGAACCCTATACTCCCATATACACCTACTACGTAGGCTTATTATGGCAAGTACCTGTCAGAAAACAACTACTCCCCTGGCTAAGTTTATTCATCGCTTTGAGCTTGGACGATGAGAGGCAGATTTATATGAATGCCTAGCCAGGGCGTAGGATGGTTTCCCCGGCTTCGGTTTGTAGACCATTTTGGACCTTCGCCAGGTGTTAGGTATGTATCTGTAGGCCAGGTTCGCCTGACTAGGTGACGAATCAATAGGTCTGCTCCTCGCTATGGTAGTACAGGTTAGATTTCGTCTGACCCTACTGATTTGAATGGACTAAAGGTTGCTATAGTCCATTCTTCCTTCCTGTGGGTGATAACCTATTTAGCTATGACCCAGGTTTCCCTTGTGGGCCTGGCCTCTAGGGCGTGACTGAGTCATTTGTTCTCAATACTATACTATCGCGTTTGTAATTGAATTATCTTGATTTTTATATGTATTTCGATCGGTACAGTGATCTATTTTTAACTTTTCTGTTTGTTCCTGCTTGCCCGGTAGTCATGAACAGAAACAAGTAGGCAATTCCACTTTGGCATAATCTTTGTTTCAAACTTTCAAAACTTTTTAAAACGATTCGAATAACATTCGTATAAGAAACAAGGAGGTGAAACATGACAATTTTTTTTTCAAATTATGGCTAGCCATGAACATATTTCAATAGACAATACATACGGGATGTTTTCGTCTAAATATGAGACTTAATTAAAATAGTTATTTTTGTTTTAATTGCGTAAAATGAGTGTTTTTTTAATGGCACATGAGAGTGTTAATTATCTCGAATGTGCCATGAAAACACGAATTTTATACAAGAAATACAAACAACATTTTTTGTACAACAGTGAATGTGAATTTACATCGTCTGAAATATGTTAAAAATAAATATTTCTAAAACATCTTGACGTGGTTTTTTGTCCCGGTAAGTTATCACTTTTGAACGACTGTTGTCTTGAAAATATTATTCAATGTTTTCAGTAAAATCGTATTAAATTTTTTTTCCTGTCTGAAAAAAATAAGTCCAAAATAACTAAATAATACTTCTCTTTTCCATACATATTATCTTTAATGTTATCAATACACAGCATTCTTACTGCAAAAAAGGGTCATTCGAATAATATTGAATGCTGATTACAGGGAACATTGTAAACCCTTATTTATGAAGAACGGTGTTTTACTATTACCTTCCTTGTTTATTTATAATACCCTTTCAGAAATACATAAAAATAAATCTAACCTCACTAGACATTTGGATGTCCATGATTATAGAACACGTAATTCGCATCTGCTCGTACCACCTCGGTACAGACTAACAAAGTCTCAGAGAAATTCACTGAAAGTAATTTTATACAGTACGATGCAAATGTATGGAATAAATTCATTATTTCAGAATATAAACATATTTTGGAAAATTCCTCGAACACTTCCATTTTCTTTTCCGATTGGAAAATTTTTAAACCCCACCCTGAATATATAGGGTTATCCGCATTCGAGTGAAAATTACTTTAGTGATATTTTTAAATGGAACACCCAGTGTATTTTTCCATATTTGGTTAGGGATCGTCATTACAAATCCAGTGATACCAGGTTTGATGGGATTATGTCAAACGGCTGCGGAGATATAGACAAAAAACTTCCTCGTATGTCCAATGAGTATACACGATTCGGAAGGTCAAAAGTCTCTGTCGCACTCATTAGGCATATGGAGAAGTTTTGTGCTCATATCTCCGCAGCCGTTTGACATAATCCCTTCAAACCCTAACCCAACCCTAACCAAATATGGAAAAATACACTGGGTGTCCCATTTGAAAATATCACTAAAGTAATTTTTACTCGAATGCGGATAACCCTATATATTTAGGGTGGGGTTCAAAAATTGGCCAATCGGAAAAGAAAATCGACGTGTTCGAGGAATTTTCCATTATATGTTTATACTCAGAAATAATGAATTTATTCCATACATTTGCATCGTAGTGTATAATCATTTACCAGACAATTACAAGTTGCTCAGCTTCTATTTATTCAAAATGAAAATTAAATCATTATTACTAGCGAGTTGTTTCTATAGTACTGATGAATATCTGAATTCGACTTTTTCCTGATGTTATACATTTTTTTAATTACTAGTTATACTCATTTACGTAGATTATATCAACTTGAGACTACCTGTTCGGTCACATAACTTACATATTTTTGTTGTTTTTTTACTCATACAATTTTATATAATTCTTTTACATATTCTTGTTGAAGTTGTTTTTATACATATTTCTGTTGTATTTGTTTTTATACTATTTTTTTATTGATTTTTTTCTTCACTAACTGACCTGCAACAAACATGTTATGTAACGTTGTCAAATAAAATCTATCTATCTATCTATCATCCAGTCATCTTTCTGTGCCGTTACTATAGAAACGGTTTGTTGGTTTGTTGGCACGCCGCGTGTTTGACTGTGTTTGCTCGCAGTTGCTTCAATTTCAAGTTATTTTCAAGAAGATGGATGTTGATTATGATATGGTAGTGAGTGAGAAAGCAAATGCAATAGTATCTAACATGTTATCGGCAATATCCAAGTTAATATAAGAAAAAACATATGGCCAATTTCGTGAATGGTGCTTATATGCTATTTTAGAGAAAAATCAAAAATTATAAAACCTCCTACGTTATGTAGTGTCTACTCAATGTTGAAAAGTACATTGAATGTTAAGGAAGATATTGATATAAGGAAGTTTTCAAAATTGGTCCCGCTCATTAAGAACAAAAGCTTAGGATACCGAGGAAAGAAATCTGAAGTTTTATCAAGGGATGAATAAATTTATTCAAGATGCTGATAACGAAACAAATTTACTTTATAAGGTACGGATATAAACATAATTTTGTAAGATTAGTAGTAATTTCAATATTTTTTATTTGTAGGTTGTCGTAATTTTGGGTATCAGCGGTGCTTGTCGCCGTGAAGAATTATTACACATAACTATTGATGCCATTGAAGATGCTGGATCTATATTGATTGTTAAAAAACCTGATACGAAGACCTATTGCGCAAGAACGTTTATTATATTGAGATATACCGCAAGTATAGAGCACTACGACCGTCTCATACAAAAAGTAACAGATTATTTTTGAATTATTCGAGAGGAAAATGTATTAACCAACATGTGGGGATGAATAAAATAGAAGAAATTCCCAGCTTGATTTCAAAATGGCTTGGAAAAGACATGTATAAGAGCTACACAGATTACTGTTTCAGGAGAAGCTCTGCAACTCATCTGGCCAATGCAGGGGGCAACATTACATCCATATAACGTCACGGTGGCTGGAAATCTGCCTCCGTAGCAGATGCTTTTTTTAGTCCCCCCCTGTTAACTTTTGAACGGTTCGACGTACAAACATGAAAAAAAAAACAGTTTGGAGGGTTTCACTACTACTACTTTTTGAAATAAAAAATATGGTGATTGCTCCACAGGGGGCGCGGGGAGACACATCAACTCAAAATTTTTAAATGGCATGGGGGGTCGAGTGTCACATCGTTGAAAAGAGAATTCAATTCTCTTTACAACCATCATAATATTTTTGAATTTAGTTGAAGAATTTTTTCCCAATTTAGATTTTTATGCCTATCGAAATTTTCTAGTTGATGTGCCCCCAGAGCCATCTGTACTGTAATTGCAATATTTCTTCTCTCAAAAGGTAGTATCGATAATACCCTTTGCAATGTTTTTGGTTTCATCATTCCACAACAAACCGTTCAATTTTATCAAGCTATGACTAGTTTTCAGATCCGCATTTATATTTGATATTTCGAATTTGAATTGCAAAAAAAATATTAACGAAATTTTAAAAAAATTAGATGGTTGTAAAGAGAATTGAATTCTGTTTTCAACGATGTGACACTCGACCCCCCATGCCATTTAAAAATTTTGAATTGATGTGCCCCCCGCGCCCCCTGTCGAGCAATCACCATATTTTTTGTTTCAAAAAGTAGTAGTAGTGAAACCCTCCAAACGGTTAATTTCATGTTTGTACGTCGAACCGTTCAAAAGTTAACAGGGGGGAGGGGACTAAAAAAAGCTGCACTGTATAGAAGATAGTTTGAATAACAAAATTGAGATTTCTAACAAAATACTGAATTGTCGTTCATCTTCTTCCAAACAAATTGAAATATCTGATAAAATTGTTTCAAGAAATATCTAACGTTTTTGATCAGCAGCAACATGGAACATCTTCAAGAATTCATGTTGGAAGTAATTGTTCAAATTTCACTATCAATTATTATTCCGGTAAATGAAACTGTTTTATGATGAATAATCAATTAATAATTGGCTGTGTTAAAAATTAATCCTTAAAAAAGTAATATTTCATGTTAAATTTGTGAATTATTTTGGTAGTGAAAATAAGTCTTTAACTTGATTCAACATGCCATACCCATGACAGGTTTTATGTCAGAAAAATATTTTCAAAGTCTCACCCCACAAGAAATAGTCCAACAATTCCTCATTAAAGTGTGAAATTGCTTCTGAAGAGTATGTTTTCCAATTCTTCCGACCTCCCTGATGATCTTAGAAGAGTGAAATTGATTTTTGTCGACCAAAATGTTTTGGAGGCCTAGCGAAAGTGATGCAATCCACGCGTCAATGAAATGAGCGATTTTCTGTGAGTGATACTTCTGAATAACATTCTCCCTTATCTCATTCATAGATAAGAATCTCCAATGGAAACTGGACATTTAATAAATAATCAACTATCTGAATGAAAATGCAAATTTTCACTTTCAGATTGTTTCTCTCAAGTTATATAGAGTCTTTCTCAATATCTATCAGATGTAGTTCAATGTCCAGCGTGACATTAGCCGGGAAAGTAGTTGTTTTCTGTTAGATATTACAAAAAAGTAACTTCAATTTTATCGTAGGTTTTTTCCATTTCCAGATGAGTGGTTCAATCTTCAGTCAGATGAGTCATGTTTCTCTTTATAACATGAAGTCTTTAACATTTATGCATCAATAGAGATGCAGAAATGTCAAGTTTTTTTGACAGTTATACAAAAAAATGTTTCGTATGATAAACAGATGGGTGAAGTACGACCTCTATTTGAATCCTGTACTAATATATTTGTGTGGTTTGAATCGGTTCTTAGCGAATCGTTACAAAATATTACGCACACTAGGCAAACAGTCACAATAGCAATAAGATCAACAGAATTGTATTAATGTGATGTGTAATTTGTGTTCAAATCGCCTTCGAGAGGACTCTAACTCCGATTATCTGGAATCATGTCGAAGAAAAAGAAAAGAGCATAATTATCTCTAAGGCTGAAGTATATTTAGTTAGGTGGAGATGGCTTAAGGCCTTCTTTGGCCGGACAACTGAATATACATACACTATAAATAGAAATACGAGTCGTCGCCATCATGGCGCGAATTGGCGTATTTCTTCTTCATATTCTCGATTCGTTAAACGTACCTCCGCCACTAGTAATCGAATCTACGAATTCCATAACTTACTGAATTTTTACACTAATTAACCTTGCTCAAACTACTCAATCAAATGAATAAGAGGTTCACAAGAAAAGAAAAATTATGTATCGTTCAAATAACTCATCTGCCGAGGTAAAGACGTGTTATCTTTGAATTTCGTAAAGGAATAGGCACGAAGGGGTTCCTAGGCATCAATAGAATTTTCTGGAACTTTAGTATTATACAACTATAGAATAGAATAAAATACGAATACAATTTTCAAAATATACAACAAAACTTGCAGAGGCTTGCTCCTGTTTGTGAGGATAATAAATACATTCTTAGGACTAAATTTGAAACTATTACTGAACAATCAGAATATATTAAAAAGGGAATTAAAGAGAACTTCTCTTAGACTTATATAGTAGATTAGAGTAGAGATGTCACAAATACAATAAAAATTACATAACAAACTGAACAGACATGTTAAAATTTGTGAAATATTAAAAATTATACACAGTTGTGAAATATAAAAATTGTATGTAGTTGTAAGATTTGTAAAAATTTGTAGGGAGTTGTGAGTGAAAATAAATAAAGAATTGTAGAATATTATGGTGTCACGATGTTTAAATAGTTGTGTATTAGACAAAACCATTTCATAATATACGAAGGCAAGTTAAAATATTGTTGTGTCGTACTGATTGGATTTTATTTCGGTAAATCAATTCATGTAGGTATATACGTTCGTGATTGGCAAATGATATATTTTTAGAATCCAAATGATGTTTTCTAATTTAAAAATTAATATTTCTAAATTACAAATTTCGTAATTTGAATTTACATATTTTGAAGTTGTATTTACCATTCTGAATTTCAATTTACACATTTTGAAATATTAATCACCTCCTTGAATTACAATTCACGCATTCTGAAATAAAATTTATTAATGAATTTCAATTTACATATTCTGAAATACAAATCAACAATCTGAATTACAATTTACGCTTTTAGAAATTAAAATCACCGTTTCTGATTTACAACTCGATAAGGTGTAGTGATGTGATTGTAGCCAACGCGATTTTGACGATTTATTTCAACAGGTAAACCAAAAATTTTTAAAAAATTATATCCGTTCAAAGTCAACATGTTACATTACATGTAAAAAATATTATAGGTACTCTGTGATGAAGTATTTAGTTGTTTCTATTATTCCAATCCCACCTATTTGAATTGACTAAGACAAAATATAAGTGGTATAAACCGTCGAAAGTTTCATCTCATTCTTATAATAATTTCTTGTCAAATCGAATACAGGCTCCATGTCAATTTCAATGGGAAATATCATTATGAGTACGGAATATTTTTATTCGAAAACCATTTTTAAGCAGAACTGTTTGGGTGAGTAGGTATAACTAACAATTTTTGATCAATATTTCTTTAGGACGAGAAGGCATTGCGAGGCAGATAGGACAAAAATCTATTTAGAGGACGAGTTGGCTAATAATGATATTTACTATTTTTGTCTCCTCATTAATATGATTAGCGGTACTATACATGTATAACCTCTCTTCATGATTTCCAGGAGATTATTTTGTATAGAGATCGCTATCGTAATAGGTAGTTTCATTATCTCACAAGTTCATCACAATAAGTTCATTGTTAACTATATTTCCTTGTATCTCTCTCAACCTTGTAAATTCCTCTGGTGAGGTTATTCTCGTAAACAAAATATTTCAATTCATGAAAAAAATATATTGTTGAATATACCGGATGGCCGAATAACATGAATAACTCTAATAGTCATGTGGAAATAATGTAATGCTGTGAATCGCTTATGAACGTATGGATAAAAAAATTGTAGAAAGTTTCGTTGACGAAGTACGAAAACTAACTCAGAATTAAGACCTAATTTCTCAGATAATGGCCGATTCGTCAAAATTATGGCATCATTAAATTTAGCATCTGATTCTATAGAACCGCTTCATAAAAATGTAGAATATTCAGTGGAAACATTGCGGGGAAAATTTTTTGGGGCATTCTATAGTTGTCGGACAGTCCCAAAAATTTGGGAGGCCCTAAAAAAACGCCGCAGTTCCTAAGAATTTTCACAAATAGCATGTTGTACAACTCTATATGAAGAACAAATACACGAATTCTCAAGTATTAGGTAATAATAATGAACAACAGTCCGTAAACTAAGCTCTTACGTACTGTTCTCAAATGGTTACTACCCTACGTCGCATGCATCTCCTTTTTCGAATATGCATTGAAAACGGATGGAGATATTTTGTAGCACGCGACATAGGGAAGAAGACATTTGAGAATCGGACCCCTGTTCAAAAAGACAGTAAGTATTTTGCCTCAGATTTTACTAGGAAGTTATCATTCGATAAGACGACGAAAATTGAAAACTTCACAGGAGAAAACATTCAAGAATTGCTATAATTTGTCAATATAGTAACTGATGTAGATAATAAATTGGTTGAGGCTTTCGCGGCCGAAATTTGAACTATAAGTATTCTTTTTCGGGTTTAAAAGCCTTTGTTCTTTGGAATTGCTTTCTGGCGTTTCGCTAGCGTAAGTGGCTAGCTTCTTCAGAGGTATATACGTCCATCTATGAGGTTGGTCGAGAACTAACTCCTAGTTAACCTTAGGCTATATTTATACATGGCCGGTGGAGTTAGGGGCGTGGCTATGGTGCCTGTTGGAATCCTATTGGTTGGTGATTTTTCATATTCAATGAAACTTTCCTAGAGTTTTTGAGAATAACATTTTGTATACATTTTTGGTAATAGAGTGATTTGTTGGACTCAGCTGCGCCTCATCCAACAAATTTCACGCCCATACAAAAAAGTTCTAGGTACTTTACGAATTTGTATAAAATGAAACGAAACATACTTCTTTCACCCGACTAGGGGAACCCCGCTTACCGTTCAGAACTCGTTGCCCACGTATTGAGTCTTAGGCCTATAATTGTCACTGACGAAGCTGAGGTAAATGTTTTAGACATCGTAGCGGCAGACCCAAACTTTTTCACAGATACAAATTTAGTACGGAATCAGGCTAAATCGAGAAGCAGTAGAGAGTTCTGAAGAATCAAATTCAAATATTTCAAGTATCTAATACAGCAGCACCTGTACGAGTGCGATTTTTGTAAAATCATGAGTTTGATAATCGTTTCTACAATGTTCGCCAAAATCTTGGTACCAATAGGGAAACTTTTTTATTAATATTTCCTCAGAAAATTTCATTCTTTATAAAAGTTGGTGCATTAGATTAGACTAAATATGCGCATATCGGTTATTATTAGTAGCGTGTGACTGAGCGGGAATCGGCCGATATTCTAAATTCACTACAGAGTGCAAAGTGACATTAATATGCAAAATATCGAAAAATGTTATTGAAAAAAGTTGTGACAAACACAACTGATAAAAAAACAACTGATTCAAAAACTACTAACATAAACTGCATAAACTTGTACACAATAATTACCTAATTTACTTTTGCAGAAACTGGGTAACATCAGATTTCAACAAGTAAATGGATTTGTTTTATCAGTTTTGGTGGTCACAGGTACTCCATGCGTTTTAATCTAAAAAATGCATGATTTTAAGAAACATCTTACGTATTGTTTTAAAACAAAGTTTGTTTCAAAATAGTGTGCGGTATCAAATTAATCGTATTTAATTAATTGCTCCCTTTTCCTACGAGTCACCACGTTGTAATTCGAAAAAAAGAAAGTAGTGAAAAAAATTTAATTTCACCTAGTAGATATATTTTGACCGAAAACAGTAAAGTTGTATTTTTGACAAAATGTTAGGACTGAAATTAGTGACTTAAACGTAACCGTAGCCCTCTAGATTAAAGAATTAATTTCAAAATAAACAACAACAAACTAATTTTGTTTACACAAGTTTACAAGTGAGACACGGTCTATTCGGAATGGTATATGTATACAAAAGAAGTGAAAATATACCAGGGTGTCTCATTTAAAAATCGAAACTTTATCACACTTCCTTTGAAATCGGAAAATGCATCAAGCTGAATCACTTTTCAAAATTTCAGTTTTATGTCGTATGCAGAATCTCCAATTATTTCTTTCCTTTATCTTCAAAAACGAAGAAACTACAGGTGCGATCAATCTTCCTCGGACACCTCGTATATGTCTATTTCTGTATCCAATTGGTCACTGTTATAGGGTATTTTTCCAAAATCCTTAGTTTACTTGCCATACTATTACAATCGCAAAAATTACCAACTTCTCAATATAAAATACTCGGATCAACAAGTTGAAAAACGTGAAAAATAGAGTTAAAGTTCCTAAAAATAGGAGCGATAGCACATTGAATTCAGAATGACCATTAGAAAAATTGATTTTAAGGATTTTACCGCACGTAAAAAAATTCGATTGTTTAATAGACTGCCATAATTTTCCAACATAAACAGATTTGTGACTCGCAACAGTAAAATTCTCGTTATTCCCAAACATCGCACTTCAATATTCACTCGAAGCTTCTCGTATATCGCACCAAAATTTTACAATTCGTTGCCCAGATCGATTAAGTATTTTCTTTTCCTTTCTTTTCACCATTATATATGTTTCAGTTTCAAATACTATCAATTCAATAATAATATTGGTTTATATTACTGGCAATATAGTATGAATATGTGATTCAAGAAAAAAGAAACTACCCAAACACCAAAACTACGTCACAATCACACTCGACGTGCGTTTCGCCAACGAAGTTACCATTCAGGAGCTAAAAGCTTTTAGCTAGGAGCTAAAAGCTTTTAGCTAAAAGCTTTTAGCTCCTGAAGTGACGTAGTTTTGGTGTTTGGGTAGTTTCTTTTTTCTTGAATTTCATTCACACCAAAGGTTCCAAATTATTCATTTGTTTGATATGTATATGTGGACTGTTGATGATTATCATAATCTGTTCTTTGTAATTGTTGTAAAGGTTGAGTTGAAAAACAGCATCTGCTGACACTGCCTTTTCACCAAATTCCATTATTATCTTTTTTTTTATGAATAAAGTCGGTTTGTTATTATTATTATTAGCAAAATTAGATTGAAAAAAAGGTTTTAGTTTTTGTTAATAACTCTTATATCAAATTTTTTATTGTTTATAATCGTTTTTATATATTTCAATTGTTTAAATAATTGGTTAGGAAACTATTTATTAACTTGTTATAAACAAATTCTGATAACGGTGTATTCCCTATTTTGTTATAATTAAATGGCTGATTTGTATTTTTTTTAGTTCCAGAAAAAAACAAAATCGTTGTCAGAATTCGTTCTTCTTTATAATTTTTTTAACTAAGTATTTAAACAATCGAAATATTGAAAACGATTATAAACTATCAAAAAATGTATTTAAGAAAAAAATATTTTTTAAAATCATTGTTTTTCCAGGACAGCATTATGGAAATAAAAAAAAATCTTGAACATTATATTTGTTCATTTGTTTATAACTAATTTATAAACAAATTACGTCAAAAATTTGTAACCAGTATTAATTACTGCAATTGTTATATGTAAAAACAGCAATAATGAAACATTTGTCAAAAAAAAATATTTTAAATTTTTTGGATATTTAATTTTTCTTTAGTTATTAAAAATTATAATGAACAAAATAATAAACTTCTATGGACTTTTATTGTTTGAATATGTTAAGTAGGTATCTTAGAAGGGCTGCAGGAATCCAACACTTCATAGGTCGATTATTTAAACCTTTACATCGTTATTTATGTAACGGAGACTGGAAAAAAATTTGTTAATTAACAATAGTATAACTTATTGTAAAATAGACTTACACATTTTTTCCAATGGGGATTTATTCTTTCAAATGTCCACATGATACCACAATTTATTCAAAACTTTGAATTAACATTTAATGCCATTGAAAACTTATTTTCTGTGAAATACAGTCTTTTGCAGCGGTGCTGTGACGGCCTCGCAGAGCTCTAATTTCAGCGTTGAATTAAAATTGTTAATAATGGAGATGGAGATGGAGTTTTCATTGAAAATTTCCTCCTTTATACTGATCTTTTTTCAAAATTAAATATTAATAGTTTTTGATTTATTAACAAAAAACTAAATAATTTCTTTTAACCTTTTTTTCTTAATAACAATTGCAATTTTCTACGTGCGGTAACATCCTTCAAAAGTTTATTCTAGTGGTCATTCAGAATCCAATGAGCTATCGCCCATACTTTTAGGAGCTTCATCTCTATTTTTCACGTTTTTCAACTTGTTGATCAGACTAAAATTAGTCATCTCAATCTCGAAACTATTAAAAATTATAGATTACTTTCGTTTGGATCAATTATACAGTAAGCAGTTGCTTTCGTCCGTCTGGCGTATTACAAGAAACTATATCACCATAAGAAAAAGAAATAACAGCATCTCTTAGATCTCAGTTGATGACCTTGGTCGGTCGTTGAATTCGCTATGGGCTTTTTTATCTCTTATACCTCGTTGAGAATCCATCGAAGGGTGCAACGTGCCTGTGAAAATGTTAGACAGTCGCCGTAGGAGGTGAGGATGTTTTTTTTTGATAAATGAAGTGAACGAAAACACAAAACGAGTACGAGATTAGCTTTCGAGCAGATAACATATACTTTTATACAGGGTGACAATTTTGAAATCAGCAAATGACCGTGACTTTAGATCGAGAAGACAAAAACCTGTTTTGGCAACCTCAAGGGTGGTATCTTGATGTAGAGGGGCGGAATTGAAGATGAGTCGAATGAAACGTCACTGAAAAGGCCGTTCGATTATCTACATTTTGTCGTTTAGTTTTCTAAAATGAGAGCTACTGAAATATTAGTACCTATTTACATAAAAGGTAAAGTTCTTGGAGAATGTTTCATTGAACGTATTATGTCTGGATATTTCCAATTACTATCTGGATATTTCCAATTATTATCTGGAAATTTCCATTTACTATTTGGAAAGGACCACGCACGTTTCTTATGGAAAATGGCTTTCCGTGAATTTGTCCGAATTTTTGGTATGGTGTAGATCTGGATGCACTGATCAAAAGTGTCCATTGCCAAAAACTACAAAAATGGACAGTTTTCGAGATATGGCTCTATCAATGTAATTTTTTTGCATTTTTTGGATTTTGACACATAATCAGTTCACTCTCATACTTAGGAAAAACCGAGTTTCAATGATTTCACTGCAGGAATCGATTGAAAAATAATTCTTTCTTCGTTTCAGATACTACCATTTGAAGAAATTATTATAAACTGCTCGTCACTGACGATGTAACTGGACTATTATTTTCAATTTCTATAGTCCAGTTTTTGTAGAAACAAAAACTTCTGAATTGCTCAAGGTATCACAGAGTCACATATATTCAACACCTTTCGATAGGGGCACTAGAAAAATAATATTCGATACACACTATAGGAACTGAATCTGAGATACTTTTCTTTTAAATAGTTTCCTAGTCGTCAAAGAAATAGTGATAAATGCAAAATGAGCATATAGAAAATCGTTCATAATGTAGGCTAACGAATGCAGTTTGTTTATACCGAGGGTTACATATCAAAAGAAACAAGGGAATACATACCCAATAATCATTTCTAATCGCTAATCGAACCGTTAAGGCAAACGGATCCGCGAAAATGTCTGAATATTTGATATGATGTAGATTTCGATACACTGATCAAGTATCTATTGCTACAGACTACAAAAATGGACAGTTTTCAAGATATGTCCGTATCAATATCTGACATCGTTTTCTAGATTGTGGCCCATAATCGCTTAGCTCTAATACCCAACAAAAACGGAATTCTATCGATTTCTGCGCAGGAATTGACTGAAAAACAGTTGTATTTCATTTCAGATACATTCATTTGGAGAAATTAGCATACACTGCTCGTCACTGGCGATGTAGCTGGGCTATTATTTTCAACTTTTGTATTTCCGTGTTCGTAGAAACAAAAACTCTTGAATTTTTCTAGTTCTAACAAACATACTTATATCCAACACAATTCAATTGTGGCATTTGAAAAAATAATATGCGATACACACTCTAAATATGATTTGAATTTTTTTTTAAATATTCTCCTGGCCATCAGGAAAATAGTGGAAAATGCAAAATGAGAAACTAGAAAATCGTATTTATAATGTACGCTGACGAGATGAATGCAGTTTGTTTATACCGAGTGTTAAATATCAATAGCACCAAGGAAATACATACCCAAAAATCATTACTACTTTTATTGTTAATTGAACCGTTAAGGCAAACGGATTCGTAAAAATGTCTGAATTTTTTATTCGGTATAGGCAATAGCTTTTTTAGTTGAACAATTCGTGAGTGGAAGGTCAACAATAGTTGACATTTCATAAGAAAAATATTCAATTTGTTAATGGACAGATTGAACCACAGTTACTTAACCGTGTTCACTTCATCAAACATATTGATTCTTCACAAAAATTATATTGATAGGTGCGGTTCTTGGTTATGCATGGTATTTGCAAATGTTGTAATATGTCTCTGGTAATTGACGGCAAATCCAAATTTGGAGGGACGAAACGTGACTTTCTGGTTGCAGACTCACAGCTGAATTAAATATTCGAAAATGATTTTTAAAAATCATTTGGCAAAACTTGTATGACTTTGCGTATAATTTTTTTTTCTGAGGGTATATTCTAGATTTCGAAATCATGCCAAATACCAACTGTGGATTGTGTACAAATTCCAGAATGAAGAAAATGAAGAGGCCATAGAAGGCTATTATTGCACCTGTAAGTCAGGAGCCAGGACACTTGGTTGTTGTGCTCACGTCGCAAGAGTTCTCTGGTTTCTTGGATATGCTCGCCATGATCAAAACATTCTTGAACGATATACATGATGCAGCCGATAGAAATCCACAATTGCATCCGAATGATGCGTTTCATTGTGGAATAAACAAACAAGTAAGGAGTTACTTGAATACCTAGTGGACAGCAAAAAAATATTCATTTCTTCAACTTACCTCTAACAAATAGAAAAAGATCACAACAGCAATCACATCATTGTATAGTACCCTACCCGATTTTGTTCAAACTATACATTTTACGTTCAATAGTTCTTCATTTAGTGAATGCACCTATATTTCACTTCTGTAAAGATGATCACTATCAGATTTTTGTGGCTTGACTCTGTCTGTACTCTTCAAAAAATTTTTTCGTCGTTTTGGTGTTTCAGCTACTGCAAAGACAGACATAGAACTGAGATTGAATAACGTTATCTTATTTGCCCCATGTATAATTTTGCAATAGTTCGAGTGAATACAATAATATTTGGTTTGTTGAACAATTGACCCTCGTTAAATGTTACGCATAGATGATTTGATGAACGTTTGGATCAACTTTCTTTTACGTACTATTATTCTTACTACTATCATCATCACTTTGGTGGAGAATTGATATTTTTCATGAAATATATATTGTTACTGTCTTACAATTTTCCCATTATTAGTTATATATTCTTCCCATGAAAACTCATTCATTTCAAAATTCAATGTTGTCTCGAGTTGATGGCCGTGAACGTTAAACATCTGAGACCACAGCACTCCTCACCGGTGGTCTCAGTTTTTCAAGTCCATATAGGCTTTCGGCTGAGAAAAATCTGGCCGCTAGACCCAGACAACATTGAATATATTGACTCCGGCCGTGAAAGCCTCCATTCTCTCATCAGTTATCGGTTCAATTAACAATTAGAAATGATTTTTCAGTATGTATATTTAACACTCGGTATAAAAATCTGCATTCGATACGAGTATTCATCTCGTCAGCGTACATTATAAATACGATTTTCTAGTTTCTCATTTTGCATTCTCCACTATTTTCCTGATGGCCAGGAGAATATTTAAAAAAAAAATTCAAATCATATTTAGAGTGTGTATCGCATATTATTTTTTCAAATGCCACAATTGAATTGTTTTGGATATAAGTATGTTTGTTAGAACTAGAACAATTCAAGAGTTTTTGTTTCTACGAACACGGAAATACAAAAGTTGAAAATAATAGCCCAGCTAGGGGCGGGGATTAGCGCAGTGGTTAAGCGCTCGCCTGGTAATCGAGAGATTGCAGGTTCGATTCCCAGACGGTGCGATCTTTTTTCATTTTCAGATGTGAAAGTCTGAATGACTGAGGCTCGTGTCGGCTGGGAATAATCCTCCACGATTCACTGTTGCGTTAAAAATTAACAGTGCTGCTCCTAAAGTGGCGTATGGAGTTAGTAACAAGGCCTATCCAGAACACATGGCTAATGACCATAGCAGTCGATGCCAAAACACCAAGGAAAAAAAAATAGCCCAGCTACATCGCCAGTGACGAGCAGTGTATGCTAATTTCTCCAAATGAATGTATCCGAAATGAAATACAACTGTTTTTCAGTCAATTCCTGCGCAGAAATCAATAGAATTCCGTTTTTGTTGGGTATAAGAGCTTAGCGATTATGGGCCACAATCTAGAAAACGAAAAAAATCAGATATTGATAGGGCCATATCTTGAAAACTGTCCATTTTTGTAGTCTGTAGCAATAGAAACTTGGTCAGTGCATCGAAATCTACATCATATCAAATATTCGGAAGGATCCGTTTGCCTTAACGGTTCGATTAGAAATGATTATTGGGTATGTTATTCCCTTGTTTCTATTGATATGTAACCCTCGGTATAAACAAACTGCATTCGATACGAGTATTTATGTCGTCAGCCTATATTATGAACGATTTTCTATATGCTCATTTTGCATTTACCACTATTTCTTTGACGACTAGGAAACTATTTAAAAAAAAAGTATCTCAGATTCAGTTCCTATAGTGTGTATCGAATATTATTTTTCTAGTGCCCCTATCGAAAGGTGTTGAATATATGTGACTCTGTGATACCTTGAGCAATTCAGAAGTTTTTGTTTCTACAAAAACTGGACTATAGAAATTGAAAATAATAGTCCAGTTACATCGTCAGTGACGAGCAGTGTATAATAATTTATTCAAATGGCAGTATCTGAAACGAAGAACGAATTATTTTTCAATTGATTCCTGCAGTGAAATCATTGAAACTCGGTTTTTCCTAAATATGAGAGTGAACTGATTATTTGTCAAAATCCAAAAAATGCAAAAAAATTACATTGATAGAGCCATATCTCGAAAACTGCCCATTTTTGGAGTTTTTGGCAATGGACACTTCTGATCAGTGCATCCAGATCTACACCATACCAAAAATTCGGACAAATTCACAGAAAGCCATTTTCCATAAGAAACGTGCGTGGTCCTTTCCAGTTACTATCTGGAAATTCAGTTATACTATAATAAATGAGGCATGATGTTGCAGATATTCAACTGGAATCAATGGCAAAAGTTTTATTACGAGGATTTTAGTGTGAGAAATATATTCCAATAAGACTGGCTTCCGTATTTTTGAAGGCTCGCTTTGGCTACATTTTAGAAAACGAAGAACTAATTCAGAATTTTCTGAGGTAAATATCAGATTCACAATCTGATCTCGTTAAAAGGGCTTTGAGTAACTTTGACGAAAAAGACCATGATCAATTGGTTGATTTTTTATCGCCCTTTGATGTGAAACGTTCTGCTACAAAAAGCAACATTAGGTAACTTATAATTGATGTAGCTTATTAGGAACTGATACGGAAACCAAGATCAGGTGTTTTGAGGGTGATCAGGATACTGAGAATCAGAGTCTCAGAAGCCTCTTTAGAAAAAGCTGCCCTTTCTATAATACCCACTTCTAAAAATTGTTTATCCAAAATTCCATTGCAAAAAAAGACTCTAGCCCTGCTGAAAAGACTATTTTCAATTATCTGAAAAAGTTCATTAAAGAAAGCGACGATAAAACAAGAGCAGCCTTCTTGAGATTCAGATTCAGGTTCAGGTTTAGCAGATGAAAACATTTCAGTTTCGTTTACTGACTCTTCAAGATATTCCAGATCACCTATCGCACATACATACATATTTTCTAGGAGCAAAGTATGTTCCATTGAGTTGAATTTGAAGTTTTTTCATAATAATTATTGAAAGTGAATTTCTTTTTACTTATGTTCTGTGTATTATTGACCTTATAATGGAATGTTTTATTCATGTATGTTATTAAAATAACAAGATTTGTGTTTATTATTATTAAGTTCATTTGAAATTATATCCAATGTTGACCAAAATAGTTATTTTCTTAAAGGAAATCATACCCAGTTCTTAGAAGTACTCAATGAATAACAAATATCAAATCTAGTACGACACATTATAAATTTTTGTGATTTAGATTCATTTAACATAAACCACTTCAGTAACTTAATATTTTTACAACTAGGTAACAAGAGTTATCCAAAATACAGTTTTAAATTTTCAAATATTTTTTATCAAAAATGATAATGAAATTCATGTAATATCGAATGCAAAATACATACTTTCTTACTAAATTATCCAATGGATGAACTATTTTATTCCTTAAAATAATATACAGATCAACAGCTTCATAACGATAGCTAGGAATTCGAAATGACTGTTCTACCTAAAATGGACAATTTTATCAGTATAGCCCCTTGTACCTCAATATAGCCCTTATGTTGCTCAGCAACAATAGCATTGGCTTCCCTGTGGTTGATGTACTATTTCTGGAAGAGTTTATGTTATATGTGTACTTGGTGGTGGAAGTTGAAATTTTATCAACGAAAAGTAAGTGGATAAGTCCAGATAATAATTGGAAATTTCCAAATAGTAAATGGAAACTTCCAAATAGTTATAGTTATAATTATTGGAAAGGACCAGGCAGCAGCCATATGGAAAAATTGTCACCAGTTAATTTTTCTGGATTTTTGGTATGTTGTAGAAGATTACCTCCTAAACAAGAGTGTTCGTGCACCCAACTCAATTCTATGACTAGTTTTCGAGATACAGGGTGTCGAAGAGGGAAAATGGCCATTTCTTCAAAGTAACATTGCTCGTAGGAAAACATATTGAATGAAAGAGCGTTTTCAATAAAAAAATAATGTTACATACGGGGTGAGTCAAGCATTATTAAAAATGAAATTTCTCATTCGACCCTATAGAATGAAGATTTTATCAAACCAATTAACACAGTGAAATGCCCATCGTTTGAATATGTCAAAATCAACAAATTCAAATTTTATACCAGGTGAGTCAAAAAGTCACAGTTTTTTTGGTGACAGGGCCAGGTAGCCGAGTGGCTAGACATGGTTTAATCACTTTGGATGCCAGTCGGCGATGGTTCAAACCACAGCGACTGTAGAAATTTTTCTGATGGCCCGAGAAAGTGTTAGGAATCGCACGTAAAAAGGTAAGACCTCGTTTATCCTTGGCTCGCACAAGTTTCGACTTTTTAGAGCTGCCGTTCGTAAGGGGACGCCAGCTGGTTAACGGAAAAAACAATTTTAACAATTTTTTTAACAATTTGGTATATTTTTATTTTATATTTTGAGCTTTAGGGATACTTGACTACGATCTATTCAGCATACTGCTTGTCCGAAATTGATATACAGTGTAACACAAACGCTAGGTGATGACAAAATTGCGAAAAGGCGTTTGAGTACACTGTTATAATGTCAAGCAGTATTGGCTTTGCTATGACCAGTTTTTGAGATACACAGGGTCAACCGGCTATATATCCGTTATTACAAAAGTTGTCAAAAAAGTTTTACACAATAGAAATGTCATATAGAGTAACGGTAAGAGACACGTTAGCGTTTACTAATTGTTATTTCGTCATGGTACAATGAAAGACATTGTTTTTGATATTGAAAATATTAAAAAAAAGTGAATGAAACTTCATTTACTGATAATAATATATTTTATTCACAGATCAATCAACACTTGGTAATTTGTTTTGGTATTCACATCCTATATACAGATTTATTTAATCAACAGTTTTCGTGACGACCCAGATAAATTATAAAAATTATATCAATGCATTCGTTTCCTCAATGCTTTTGAGGGACAATGCAAGGTGCTTTTTTACACATTGTTAACCCACTTGACTCACTTCACGGTTCACAGGACATCAATACAAACAACAATAAACAATCCAATAATAAACAAGAACAATAGTAGGTAGAGGTACCTACTAACCAGTCGATAATATTACATCTGTCTATTATTTCTGGACCGTAATCGATATTTTCAGCATCATCGGTGTCTTTCGAAATTTTTAATTACAGGGTGAAAAATGAACAAAGCGCCTTTTCGCAAGTTTTGTCATCACCTAGCGTTTGTATAACACAATATTTGTTTTTGAATTAAATGTTTATTTTTTCCTCCACAGGTCAAGTAATAATATCCCTCATTGAGCGATACTTCGCCTTTTCATGTAACTCAGGTTCGGAATAAAGACGTATTATTATTATTATTATACCAATTTCAGACAAACAGTATGCTGAATGGTTCGTAGTCAAGTATCCCTAATAGACCGGGATCCCACGCCTATTTTCAAAAATGATTAATAACAGGCTGAATCTTCCTGAGTAGCTTCATTTGGCCGAGACGCCCAACTTTTTCCTCTACGAAAATTCTCGATAGTGGTAGCTAATAAAATGCGCAGGCGTCAAACATGTCGATTTGGTGAGTGCAAAAAATTCATTAATAACAGTTAGTTTTTCAGTTGAACCTCGAGATAATTCGATGAAGTACTCGAAATAACTTTTGTCCAACAAAATGGATGGTAGGACTGAAGAGTCCCCCACTCGCAACATGTACCAATGACGTGGTCATAAAAATTCATTAATAACCAGCGGATTTTTTTACCGTTGCTTGGTTAATATTTGTATAATTGAATGGTCATATTGTCCTACAAATTGAATGGTAGGTGTTCCCAGTCCTACGCTCCGAAATTGTCAATTCCATGGTTTAAAAAAATTCATTAATAACAGGCTGAATCTTCCTGAGTAGCTTCATTTGGCCGAGACGCCCAACTTTTTCCTCTACGAAAATTCTCGATAATGGTAGGTAATAAAATGCGCAGGCGTCAATCATGTCGGGTGGTTTTGGTGGGTGCAAAAAATTCATTAATAACAGTTAGTATTCCAATTGAACTTCGAGATAATTCGAGAAGTACTCGAAAAAACTTTTGTCCTACAAAATGGATGGTAGGACTGAAGAGTCCCCCACTCCCAACATGTACCAATGACGTGGTCATAAAAATTCATTAATAACCAGCGGATTTTTTACCGTTGCTTGATTATTATTTGTATAATTGAATGGTCATATTGTCCTGCAAATTGAATGGTAGGTGTTCCCAGTCCTACGCTCCGAAATTGTCAATTCCACGAAAATTCTTGATATTAGTAGCTAATGAACTGCGTAGGCGAAAGTCATGTTGATTTGATGAGCGCATAAATTGTATGGATAACTGTTAGTTTTAGTCAAATCTGCAGCTCTTGGCTCATGGTGAAACAAACCCATTGAATTAACTTCATTTCAAGGCAGTACAATCAATCTATTTGACCTAAGCCACGGGATTAACTAGCCTACAGATATTTCGATCATTATTTCTGAAATAAAAAATGATCAAAATATTTATATAAATAAATATATATTTTTTCAAAAATAAAATGAGCTGGAAGGATCAATATTTTATTTTTATCAAAAAGGGGTTTACATGATTGTCTGTAGTTTGCTCTGCAGAGATATCTGAGAGCTCTCTTCTGCAGAACAAATATCATGTTGAAATGATATCGACTACATGCTCCCCAAAAAGGTATACCATATACAAGGTGAGATTCTACAAGTGAAAAATACACGGGTCTAGCTGCTACTGTACCTAGCTCACTCACAATAACTCTTACAGCATAGGCACCCTTCGAATTTTTTTTTCCAAGGGCCACAACGTGATCTTCCCAATTCAGTCTACTGTCAATTTGTATTCCCAAGAATTTGTTGCATTTCTTGGATTCAATGGTATGATCATTTACAATTGTCCCGTTGGCCACCTTTGAAGGTCAAAGTGTATGTTTTATTGAAATTAAATGTGGCTTTATTAGCTGCACACCATTCTGTAACCACTGCAAGGTCTTTAGACATGCTTTGGTGGAGGTTATCACGGTGTCTGTTCGACCAGCTTATTGTTGCGTCATCAGCGAATAGTGTAAATAAACCAGTGATTGGTAGGAAGGTAATGTCAGTTATAAATAAAAGGAATAGTATTGGTCCTAGAACCGAACCTTGAGGTACACCCATTTTAATGATTCCACATCCTGAATACTGGTAACCTTGCTTCACAATTTGATGCCTGTCTCCTAGGTACGTAGAAAACCACTTCTGAGTAACACCTCTAATCCCATAACAATGAAGCTTTCTCAACAATATGTCATGAATCACGCAATCAAAAGCTATGGAGAAGTCGCAAAATACGGCTCCTGCCATGTCTCCCTCATTTAAGCTTTGGTATATCCTTTCCAAGAAGGAGAAGATTGCATCTTGTGTGCCACGTTTTGCTTGAAATCCATATTGGTTGGAATTTAGTATGTCATGGCGACTAAGAAAAGACATCAGACGCTTTTTCACTAATTTTTCTATCAATTTCGAAAAAGTAGATAGTAGTGATATAGGGCGAAAATTACCTGGATCTCCACCTTTGTGAATAGGTATGACTAGTGCTGTTTTTAGACATTCAGGAAATATTCCTGATTCAAACGATGCATTTATTAAGTGAACCAGTACATTTAATGCGTTATCTGGAATAAAATTGAATAGCAGTCCAGAGCTATTTTTGTTCTTGATTTCCGATAGTATTACTTTCAATTCAGTCATATCTGTAGGATTCAGAAAAAAGGACTGGGTTACATTCATATTCTTTAAATAATCAATTGGATCCTTAGTCGATTTAATTTTGTCTGTTAAATTAGTTGCTATGGAGCAATACAAACTATTGAGAGCGTTCGAGTCCAGTTCACAATCGTTGGTACCCTTTTTCTTTCCTCTGAGTTCATTGACAATATTCCAGCTCTCCTTACCTTTGTCCCTGGCTCTGTTCATTCTTTGCTCATATAACATTGATTTTGCAATTTTTTTGAGTTTGTTGTATAAATTGCGGTACTTATTAACATATAATTCGAATCAATCATCTCTAATATGTTTTTTCATATATAATAATGACCTTACATTTTTCCCTGAAATTCTTAGACCTTTAGTTAGCCAGGATTGTATTTTTTAGTGTTTAATTTTTTTATAGGAAATGCAGAATTATGTAGATTTTGTATTTTAAGATGAAAGTCGTTAAATTCATTCATGTTCGCCTACGATGAGTTCAGACATAGCTGGTGAAATTTATTATAATTATGCTCAGAATATATTCTACCATATTTGGGTGCGGCTCTATTTTCATTCCCCGGAACAGAAATTTCACAACATACTCCCTCGTGATCTGATATGTTCGGTGATACCACAGAGCAACTAACATTTTGTTGATCCATATTTGTACAGAAATAATCTATTATTGATCTTGATTCTTTATTTATATGAGTATATGAGTTCACATGCATTACTAGGTTGAAAATATTAAAAATATTAGTAAGTGCCTGACAAGATTTACTATTTTGATCCTCATAATTAACATTTAAATCACCTGCGAAGATTATATGGCAGTTTGTTGGTAGCAGTGAGAGCAGTTCTTCCAATTTCTTCAGGAACATTTCAATATTAGTGTGAGGTGTAAATTCGTTATTATTTGTTATTTGTTGTTTTTTTTTTTTTAATTGGTGTTTTGGCATCGACTGCTATGGTCATTAGCCATGTGTTCTTTATAGGCCTTGTTACCAACTCCATACGCCACCTTAGGAGCAGCACTGTTAATTGGAACGCAACAGTGAATCGTGCAGGACTCACCCTACTCGAGACACGAGATTATAATAATTTAATCGGTTAAATTAAATTAAAAAATCCCAGCCCAACCAGGGTTCGAACTCCGGACCTTTCGACTCAGAGTCGGACGCTCTAACCACTGCGTCACGCCCCGACAAACTATTGAATATTAAACTGAATTCAAATATTTGTTCCTCAAGTAAGTAATCATATTTATCTATATTAAGAAATGACAATTTACATTCAGTTTCATTTTTTATACATATTAGTGTACCTCCGTGTTCTTTATTAGCTCTGTCATATAATTGTATAGTTCAATAAATGAAATAGTTTGTCTTTGTAGAGCCATGTTTCTGTGATAAAATTATGTCAGGGAAATTTCTAGGTATATATACAAGTCATCACATTTATGTCTCATTGATTGAATATTTAACAAGAATATATTTATATTAGTCTGATTTCCATTGCCAATATCAATGCTTTTTTGGGGTGATTGTATTTTTTTATTCTTAACAATATTTATGGTCTTAATTGAATCTGTATTAGAAATATTCCTTTTAGCCTCGAAAAAATGTTACATCTTCGGCTCGCTGCAATGTTTTTATTACAAAATTATTAGTGTTCTTGGGATACAATATAAAATTCTTTACAATATCAATTATACAGAATCTGCTTGCTTTCATCTTTGGGTCGACTTCATATTTTATGGATACATTTTTCATCAACTTTATATACTTGTTTATGGCCCTTTTCAAACTATTATTTATAATGCAATCCAAGGGAGCATCTTGTTAAATTCACTACTCAGTAAGTTACCTAAAACTGTACTAAAGTTTTGGGCATATTCGTCACCTAAAATTAAAATATTTTTTTAGCGCTACTGCATGAGTTTACATAATCTTCCATCTGTGATCTTGATTTATCTTCATTAGCTTCAACTCCATTTCCTTCGCTCAATCTTATCTGCTGAGTGAAATCGTCATTCAACTGTTCCTCCTTTGATGATGAATTACTCTTATATTCCAATTCTCGCATGTTTTCCTCAATGAATTCCAAGTCCATTTCATTCTGCTTTTCCGATTTTTGGATTTCATCATGAAGGATTGTATCTTTACTGATTATCTCTTCCAAGAATCCTCCACTTAGTTTTCTTCCATTTTCGTTAGATATTTTTTCCTTTTTACATTGGTGGTATCTGTTGATTCTCTTTTTTATTACAATATTCTTCTTGGATACCTTTACAGATTTTCGACCCATTTGCAATTTTTTCTTTATTTTATTTTTTCCACTAATCCTCTTTTGTATATTCTTTGGCTCCTCAATGTCTACGCCACTGTTGAAAGGAGGATCAGTCATTGTAGACTGGTGATTCATCATATGAGAGTATGTTTGTGTGTCCATGGTTTTTACAGAGACCACTTTTTCATCATTTTCACCTGCTTCTTTCTTCAATTCTTTAATTTTAAATTCCATTTCTTCAAAGAGTTTTTTTTGCTCTTCTAAAAGTGAGTTCATTTCTTTTTCAGAATCTAATGCTTGCTGTATTGCAATTTGATTTTCTTCTTTCAATTTTAAATGTACTTGTCTTTAAAAAATCCATCATTTGTAAGTTCGTTTATTGTTTTTTTTAATAGGCTGGTTTCTTCTTCGTGTTCACTCGTGAAACTGTCTTCTTGACAGCAGATTATCTTATTATCTCTTACAAATTTCACTTTTTTCTTCAAATGTTGCTGCAGGCAACTTTTGTGAAACACACTGGAACATCTTGTGCACACATAATGCACAAAAGGTTTAGTTTTACAGCATTTGTAGTTCATTTTCGGGAGCAGAATTAAACACGACCACTATCACGACAGACCTAATTTGTGAATATTTTTTATTCAAAATCAGTCTAAAATTATTGCAATTTTTTTCGCTCAATACTCTTTCATTCAAGATGTTTTCCTACTATCAGTATTACTTTAAAGAAATGGCCATTTTCCAACTTCGACACCCTGTATCTCGAAAACTAGTCATAGGATTGAGTTGAGCCCATGAACACTCTTGTTCAGGAGGTCATTTTATACAACATACCAAAAATTCAAAAAAATTAACCGGTGACAATTTCTCCATAAGGCTGCCGCCTGATCTTTTTCATTTGGAAAATTTCAGATAGTAACTAAATTTTTTCCAGATAGTAACTGGAAATATCCAGATAGTAACTGGAAATTTCCAGAAAATAATATATGTTATATAGAGACTATTCAACTGCTTTTAAGCAGGTTATAGTATCTGTAAACAAACAGCGTGAGTTATAATAACTCACTGGTATAACTCACTATAATAAATCGGAAATTCTTGGAGGTATTTACGAACCAAATATCAACGTGGCTCTGTACTCTGTACTTCTGTACTAGCACAAGCCGGATGGGGAGTAATGTCACTTGATTAATTTTGACATTTTCAAATTAAGTTAATACCGAATACTTATTATTGTGAATTTTGTGCTGAAAAAGATGAATTCAGATAGTGAAGATGAATTATTATGTACACCTCCAGAAATAAGGCAAATAGATAGTGTTACCATACAGAATTTATTGCCCGAAAAATCCCAAAACAAATATAAAGGTGTATACAAAAATTTTCAAGATTGGTGTTGCAGTAAGAACATTAGGTCATCGTTTACAAAAAATGTACTTTTGGCATATTTTACTGAACTTAGCACTAAATATAAAGCATCGTCTCTATGGACTTTCTACTCCATGCTAAGAAGCACACTCAAATAATTCACTCAATTTTATTAATTATTAACTCAAATTTACGTGCGTTTCTTAAACGTCAATCAGAGAAACATGTAGTTAAAAAGGCAAAAACATTTACTCCAGAACAACTTAATAATTTCATAATTGAAGCTCCTGATGAGAAATATCTGGCGACAAAGGTAGATCGATCTCACAATATTTCAATCGTTTTTACATTTCATTTATTTTAGGTTGCTTTAATAATGGGCATTATGGGTGCTTGTAGTGCAACAAAATTATACAGATTTAGAAGATCATGGATCTATTTTTATGGTCAGTGTACCAAATACAAAAACAAAAATTGCCAGAAAATTCACTGTTACGGGAAACTTTTATACCGTAGTTAAGAAATATATAAATCTTCGTTCTACCGATATATCGCAAACGATATTATTCTTTAAATTTCAAAATGGAAAATATCATTCACAAAAAATTTGCATTAATAAATTTGGAGCAATGGGGAAGACATTGCTACATTTTTAAAATAACCCGACTGTAATTTAAATACTGCTCATCGCTCATCGCGGCAACTTTATTAGTAGATGCTGAAGGGGATATAACGGCACTGAAACGACATGGCGGTTGGCGATCAACTACTGTGGCTGAGGGGTACGTTGATGATTCCGAAAAGAATAAGACAGATACTGCAAATAAAATATACAGTTCTATAACACCTCAACCAGTACCTACATCATCAACATATATGCAACATACACAAAAAGAAACAATAAACTTGCATAGTTTCAGTTCACTGGTTGTTCAAACTACTGTTAATTTTATTAATAAACAAATTGAATAATCACAACTGAAGTTTTTATAGCAATGTTATAGGTAACTATTATACTATTATCTCCGAATAAAGACGATTATTTGTAGTTTCTCTTTTACAACACAATGATTGAAACTCCTAAATGTGCATTTCGATAAACAGTTTATCTTCATCAGTAGGAATACTACACTGCTGTGATCTGCTCGACTACTCAGTTCAGACTCAAAACTTCATTCTGTAGTGACAGGGTATGGTCGTGTAATAAAAATCAACTCAAATCAAATGGAAAATGGATTCCTGTCAAATTAACTGAAATTTGGATATGTTGTAGTTTATAACTTTCTGATCAAAAGTCTCTATTGGCCCGAGAGCTACAAATGGACAGTTTTTTAGGGATCGAAGGTCAAAAGTTGCGACTAGTGCAGATCTCTCACGCGGTCTAAGAGCCGGAGAGAGGCCGACCTTCACCCATATGATAACTGGATAAAACAAATTTTTTTATGAAGTTTCATAAATAGACGAATGGCTTGCCTATCAAAATGTGGTCATGGCTGTGTGTAATTAAAATAATAATGATGATAAAGGAAAGTTTATTGGGCCCTTTTCTCAAAACAAAAAAAAGAGGTGTTACGTAGTTTTATCTCCTGAACACGAATCCGATCGAATTTAGTGGATCTAATACTTTTCGACCCACAAGGAAAATAAATTGATTGCAAGACCATAATTTAACGAAATGTCACATTTTGATATACCGAAAATATGGGTCAGTCTTTAAAACGATGTTCTCACCGGACTAACTATTCTACTATTAATTCTCAATAAATAAAAATTCTGGGTGACACCATTTCTTTTCATCATGCGAGAAAGAGTTTTTTAAAACTTTTTGTCCATTAAATCGTAGGCATTTCAATTTCCACATCAAGGCCAATCAATAGAGCATCTTTTCCTAACAAAAATACTAGTAGAAAACCGACTGTGCCATCACATGGAAGACATACCATAGTTATATTCTGTTATGTTTTCGACTCGTAACTGTCATTTGTTAATTTGTTATAAACATTTAAATTACAAAAAACGTGTTATTTAAATATTTTTGCGTATAAAATGAAAATGAATGAAGCACTCTGGTTGCTTCAATGAAAAGAATTATAGATTATTGAAATACGAACAAAATGAAATACTTTACGACTCGATCGGATCATTAGTAACGGAGCAAAACCGGAAAAATCGGAAAATTTTAGGATTTTTTTAAAAATTCATAACTCCTCCATTTTACTATAGAAATAGGGCTCATGAAAAGTATTCAATCATGTATACTTATGTAAAACTAATGTTTCGTCATTTCAATGCAGTATACCAGACATTCCTATGGGGAATGATATTATTTCAGCTAACAATATCAACACCTTCCTAGGGATTCACTTAGACAGTAACCTCACTTTTGAACATCATATTTTCCTTCTGAGTAAAAAGCTGTCCTCAGGGTGCTATGCTCTGCGTGTTATTTCAAACGAATTGGGTGAGACCACTGCGAAAGTAGTTTATCACCTACTATTTGAGTCACTTTACAGGTATGGTATCCCTTTCTGGGGAACCTGCAACAAACAGCGTTTCAACATGATTTTTACTCTTCAGAAACGTGCTGTTCGCTGTATTTGCGGAGTTAAATCTCGAGTATCCTGTAAAGAGTTATTCAAAAAGCAGAAACTCCTCACGATTCCATCTTTCTTTATTCTTGAAACCGCATGTCTGGTACATAAAAACAAATCAACGTATGACACAATTCTTGGACCCACCCGCCAAAATAACAACTTAAAATTACCCATTTCATCTTCCAACTTGATAAAAAGCTCAATAATTTACAATGCTGCTAAATTCTTTTACTTTATTCAGAAAATCGGTGAAACATATTCTGCTAGAAGAAGTATTTTATGATGTCGAAGATTACCTCAATAAAAACATAAGTGATCCTTCAATTTAAATTAATAATCTACTTTTAATATATGTTGTTTTTCAAGTATACATTAATTGTTATGTGAAATGTGTTTTATATATACTTAATTTTATTTTATACATATTTTAACTAGACTTTGTCAATAAGATGTAAATCTTCAGACAATAAAGGATATTTTGATTTGATTTGATGTGTGGACAAAACAGACTCTGACGGATCATTTGTTTTGGCACAATTGCAATTTGATTTTTTTTGCACTATCTTGCAGCGTGCCTGGATGCTCTAGTGATAGTCCGATTTCAATTTCTGAAACAGATTTTAAAGTACAGTACCACAAAACGTATATTCTTATTTTGCGCTAAAATTCTGCGAAATTGGTGAAAAATACTTGCAAACATGACTGAAAACGAGCTGGTGGAAGCGGTTGACTGGCAGGGGTGAGCGGGAGATGAGGGGACGCGTATTATCACGTAACCCGCATTAGAAGAATTCCCCCCCTCTCCTGGACTCTCCTACCACTCAGCAGCTAACGCGGGCTCGGCCGTTTTCAGTAAAATTTGCATACATTTTTCACCCATTTCGCACCATTATAGCGTAAAATGAGAATATACATTTTGTAGTACTATACTTCTCTCATCTCATCAAAGGAGGTAATTTTCTGCATAAATCATTAAAAAAAATTATTTTACCAATTTTTTCCATTTATCCCCCTTGAAAGTATTTTCAAACAATTTCTTCGTTAATTTGGAAGGTAAATTCTATACAAATCCAAAGTTTTAGAATTTTACTTGATTGTTTTGTTTTCCACTCATAATTTTGGCAAAAAATTGTTGATTTTGGCACCACTGTGCAGCGTTTCGTCCGAAATCAGGATATTTAGCCCTGTATACATATGCAAGAATCCTATCGGAAAAACGCCTTCAATCCAATACCAAATTTTAATTAAATTCTAATAGCACACCTTGAGTTCTGTTTGTATTAACTCGGTTTTACAGTTCATCGAAGCCGTTGTTTCTTTTATAGACAATCTTGATCTTCTCGTTTCGATTGATTGGATTTTAGGAGTAAAGACATGTAAAGACAAACTGTTTAGAAGTATTCAGCTCATCAACATTCCTTACAGTTAAGGGGCCCCGCTGAGATGCTCTGATGCGAAATGAAGATTAGAAATTGGAACGTAATGGCTACGGAAGTAGAATTGAATATGCGAAAATGGCGAAAAGTTGCACATCAATGATAACTTAATTGCTGTTATAGGAACTCAGTAATTGATTCCAGTCTGTAGTTTCTGTACTATCATTCCAACAAACACTACACGTTTTCCAGTCGTATTTCAGAAAGCGTCAAGTTCATTTCAGAAAGTGTCAATTGATTTTCAGGATAGTGAGTTTAATTTCAGAATGTTTAAGATGAATTTCAGAAAAGTCAATTCGATTTCAGAAAGTATTTCGGAATAATCAATTTGATTTCAGAAACCATCATTTGAAATTCAGAATAGTCAACTGTATTTCCGAAAGAGTCATTTCTATTTCGGAATTTATCAATATCAATCTTTACGGAATTCAAATTATACTTTCTGAAATTTTTCTTACTTTTTCTAAAATTGAAAATCTATTTTGGTGGATAGTTTCATCAACTGAAGTTTTATTAGTTATTACATAGACAAGAAAAATAAAATACTAAATTATTTACAAATGCATAGAATATCATCTGCTCGTATGTTTTTATTGTAACTGTGATTCTGTGTCCTAACGATTTGTGAAACATTCAATGTTGCTGCTAATTGTACCCAGTCCTGTTCTTTGTTGACACAAGCTACAATCCTTTCTCTATCTCGAGCTGTGTTTCTGTTGTAGATTATTCTTATAATCATTTCATGCCCAATCAGTGAAGTTCTGCATATAGGACAGAATGCATCTGGTGCATTTACTATTTCTTCAGAACAACTGACATGTAATATATGGTTACAAGGATATACTCTAAAGGCTGGACGCATCAACATGGACACACGATAAATAGCACAATGGTCTGATAAATTTATTATGATGAAAAAAAATATTTTTTTCGCAAAATACGAAAATAAATAATAAGCTTTATTTCTAGAACTTTTTGACAATACTATTTATTGTGTAGTTATAGAAACGACAATGTAGTACCATCCTATTCCTCCAATATTTATCGAATCGCGAGAGAGATTTTTGCAATATAAATCCTGCTTTCTGAAATTATTTTTGCCTTATCTAAAATAAAAATCACACATTCCGAAATACATATGATACTTTCTGAAATACAATTGACTGTTCTAAAATTCAAATGATAGTTTCGGAAATCAAACTGATTATTCTAAAATACAATTGAGGCTTTCTGAAACCAAATTGACTTTTATAAATTTCAACTGATGCTATCTGAAATCCAATTTACTTTTTTGAAATACAATTGACGCTTTCCGAAAATCAACTCACTAATCTGAAATACAATTGATCCTTTCCGAAATATATTAGATGACCATTCTAAAATTCAAATGATGCTTTCTGAAATACTACTGGAAAAGGTGTAGTGAGTGTATTCAAGGGTGGTTTATTAGAAACTTAGTGCTTTTCAGTTTCTTGAAAAAACGAATTTTTCAAAATTAGCAAAGTCTCAAAAGTTATATTTTTCAGAAAATAATCAACATTTGGACGACATTTTTCAAGGAGATATTTGGTGGAGCTCAATAAAGAAAGTGAAAATGAGAAAATTTGTAATTTTTCGTGAAATTCTACATTAATCGAATTTTTCAATTTTTGTATTAATTTCGTGTGGAGTTGATTTAAGAACTTCGTTTATTTTTCAGGATGACCTTAGCGATAAAATGTTTGGCAAAACCATTGAAAACAGTCAATTATTTGAGCAAAAACGTAATAGTCCAAGATCCCAGGGCCGTCAGACATTACTTATTTTTAAACGAACGAAATATGTACGATTGAGTAGTGTTAGTATGTACTATGTTCGCATGCCTACCTGCTAGCTTGTCCAGATGACCATTCTTCAGATATTAGGGAATCAAGTACGTGAAAACACTACTCACTTAGTTGAATTGCAAGTCTACAGAAATATTTCTATAACCCATGGTGGATCAGTGGACAGAGTATCTAGCTACCACCCCGGAGCTCCGAGTTCAAATCTCGTATGCAACATTTTTTTTTATTTTTTTAGCCATCTCGGTTGGAAACGGCTTCGACTCTGGGAGGATTTTTGTTCAAAAAGAAATTTAAAAGAAAACAGAATTTTGGTAAATAAAACATTTTGTTAAGATTTCCTTTTGAGTAAAATCACAGGGCCTTCAGACATAACTTATTTTTGAAAAGATGAAGACTTAGGTTCTGAGTGGTGCCTCATGTAATTTTAATACCTGCGTGCTTGTGGAGTTCGCTCTGTAACACCTGGGCAGGTACCTAACTTGAATTTGTATGGCTGATCTTTATATACATTTTGAACAATATCACTCTTAAGTAACTTCAAAAGTGTCAGACGCTTTCCATAGACCAGAAAGCAGCAAGTATATTCAACGAACGGCATCCCAACAAACATGTTAACTACTCCACTGAGAGCAGGAATTTGAAAAAATTCCGAAGTACAGGCAGTGTCGGAAATAAGTTCAAAAAACCTCATAAAACCTTAGATAAATGATGACAAGCGTCAACAGCAGGTAATGCGAACTGTCAAGAATCCAAGAACTTCTCTTCGAGAAATCGGCCAACAGATCATGATATCCCCATCATTGGCCAGAAGAATTCTGATAGCAAATGATGGATCAGTCGACAGAGTATCTAGCTACCACCCCGGAGCTCCGAGTTCAAACAGCTTGACGGTGCAACAGCTTGACGGAAATAACAATTTCAATTTCAGTTTCAAGGGAAATGTATGGACGAACCATCCTGTGCATTGAAAGGAACGGGGGACACGTTCAGTTTTTATTTTATTTTCTTTATTACTGTTCATTTGATTCATTTTGTTGTTTAATTACTTTTTTGATCTCATATCATGTGTTGCTTTGATGAAATTATTGAAAAATTTCCTTCATCTGTTACTTATTCTCCGAAAAATGTAACTTTTGATATTTTGCTAATTTTGAAAAATGCATTTATTCAACAAACTGAAAATCACTCAGTATATCTGATAGGGGCTGAGTAGGTTTCAAGACGAGCCTAAGTTGACGACAATATTTTTTTTTGGAAAATCACAAATGGATATTTTTCTATTTGTTTTGCACTTTTTGCATGTCACTGTACATCTGTACCTATTTGTTAATCTGTTTATAGCATCATTCAGTTTTCTTCACCATTAGCAGATGTAGCTAAAATGAGAGTTTCGCGGGATTTCAAGAACTGACGTTTGCTAAAGCATTAAATGTGACCTAAGGAAACCAGGTAATCAGATTACAATCGATTTTGGGCAGATACCGCAAGGGCGGCGCGTCGGGGGGGCCGGGAGGCACAGCCCCACCCACTTTTCATCCAAAATATCCGTAAATCGTTGAGAGTAAAGAGTAGCGCGTCATTACAAACAGTTCGAATTTATAATTTTATCAGACATCCCTACATTTTCAACAGTGATAGTGAAGATAATGTGAACTCGCATCTTCCTCTGCCCGTAATAGAACTTTGTGGCTAGCAACTCCAATATGATAGAAATTCCCGGAGCACAGAATCGATTTTGCGTAATATCTAAAAATTTCATGTAAAATTAAATTTTTTGGATTCAAAATTCTTCAAAAAATTCCGAAATTGTGCAATATTTTCCATTTATCAAATCATTTTTAAAAAATTCAAAAACCATAAATCAGTTTGTAACGAAATGTAAAACATTGCGTTCCTTTTATAATTCCCATCTGAAATTATATCATAATTAAATAGACTTCACATCTGATTGAGATAGTTCAGTCCGAACATCTCATTTAGATAGTTTGATCCGATGTATCTTATTGTTCTGTGATATGAAATGCAACATTTCTGCATTGGTAACACTGCAGATAGAAAGAGCGAGAGGGAAGACGATATCCTTTCTTGAAGGCCCTTCATCGTCCCTTTTTGAAGCGAGCATTCAAGGCGCTTGGTTGTTTTGAGTTTCCCTTCGGGAAATGTATTGATTTTCCACAACGAAGAAATGAAAGGTCGTATATTTTATAACGATTAATTTGAATTCGATTCTTTGATCGAATCGATCTACCTACATATCGACTTTCTCTTTGGCAGATTTTTCTTTAAATGTATTAAATTCATTTTGGCGACTTGGCTTCACGTACCGGTGAAACAAAGATGGCCACATGAGCGTAACTCATAAATATTTTCAAAATTTTCAATTTTAAATAATTTAATGTAATCCTGATATCTTATTAACATATGAATAACGTTTCGTGTCGTCTTTCGACTAGTCGGTCCGAAAATCTCAAAATTTAACTAGTCTATAACATAACCTCTGAAAGTGATGATTCACATGTTTTGATGATTTCGATTAATTCTATTATTTTTGGACTTTATTAGACCTGTTTCTGTTCCTGCTTTATGATTTTCAGTGATACAAGTTTTTCCACAATTTTTCCTGGAACGCTCAGAAAATATCAACCTGCTAGAAGTGTGAACAGTGAATATGAGCTAAAGGCTTTCCTCCTGAACCTGGTTGGTGATCTGTGCCAAGAACTGGTCTGGTAGCTAGGAGTATAGAATTCGGGGGAGTCATTGCTTTCATTTCATTTAATTAGAATCTGTAGAAGCTAGACTCACTCATGATTCTCCGAACTCTAGGTTCGATCTATTCTGGATCACTCACTAGCCACGTCTAGATGGAAAGGCCTAGCCAAAGAGAAAATCTATTGCCTCAAAAACCTTTCATTTGCTTTGTGAAATTTGATATCGAGGTACTCTTTCAGTACTCTCTCTCTCTCTCTTTCTCCTCATTCAGGAGATAAACTCAAAACAACCATCTGCTTGCGTTGCAAATTTGTTAACGAGGAACTTTCTCAGTATATTCTCTCTCTTTCTCCTCAGTCTGGAGATATATCTTTGATTTATATTTGTCGAGGAAATTTCTCGTTATAATTTATCTGTAGTCTTTATCGTTACACTTTCTCTTTCTCCTCAACCTGGAGACATTCTATAATTATTTATCTTTATCGATAAGAAAGATCAATAATTTGATATCATTTTGCCAGTCTGAGAGACTGTTCAAATTTGAATATTTTATTCTTTAGTTTATTGATAACAATATTTTCATGGTAATTATTTTTCTCATGCTCAATCTGGAGACATTCTATAATTATTTATCTTTATCGATAAGAAAGATCAATAATTTGATATCCTTTTTCCAGTCTGAGTGACTTTTCAAATTTGAATATTTTATTCTTTAGTTTATTGATAACAATATTTTCAAGGTAATTATTTTTCTCATGCTCGCTTGAGATTGGCCTTCTCTAATTTTGTATGAGAAGATTCTAAATTTAAACTTTTTCGTAAATTCTGGTGCTTCACACAATTTTAATCTTTAACACATTATTTAACTCAGCAAATCTTAAATATGTTATTTTTTAGACAAATGTTATTTTTGTAAAAGTATAAAATTTTACCATTTCTGTAACAAACTTTAAAGTAAATCTGTAAGTTGATTTGTCCTTGATTATTCTTTTCGCACTTCTCCTACATCCAACGTTGAAGTAGAGCTCTGGAGTAAGTCTTTCTACACCATCGCAAACACTAATCATAAAAGTAAACAAACCAGTCATTTGTAAGCGATTATACTCTTTCCAAATTTGTAAACTCAAATAATTTCAACCGTAATATTTCTTTTGAAATTTAGAAATTCAAACCTCAATTATATAAATATTTTTTTATTGTATCTCCAAATTTATAAACAAATCGTGAATATAGTGTTTTCAGAATTTTTTTGTTTTACTGTTGAGAAGCACAAAGTACATCCTTTGACAAAATCCATGTTTTTGGTATTTTCATATAGTTATCTTGTATCTTTATTTTCTTTAATTTCGTGTATCTAATTTATATCAAAGGATCTATCTATTAAACTGGCAGATACCGAAACCCACGACCGACTTCCCATACCAATCTGAGCAGCTCACAGGCACTGCTGTATAAAATGAGCAAGTAACTATTTAAAAAGTGTTTTTGGTGTTACACAAATTGGCGCCCAACGTGGGGCCCGTATCGGAATTCACATATACGAATTGAATCATTTGCACACACAAAAATCTTCGCAAAAAAACCGATTCCCGTTTCACCAAGGTACGGTTTGCTCTTACATTCTAAGGGCCATTCTATAATGTCAGTTTAAACTCCTCAAGCCTCAAACCAGTTTACCAATGGTTTAGAATGTGAATGAGAATGTCATTAATTGAATGATGTTGTAAGGTTCACAATCTAACCGTTAGTAAATTGATTTAATGTTTGAGAAAACATAAACTGACATTATAATAATAGCCCTTTAACTTTATTATGGAAAAGCTACCTAGATGCGTAACGTAACAACGGACGACCGACCAACTTACTTCATCATTTTGTCAAGATTCTTTTATTTATTTATGGTCACCAAAGTCTGTTGATTTACTTTTTACCTGTTTTATTGCAACTAATTGATTATATAGCATTATGAAAATTATTACGGTGTTTTGTTATACTGCAACCATCAATAAGGAAAAAAAGAAATTTGAATGTACTCTTCGAGTGCCCCCCCTCTTTTCTGACCAGCGCCCCTGAACATAAGTATACAGTGTGTTCCTTAAAGACATGCTAGTATTTGAGGGAGTGATTCTTTGACTTATTTTAAGGAAAAAACTTTCAATAAACATATGTCCTAAAAGTCCTAACTTTTGAGATACAGGGTGATAATGTTTTGAAAAAAAAATCAATTTTTTAATAATAACTGAGATAATATTGTAGACGTTTTTACAAAATTTGGTACATATCTTCTATGCATCAAGGCGCATTTTGTGATGCACAAACATTTTCATTTTCTCAACCAGTGGCGTCCGTACGGGTTATTCATTGAATATTTTTGGAGAAAAAATACTACGTCACTGCTTTCTCCTCAAAAAAAATACTTCTGAGATCTTCATTCATTTTTGAGCAAATTTGATTTCTCAAGTTTTCTTTATCCGACGCATGGTTTTTGCTTAAAAAAATAAAAATCGTTTCATTTCATCAATTCTTCAAAAATCTGATGCGGTGTGAAAATGTTTGTGCATCGACTGAAAGCAAATTGAGGGATCAGATTTGTTCCAAAGTGAATGAGAATCCAAAAAAATGTGTAATTCTTGTCAGATGCTCGGTTCTTGATTAAAATAATTAAATTGAAATTGCTTCATATCGCAGTACGCGATTTTGTTGACAATAAATCGCCGATAGTAATGATAATAATTTAGCTACCTGTTTATAATTGATATTTCTATTCACCACTTCTTAATCTTTTCATAATAAATGCATCTATGTCGACAATACTCGAATGGATTTCCGATATTAATTCAGCTACCTGTCTGTAATTAATAGTATATTTTGTTCTTCAAATCACTATAAATATTGTGTTTTCACTGGTTATGAATACCATTTTGTGTTTGAAAAAGCTATAGGAATAGCGAAGCGCACTATTATTTACTTGATTTTTAAGTGTGTTATTGAAGTTATTTTGGTTGTCCGCTGTTTATCTGAATATCGGTGAATTACACGAATTCAGAAATGGCGGCAATGCATAACGTATATGGCCTCGCTGATGGTAATGCAACAGAAGCCAGACGCATTTATCAGGAAAGATATCCTAATCGTGCCTTACCAGGTAGCCGTACCTTTTCAAATATTCATCGCCGACTTAGGAAAACCATATTTTACGAGTACAGGCATTGCTCCCTAGAGATTTTCCACAGCGTGTGAACTTCTGTTAGTAGTATCTTTAAAGTATTGCACTAAATCCGCAGTTTGAGTCACAAATTTTGTTCACAGACGAGGCAAATTTTTCTCGGAATGCTATTCAAAATTTCCATAACAATCATATGTGTGCGGAAGAAAACCCCCATACCATAACCGAAACCCATTTTCAACACCAATTTTCGGTTAATGTATGGGCAGGAATTATTGGTGATTATCTAATAGGCCCATTTTTTCTACCAGGACGCCTTGATGGTCGGTCTTATTTACACTTTTTCGAAGAAGAACTAAATGGTTGCTTGAAGATGTGCTAATTGCGTTAAGGAATCGAATATGGTACATCCACGATTTAAATACAGTTTATCATAATTGTTGGATAGGTCGCAGAGGACCTCAGCAATGGCCAGCAAGATCCCCTGATCTCAACAGTTTAGATTTCTTTTTATGGGGGCACCTTAAAACTCTAGTGTATAAAACTCCCGTTAATACTTTAGAAGATTTAAGAGAGCGAATAGTTGCCTCGTGTGAAACTATTCGAAATACGCCGGGAATATTTGAACGTGTGCGTAATTCCATTCGTAGACGGGCGGAAGCGTGCCTATCAAGTGAAGGTGGCCATTTCCAACAATTTTTATAATCAGTGTTAGTATTGTCAATAATTAATGAATATGATCCGTTCATTCAAACTTACTTTTATAAAATAAAATTCGTTTTTGTACAAGCTGAAATCCATATTTTTTGGATTCTCATTCATTTTTGAACAAATCTGATCCATTAATTTGCTTTAAGTCGATGTACAATCATTTCCACACCACATCAGATTTTTGAGGAATTGATTCTGAAGTAAAACAATTTTAATTTTTTAAAGCGAAAACCATGCGTCGGACAAAGAAAACCCAAGAGATTAAATTTGCTCAAAAATGAATGGGAATCTCAAAAGTATTTTTTATTTCGAGGAAAAGCAGTGGCGTAGTATTTTTTCTTCAAAAATATTCAATGCAAAACCCGCGCGGACACCACTGGCAGAGAAAACGAAAATTTTTGTACATCACAGAATGCCCCTAATTTTATGAAGATGCGTACAATATTATCTCAGTTATTATTAAAAAACTGATTTTTTTCAAAAATGTATCACCTTGTATCTCAAAAGTTAGGACATACATTTATAGAAAGTTTTCCTTAAAATAAGTCAAAGAATCACCCCCTCAAATATTAGCATATCTTTAAGGAACACCATGTATAAGTATAGTATATTGTGTTACAAGGGCAGAAAATGACCTTTGGCAGACCGCGGATATGTGCTGCACGAGCGAGCGAAGCGAGGGCAGCTAATGCTAAGGGCAGCTGTAGTATTTTATGTCACAAGTGCAGAAAATGAGCTTTAGCATTCCGCGGCTATTAGCTGCTAAAGCGTTTTCTGCATATGTGACACACAACTGTTTTTCGCCTACCAAAGAAAAAACAAATAGGTATCTTTAATTATATAAATACATACATATTTTAATAAGAAACTAAAGCAGAAGAAATGTACGAATTTATTCATTATAGTAATTAATGTTGATTATCCCTTGAGCAGAATCTTATCGTAACGGTGCCTCGACTTTGTAGGCAACAAATTTAAAAAACCTTGCTAGCTTCTTCTTGCAACTCTATTGAGACTAGCAATGAAATAAATGTAAATATTTCTTCCACGTCCAGATCAGTGGGTCCTAAAATAAACTTTCCAAACTGCACAATAAATAATCTTAATATTTTTAAGAAATCGGATTTATTACAATTATTATGTTCAATAAAAATATAAATAAAATGTTTATAGTTTTCCTATATCCATGATAATACCCGAGGTAATACCATTAATTACAATTTTGTAGAATTTTTTTATAGAAATACGAGTCATTACTATTATTGTGTTTTAATCAAATTGTACAAATATAAATGCAATATTTATAGTTCTTCATTATTTATCGGATGTAGAAAAAATATCGTATACAACTCTAATGTGATGATACACTCGCATAAATCATACGAAACTCGCCTTTGGCTCGCTTCGTATCCCGGTTAATGCTCGTGTATTAAAAACCATCATTACATGATCGTTGCATAAGAAATGTTGTACAGACTGTTAAAAGAAAGCGCGACAGTAGTAATTTTCAAGGGATGTCGTTGGAATATTGAAAGATACAAATTATTGTTATACAGAGAGTGGAAACACATTAAAACTAAAATTACCTTGGCTTCTCATATTTGAGTGATAAAAAGGATAAGTAACGACTACAAAACGTACTTAAAGGAGATAATGAAGAGTTACAAGAAAGCATTTTGGTCTTTCATATCTAACAAAAACCATAAGCCATCAATACCTTTGCAAACGAGCTTCAACAATAAAACATAACGGAATAAATATGCAATGTGTTTTCTGATAACTTTTGTGTCGCGTTCGAGATTGATCAAACACCATGCTTAATCCAAGAAAGAATGTCGTATATTAATTTCAACATCACCTTCTCTCTGAATCTCAAATAACAGAAACACTGAACGAGCTTGACACCAAAAAAGGTCCGGGACCTGATGGAATATCCCCTCTTTTTATCAAATGCTGCATTCAAAGTTTAGTCCGACCGTTACATCTCTTGTTTAAAAATCACCTACTAGTTCTCGGAATGTTTCCTCTCAAATGGAAGATCCCTCAAGTTCAAGTAATACCAATATTCAAATCAGGCAATCGAAAACATGTCCGCAAGTATAGACCGATATCTACATTCAATTCGTTCTGCAAAATCTAAGATAACTCTGAGATGTTTTCTACTGAGATTTAGTAGTTTGTCAGTGTCCTGTTGTATCCTATAGTGAGTAAATGTTTTGAAATGGGCCACAACAATAAGCAATTAATTATTTTTCTGGTTAAAAATAAAAATCAACGATGAAAAAACCCAGAATATAATATTATCTTCAAACAACATAAACCAGGATCCTATTTTCAAAAATGGTTAATAACAGGCTGAATCTTCCTGAGAAGCTTCATTTTGCCGAGACGCCCAACGCCCAACTTGTTCCTCTACGAAAATTCTCGATAGTGGTAGCTAATAAAATGCGCAGGGGTCAATCATGTCAATTTGGTGAGTGCAAAAAAGTCGTTGATAACAGTTAGTTTTTCAGTTGAACCTCAAGATAATTCGATGAAGTACTCGAAAAAACTTTTGTCCTACAAAATGGATGGTAGGACTGAAGAGTCCCCCACTCCCGACATGTACCAATGATGTGGTAATAAAAAATCATTAATAACCAGCGGATTTTTTTTTACCGTTGCTTGGTTAATATTTGTATAATTGAATGGTCATATTGTCCTACAAATTGAATGGTAGGTGTTCCCAGTCCTACGCTCCAAAATTGTCAATTCCATGGTTAAAAAAATTTATTAATAACTGTAGGATAATGATAACACATAAAAGGTAAGTGTATTCTTCACCTGAATAATACAGTGTACTACAAAAAACCGGGTATGTATCGCTAGTCTTACAAAAATTATTCATAATAACGAATTATTGAAATTGTGGTTTAGCTAATTTAATATACTTTTATTCGTAAAGTAATGTTACTGTCAATGTATAATTGTTTGTTCAATTCAAAAATATCATAATTTACCTGAAAAGTTTATGAAAACAGTGGCAAATTTTGTATAGCTTTCATAATTTTTATAAACATATTGAGAACAACAATAACATAGTAAAAACATTCGCTCTAACAGATGCAGGGAAACTCGGAAAAACCTGCAACACCACATCGTCGTCTGAAGAGCTGAAATTTATAATTGAAAACTTTCAAAGAGGTCAGACGAATTGTGAAAATCTGCTCTACAGTAAAATAGGATGTATGGTACCTCCAGAGGCCTCAAAAAGACCAGTTCGAAAGAGATATTATATTTTACGGGGGTCAAGTGGACAAGTAGTTAAAATACCGATCTTTCATCCACTCTGGTCGCCGGTCGTGGGTTCGAAGCCTAGTGACTGCTTATATTTCTCTGATGGCCCGAGAAAGTGGAATAGCACGTAAAAAGTAAGAATTCGTTAATCCTTGGCTCTCACAAGTTTCGTCTTTTGAAGGCTGTCGTTCGTAAGGGAACGACATCTGGTTAACGGAAAAAACAATTTTAAACAATGAGAAAGTGAATGGGAAGGAGTAGAAGAGCATTTTTACCAGCTATTCAAGGAGGTATCACAAGAAGAGATTTCTGAAAAATGTAATTGGACGCGGGTGGCTGTAAATCAGAGAGTGACGGGACTTGCTGGAAATAAGGGGAGTTGGTGGGAGGATTATTTAATAAGTATAATTTCACTTTAATTCTCATATCCTAGTAACAGATATGGACAATTCGTAATAATTAATTCATATTGTTCCTGAGATATAGCCTTTTTAAGCATTCAAATTGCCACTGTGTACATGAAAAACTATAAACTGTTGAACTAGCAATCATAATATGAATCCTCATGTAATTGATGAAGACCCATTCTTTTTCAAAGAATTTGTAAAATGAAAATGATAATGGTATTGATATTCATTTATTTCTTTGTCTTGTCATGCTATGTAATGAACACCCTTTGTGAAATATAATTTCTTATTCGAGCTACAAATTAGATTCAATGTGTTTATTTCTAAAAACAATCGATTTAAAAATAAAGCATAAAAATCAAATCGATTCATAATTCGCAAAATAGCAGTAATGGAATTTTTACCTTGTAGCTCGAAAACTGGCCATAGGATCGATCTGTGAACTGGACAAAGTAATGAGAATGGCAGCATCAAAAAAATATATCAAAAATAAGGATTAATGTGCCTACTTACAAAATATTTTTATAATTTTTTATTTCAGAAGGTATGGTCGAAATATCTGTAGGCTAGTTAAGCCCGTGGCTTACGGTCAAATAGATTGATTTTACTGCCTTGAAATGAAGTCAATTCAATAGGTTTGTTTCACCATGAGCCATGAGCTTTAGATTTGGGTAAAACTAACAGTTATCCATACAATTTTTGGGCTCACCAAATCAACATGACTTTCACCTACGCAGTTCATTAGCTACTAATATCAAGAATTTTCGTGGAATTGACAATTTCGGAGCGTAGGACTGGGAACACCTACCATTCAATTTGCAGGACAATATGACCATTCAATTATACAAATAATAATCAAGCAACGGTAAAAAATCCGCTGGTTATTAATGAATTTTTATGACCACGTCATTGGTACATGTTGGGAGTGGGGGACTCTTCAGTCCTACCATCCATTTTGTAGGACAAAAGTTTTTTCGAGTACTTCTCGAATTATCTCGAAGTTCAATTGGAATACTAACTGTTATTAATGAATTTTTTGCACCCACCAAAACCACCCGACATGATTGACGCCTGCGCATTTTATTACCTACCATTATCGAGAATTTTCGTAGAGGAAAAAGTTGGGCGTCTCGGCCAAATGAAGCTACTCAGGAAGATTCAGCCTGTTATTAATGAATTTTTTTAAACCATGGAATTGACAATTTCGGAGCGTAGGACTGGGAACACCTACCATTCAATTTGTAGGACAATATGACCATTCAATTATACAAATATTAACCAAGCAACGGTAAAAAAATCCGCTGGTTATTAATGAATTTTTATGACCACGTCATTGGTACATGTTGGGAGTGGGGGACTCTTCAGTCCTACCATCCATTTTGTAGGACAAAAGTTTTTTCGAGTACTTCTCGAATTATCTCGAAGTTCAATTGGAATACTAACTGTTATTAATGAATTTTTTGCACCCACCAAAACCACCCGACATGATTGACGCCTGCGCATTTTATTACCTACCATTATCGAGAATTTTCGTAGAGGAAAAAGTTGGGCGTCTCGGCCAAATGAAGCTACTCAGGAAGATTCAGCCTGTTATTGATGAATTTTTTTAAACCATGGAATTGACAATTTCGGAGCGTAGGACTGGGAACACCTACCATTCAATTTGTAGGATAATATGACCATTCAATTATACAAATATTAACCAAGCAACGGTACAAAAATCCGCTGGTTATCTGCGTGTTTATTGAATAATACAAGACACAGGTTAGCGGTTACTAAAAAAACTCCGATTTTAAATGTATGTAATTGACCATCAGTCAGTTAAATCTTTGAATTTCAGTAATTTCAAAAATAATATCAAGATCGACTAGGGTGCGTCCTGCACGGTTCACTGTTGCGTTCCAATTAACAGTGCTGCTCCTAAGGTGGCGTATGGAGTTAGTAACAAGGCCTATAAAGAACACATGGCTAATGACCATAGCAGTCGAAGCCAAAGCACCAAAAAAAAATAATATCAAGAGATACCTTCTCAAAACTCGACTTTTGATAAATGTCTGTTTGAATTAAAATTATTATCGAAAAAGTTATTTTCTGTAAAAATATTATCTAACGTCAAGAGCTAAGAATACATTTCAATCAGACGATTGTTGTTTGTTTTTTTATTCATACTGGTGCAGTTTTCAAGAATATGTGTCATTTCTAGAAAGGATCTTTTGGTTAATAACGACTCTTTAGATATAACTTTCACAGAATCACAGTTCAAATGATGGTCAAACTTGTTAACATGTTCCGCTGATGCACATTTTTCTGGATGTAATCTGCAGTCACTCTTGTGTGCAATAATTCTGGAACCAACCTAGTGATCTTGAGGTTTGACCAAACTCAATCATATTACAATTTTGACAAGGAATACCATACAAGACATTTACTTGGGAAGTTAGAGGTACTATGTCTTTGACTTTACTGAGGATTGTCTTGATTGTTAGGACTGTTTTGTTTGCGATTTCGATATTTGGTAAGCTGTGGAATATTCTAGATAGGCCGGTTTTGATTTCCTTAATGTAGGGTAAGGTAGAATAACTGAAATGTACTAGAGAAATGTAATATTCGCTATTATTAATGATAGTGGAAGGTATATTGTCTGTAATTTCAGTTTCAAGAGATGTAGATGTATTAAAAAGAATATTTTCAACTAAACTGGACGGATATGAATTTTCTAAAAACGAGTTTAAAACAATTTGGAGGTTTTTATTATGAAAACTCATATCTGTGATTTTTATCACTCTGTTCAATGCTTGACTAACTTAACTTTCATCGAACTTTGTGATACGATCGGTAGTTGATGAACTGTACAATTTTCTGTACCAATCTCTGATGGTTTTATTGTCAGTTGTTCGACTTTGTGTCAAGGAATGGAATAGATTGTATGTCATCTTCTGTTCCAATAGTGAATTGAATATGTGGGTCATAACTATTGAAAGTATCAAGAATCTGATTGATGCCATCATGTGGTAGTGATACAACGATGTCATCTACATATTTTTTTTATGAAATGAGGTTCGAAAGATAGAACAGGTAATACGTTATTCAATAAATCACCCAGCACGTAAGCTGCCAAAATTGGTGAAATCGAGGCTCCTATGGAGTTCCAAAGGTTTGTTAATAAATTTTGTTCTCAAAAAAAAAATGTATTATCAGAAAGGAAGGTCAAGAGTTTAGTGAAAGATTATTTATTAATACTGCAATGAATACCTACTAATGTTGCTCCAATTTTTGTGGATTAGGTACTCAATAAATACTACTCGTGCTCACAATACTATCGATAATTCTGCCAGAAATCTTAAACTCCATCAAATTGCTTTGAGGTAAGTAACACCACTCGTCCTAAAGGACTCGAGGTGTTACCAAGCAATTTGATCTCGATGATTTCTGACAGAATTACTATCGATAGTATTGCGAGCACTCGTGGTATTACCCCCGAAAATTTCACGAACCAACAAAGTAAAAAAAGTTCTATCGTCGTGAATTCTTCAATAGTTATAGATAATGCCTGATAGACACGAAGTCTGTCAGACTGACATTCATATTAGTAGCAAGATGATTATATTATCCGTTGTTGTTTGAATACGTGGTTGCCATGACAAAGTGGTATTACCGGCTCAAAAGGAAGGAACTGCATATTATCGAGACATACGTCCCTTATTGGTCCCAATATTGCAGGAAAGGAGGGTTTCATACGGCAAGTGAAATTATCTTCGGAAGTCCACATTCGTATACTATTTTAAAAGTAACTTGTGACATCTATTGTCACTCGTTGAAACTCAATTTGAAACGAACCAAGGAATCCAAAGTTAGATGATTATCTACTCATTGACAGGCAGCCAACAATTTTGTTGTTCTTACCAACCCAAGGTTCAATCACTTATATACCATTTTATGTATATCATGTATGAATTTGTCTCCTAAATCGATTGAAACGATGAAACTGCTATTTTCAACTGCTTTTGTTTTGTAAGAACCCTATATTGCTAATTGTTTTCATTTGAGTTCAAAAATAGGTGCATTAACATTATTTCTTTATATCTTATCGTCTCCGTTCATTTATTGCTCCCGTATAATTTTGTATAAGATTTTCATTAGTAACATCATTATCTTTACGATAAATACTCAAATTCGGATTTTGAATTTTGATGTCTTTGAATATCAAGTATTCCGTTCGAACGATTTTTTTTATACGGCGCCAGTCCTCCGTTGACTCCGATTCGAGAGATAATTTATGCTTTCATAATACTATCTGCCATTAAATGTGAACGTTTTTTCCTGGTGCTTTCTCATCTTAGGTCAAGTTTAAAGTAGTTCGCTACACTCGGATCTACTACATTGTCGATAATACCGTTAAGTAAATGTATTTTTCATTCTATAAATAGATTGCCAATGTTGCATATGTAATTATCTGAAGTGATTCTCACGGACTATATAATTGTTATATATTTTTTGTTATTTTCGAAGAGCATTAAACTGAGGCATCGGTAATTAAATGACATTATACAGGACCGTTCAAATTCGATCATCACCATTGAAATTTCAAAGGCGTTTGACAAGGTCAATCATGATATTGAAATTATATGGATTGAGTAACCATTTGCTAAAATTCTTCATCACGTATCTTCGAAATAGGGTACAGTTTTTTGTGTTTCACGGGTATGAGTCGAAACAATTCTTGGTAGGTTCTGGAGTGCCGCAGGCGTCAATCCTTGGCCCACTCCTTTTCTTGATCTTTATCAATGATCTCCCCTCTATGGTAACATCTGAACGTTTATTGTACGCAGACGACATTTTCTAAAATTAAATTCACTCATCACTTTTATTACAGAATGGGTGGCCCAATATTAGAAAGAGTTTACGAAATTCGTGATCTGGGGGTGATATTTCTCTCAAGTTTGACGAGCACATATCAAAAACTGTAAAAGAAGCTCGTAAGCTTATTGGCTTTGTGAAGACAACTACATATGAATTTACAAACTAGAGGCCATCAAATCGTTATTCGTTGTAGTCGTACGAAATTTCCTAAACTCAACCGTTTTCGAGATATCGAATTTTGAAAATAACTTGTTACTACTCTCATATTTACTAAAGAAAAAGCACGAAATAATGGATATTTATTATGAAAGTCACACAAGGTGGAGTATGTGGATATGATTACAATTTAATTATAATTTTTTTACAGAAAATAAAAAAAGCATATTTGTTCAGGGTTGATAAAAATGCATGAAACGATAAATTGTATTTTTCAATGAATGTCTAGGATATTTGAAATTTTATGATACAATAGTTATACCAGGAGAAAAAGAGAGAAAACAAGTTTTAATAAACAACAAATTTTTCTTTGGACTTCTATTTAAAAAGGTGCTCAAAGTGTTTACCATTTACCTCCTGGCAGTAATGAACTCGCTGAACAAAATTTTGTAGTGAATCTAAAACCATGTGAGGAGAAATGGTAGAAATTTCATGCCTTATTCTTTCTTGCAACTCTTCGATATTTGGCGGCCTATTTTTGTAGACTACATTTTTTATGTGACCCCATAAAAAAAGTCAAGTGGGGTCATATCGGGAGACCTAGCTGGCCACTCAATTGCTCCCCTGCGCCCAATCCATTTATCAGGAAAAGTTTCATCTAGATATGCCCGTACCACACGTCCAAAATGTGAAGGAGCCCCATCTTGTTGAAACCATATTTGTTCTGCCAGCAAATTGGGATTGTTATTATTTGGGAATAATCGTCCAAGCTCTGGAATAATATGCTGTTGTAAAAGTGACAAATATCGTTCAGAGGTCAAATTTCCGTTGATATAATAAGGTCCTATGACGTGTCCATCAATAATGCCACACCAGATAATTAATTTTTGTGGCCGTTGAGTGTGAACTTCCTCAATCCAATGTGGATTTTGGTCTGACCAATACCTGCAGTTGTGTCGATTTACGTGCCCGTTTAAACAAAATGTAGATTCGTCAGAAAATAATATGTGGTTGACAAAGTTGACATTTTCATTCAAGTTATCCATGATAACTTCACAGAACTCGATTCTACGATCAAAATCGTCTTCACTCAATTCTTGTACCAAATGAATTTTATATGGATGGAATTTTTGCATTTTGAAAATTTTTTGAATGGAATATCGACTCATGTTATGATTCAAAGCCCTCTGTTGTGCTGAATTTATTGGATTTTCCACCACATCTTCCACTTTTTGGTCGATCTTTGACACCTCCAGTTTTATGAAAACGATGCAATGTTTTTGAAACGGTTGATTTAGAAATGGGTTCCCAATTGGGATGCAATTGATTAAAAATATCCACTACTTGGTCACAACTTCGTCTTCTATCACTTCACTTCAGAGAAGTCATACCACAAGTTCGGTTTCGTTTGAATGTGTGGGCTGGAATTTATGACGACCCAATACTTGGACCTCATTTCTTCTCTAATACTTTGAACGGGGAAACCTATCTTCGGTTCTTAAGAAACGAATTCGAAGAATATATGGATACGTTTCCCCTTGTTAATTATAACAGTTGCTGGTTTCAGCATGACGGGGCTCCTCCACACAATAAAAGAGCATTTTGCGAATATTTACACCAAAGATGTCCTAATAGGTGCTTAGGTAATTCTGGACCAGTGAGGTGGCCGGCAAGGTCACCTGACCTTACAGTTTTGGATACTTTCTTGTGGGGCACTTTAAAGAACAGATTCTATGGAGAGCAAGAATATAACACAGTAGATGAACTTAGAGACAATATCATCACGCAATTCAGGTCTATCAGAAGAAGGGATATTGTTAGGGCTGTTCTTAATTTGAGACGACGAGCTCGGTAATGTATTCAAGAGGAAGGCCATCATTTCGAACACTTGTTGTAATACTTTTTGTGCATTGTTTACAAGCTCATGATTTCATTCTTGTTTTTTGAAACGCACCGTACTCAGCCAAGTATTTGCCCAAAATTCCGAATAATGTTCTATCCGGCTGTTGTCTTTCCGAATATAATTCAAAATAAATTTGTGTTGTTTTCGTACTATTCCTATCAAATTTATAATAAAGTTTCAACATATCTCGTTTTTCTTCATTTGAGAATGAGGACATTTCGATGAAGTATTTGTGCAAACTTATGATGTTTAATGAGTTCTGATAACTAGTGTTTATTAAACAAAATTTGTCGATGGAGTCATGACCATCTCAGATGAAATTGTTTTTTTTAATATCTGTGGTTTCAGAAGTGCAAATCATAACAAATTATACATCAATGAAATCAGAATGAGAATCACTATTTTTCTGTATAAAAAAACAATATGGCGCCGATAACAGAAAAAAAGTTGATGATGAATGCCAGAAGACGAAACGTCGGATAATAAATCTGAACATGAAAACGTGTAGCTGAAAAAAGTATCAATGAAAATATACTTTTGGTTTTGAGCTATGTTGTCAAATAACGATAGAAAAAAATAAAAACGAAAATTCCGATTTTCAGTTTTTTTCCGATATTTCCGGAAATACTCGGAATTTTCCAATTTTCAAAACAGTATGTTGTTAAGCACCAGAATACGCAACTTTGCCCCAATTTAAGCTTCGACGTATCTGCTGTAGTTTAGGAGATCCCAATGGTGGGGGTCGAATTTGAATTGCCCTGTATATACGACTCTAAAACTAGTCGTCTACTGAATTGAGAAAAAAATGCTCATTCGACACCAAAAAAGACATATTCCTAAAAAATGCCATGTAAATTATTCGAGAGAATAAAATGAAATACTGAAAAATCGTTTTTTTGCCATTTTGACGGATAATTTGAGGTTATGTCGAAAAGAAAAGAACTTTTCCATCGAACATTTTCCACAAAGAGTTCACGTTTCGCTGCAAATCGCAAAAAACCGTTTTCAACCCCTAAACTACATCCCCATTTCACCATTTTGAGTGTTTTCGTGTTTAAATATTTTTATGCACTAGCGGGCGGTAAAGTACACTTTACCGCCCGGTTCGCCGGGCGTAAAGTGGCACTTTAGCCCGTGGGCGCATTATGGCCCGGCGGGCCATAAAGTAGACAAAATTCTCAAATTGTCTATACTCACATATCATTTCACGCAATTCCTAACACGAATTAGAATCATTTCAGTTCAATAGAGCAATACTCTTTCTAACATTTGTTCATAATCGTTGGCAATTTTTTCGATGATGATCTATTTATTTGAAATAGATTCTCCAATATAGCACTCAGCTACTATAGTTTCACATTCCTCATATTATGTTACCCTTAATTATTGTATGCATAACGTATGAAACGTGTAGACCATTGCAATTCAAGTCAGTATTTGTGATTTGTACTATAATACTGCTAGTGCATAAAATTTTGGATGTATCACGTGTGTAAAATGCGTTTAAGGCCTTCGGGCGTTTAACGCCATCGGGCCATCATCCACGCCGCAGGCCATAAACGCCTACTTTACGCCCTTGATACATAAATAACTATTTTTCATTAAAGTTGGAAGGTCAACAACATTTTCCAGCTGGTCCTTGCCTGTTACTTCTTTTCTTTTTCACAAAAATTATATGCACCAGTCTATATGATTTTTTCGTTTCTATAGGAAACTGTATTACCATTTGAGTTCATCATTCGAAACTTTTTGTATCGCGATATAACAATGCACGAAAATATTCCCTTGATTAACGACAGCGAACTATTATTTTTAGTTGTCACGGCTTCAAACGAAAATAACATTTCGCCCTAATCTTGCAAGCAGTGCCTGGCTTTCAAGTGATAACTAGAACTAGTAAGTGAAAAGATTAAATATTTTGTTAGACTAATGCGTTCACCTGACATTTTTAGTTTCGTATCGAATGTCCTGTTGATCCTTCCTTCGAAAGAAATGATAACGACATCGACAGGAAACAACACACGGATAGTGAAAAGTACATTCCTTCGCGAATATCAGCAGAGCAGATTCAATGAACTAAAAGATCGTCTGCGAGCGAGGTTATCGAATTGGTTGGCAGATATGCTCCGATAAGACGGCGCCGATGAGATGGGTAGGCGCCAACAGGTATTCAAAAACGACTAGGAGCAATCCGCAACTTCTTCTAACTACCACCGGTACCACTCGGTCAGGATTTTTAGCCGTCTAATAAAAAACACTTTAAGTACATGGTCGTGGTGAAAAATTAATCTATAAGACTGAGAATACAAAAAAGTTTATAACATTTACATTCACATAGGTAACAGATGTTTCTAATACATAATGTCTTGAATGGTGGTTTTTCGGCCTAAGAACCCGAAAAACCATCATTCAAGCAACGACGGCCGCGAAAGCCTTTCACAACATAATGTCTCATTCACCCCAGCATCAAACTCAAGAGAATTATAATTTGAAGAAATGTTACTATAAAATATTAGATGTAACAAAATATTGTGAAAGATATCTTTAAAACTCGTTAAGATTATAAAAATATTGATTTACGACTATTGTTTTTCACCTTTTTTTGAACATGTGACTAGATGTAGGTACTTTCCGTGAGAGACAGTGGTAATTTGTTAAAAAAAAACAATGCCAGCCCTAACTGGAAAATTTTGACAAAATGTTTGATTTACTTTATTTAGTAAAAAATCATTCTTATCCCTAGTGTCATAAGCGTGTATATCTTTATTCTTTACAATCCATTTTTGGTTAAAAAATATGTAGGTTAATAATTTTTAACAGGTAGATTGATGTGACAGTGAGTATTTTCATTTGGTTTATTATGTTACGACACGAAAACCGATATGATATTAAAAATAAGCATCAAAATGCGCTTTTGTAAGACAATAGCTATTTGTATTACTCCCATGTAATACATATGATTTTTCCTCCTACCCACTCAATAAAACCTTTTTGTGACTTTGTTTGCAAATAGACCTATTCTTACTTGATGGAAAATATAGACAATACAGTCATGGCTTGTAATCCGAAGGTCCCGGGTTCATCTCCTGGCAATTACAACTTTCTTTTTTTTTTCAAGAACGTTATTTTACTTTTTTCTTGTTAGTGATTTGAATTATTGGACATTTAGATAGCTTATACATTTCGGATTGCTATTGAGTGATTTTCTCATAAGTAATATTATGTGCCTATTTGAATGAAGTGTCGATAATTTTTTTTCTAAGAGCTGCGCTTGTAGAAAAAATAATGTGTGTATTTCGAGTACAAAGTGTCATTGTCGCTCTCCAAAGATTAATCTCTTTGTCGAGCAACAATCAATCACTAAATACACAAATAGCTATTAAAGAACTAGAGTAGAAGTAACATTTATGTTAGATTTTTACCAGAATACAGGATATATAAGATGTTCTAGAAATTACGGAAACAATTTGATTATAATAGATTCACAAGTTTCATCGTTTACAACTTACTTGAAATGAGGGGGAGGAAAAGTACTTTCCTCCCTAGGGAGGAAAAGTATGAGTTTCCTCCCTGGTTTGAGGGAGGAAAGTGTGTACTTTCTATAGGGGTAGGAGGAAAAAATTATGTCTCGCCCTTGTCCCCATATGATTACGTTATAAATGCAATAGCAGCATAAACATAAGAATAGTGAACATTTATGAGAGTTGCAGCATGGATTTTAATTAAAGTAGTTAATAAAAAATAGCAACATTGAATGAGTTTTTTACAAATAATGTCAGTCTGATCAGTCCAAGACAGGTTACAATCGAAAAGGGTTCCTAAAACTTCAACACGATTTGAAGATTCAAACACCGAGTTATCGGAAGAAAAATAGTCATAAGATCGTGGTTTGTAAATAGTGTGATATTCAATACATAACGTTTTCTTAAGATTTATTATTACCCTGTTCCTAGAATACCAATCATTGAATTCCATGAATGTGGTATGTATTTTTTGTGTTAGAGTACTTTTCGAATGATCAGCGATAAGAATGCAGGTGTCATCTGCAGACATTAGCGCTTTTGCCTCAGTAATTAGACTGGCGCCTTTAATTTTTGTCAAAGTAACAGGCAAGGACCTCCGAGCAATTTCTAGAAAGCAACATACCCGACGTTGTTTATAAATATCTATGCTCGGATCATGTTAAAAAAGAACATTATCGGATATTTCCGTTTCCACGTATTAATCAGGTTGGAATTCCGTATTCAAATTAAAAGTAACTAGCTATAGACCCAATCTGCTCGGTACTGGAATGTTTTGTTCATATACAGGGATTATCACATCAGAAGTTTTCGATGTTTCCATTTGAATGAAAATGTTGCTTCCGGTTGAACCGTACGTGGACATGAAATCTAATGAACGGGTTACGTAGGTATAATGATTGTCAAGACAATAATTTCATTATCTAATATTCTTTATACTTTGACATTGGTTCAGATTATATTTTTAGGTTACCAAGCAATAGAGCAAATGTCCAGTTGTGGAGTGCATCACTCTCTTAGAAATCCTCAGTTATCTGTTCTAACCACTTTTGGCCTCACCATATTGTTCGGTCAGGTTGTAGAACTATAATCAGTAAAGGAGCATTACCAGTCTTGGCATTTTATGATGAATCTTCATCTGATGCGATGATAAGGTAATATTTTTCAGTTTTCTTCGAAATATTTTTCTTACCAGTAAGAATTTGAGCGTAATTTAAGGGTTTCCGGAGTGCAAAATTCGTACTGATTAACAAATCAAATGCTTCCAGCACGTATCTGATTAATCATATTTATTCAATATTTTATGTTCATTGGACCAATATAAGGTATTTTTTTTCGCAAAACAACAGCAAACATGAAGTTTTCTAACGAATTCGTTCATTAAGTGGATTCCAACTCCTTCCAGCGTTGAAAGATATTAAGGATGATAGCTATGCAACTGGCACTGTCCCCAAAGTTTGAAGCATCTTAGTCTTCTACGATGACAGCACCAGAATCACTACTCGAAATACAAAATTATCGTAGAACAAAATTATCGTAGACAGCGACAACAGGCGAACAACGAACAACAGCAATGTTGTTGCCAGTTCTCGCGCGTTCACGTGAAGTCTTGTTTATATCCTCACGAATTTCGCAATTTTTCTGCGAATAAAATGGCTGCCAGTCATGTCGGACCAATCGTTGATGCAGGCATTTTATTCGCAGAAAAATTGCGAAATTTGTGAGGGTATGAACAAGACTTTACCACGTGAACGCACAAGAATTGGCAACAACATTGCTATCGTTTTTCTGAAAGTGGTTGACAATGTTTCACTTTGAGTAAGGTTATTCTGGACTTACATTATCTAAAAAAGAACCAAGAAAAATTCAATTGCCTGCAATTTTATTCACGACGTTTCAACGTTAAAATCTACAGTCGTTATCAAGTGTATGATAACTTGAAACGACTTGCAATTTAATTTCTTTTGCCCCCCCACAGCATAATAAGCACTACTTTTTCATATTCAAAATTGACGGATGAAAGTCTATTTTTTTAATGATCGTAAAAGAATTAGTGTATGTCGTATTAGTATACGTAGCGTGTTGACAATTATCACATGTAAAATAATGTACAATAAACAGTCACTTATTTTTGCACCTGTTACATGAATAACCATTTGTCCACTACATATTCATTATGAATTCTATTTATGAATGAGTTATTTATGCAGCCTTTTAGGAAATGTTGCCATTTGTATAATAGGAAGAGTTTGATCCAAAAATTAATTGTATTAATGTAAGAACATGTTACTATTTTTGACAACACTCGTAGAGTATACCCAAAGGCATAGCCTGTGCGGGTACATGGCAGCATTTATTTGCCGTGGCGTTCCAGGGCGACTTTGTTTTCATTGGAAGCCCATTCACTTTTCATCAGTAGGGAGACCTACAGCACTACTGCTGGTGGTTGGTGCGCATTCCGAACATTAGACGTCAGGGTTGCAGCTAAATAACAAACTTGCTTTCCAACCAGGCATGTGGTCGTCTATCGATGCCGATACATGTGATAACAAATTTGTCTGCAGCGACCGTTTCTAATTAATAATATATAAGAACATGTATTAGCACGCCACTGGTTCTAAGCTTAGCTCCAATTTTCAAAACAATAACAAATCTCCCCCTCACCTACAAATCATAACAAAGGATAACAAAGGACCAGGAGGAAAATGTTGTTGAGGTTCCAACTTTGAAGAAAAAAAATATTTAAACACGAAAACACCTAAAATGGTGAAATGGGGATGCAGTTCAGAGGTTGAAACTGATTTTTTGCAATTTGTGCCGAAACGTGACCTCTTAGCGAAAAATGTTCAATGGAAAAGTTGTAGATAGTAAAAAATCGAATAGTATATTCTGTAACAAGGTTAGAATGAAAATTCGATGCGAGTGGACAGTTCCGAGCGCGAGCCGAAGGCGAGCGTAAGGAACCACGAGCATCACGAATTTTCATTCTAACCGAGTAGCAGACTATATTTTCTCCACGATCAAAGATAGGACACGTGACATCAATAATTTTGACACTTACTCAAATTTTGCCACTACGATGACAATCAACTGCGTCAAGGCTAATGTTATTATTGCTAACCAGTGTGAGAATATTATTCTATCACAAGAGAGAGAATGTAAATACATTTAAATTGCATGGGGGCAGAGGTGTTGCAGAACATTTCTTCAATCTCAAGAGAAAGAATTCCAGCATTCTGTAATCAAATTTGATTTCAGAATTGGCACATTATGTGATGATCGCGGAGAAAACTTCTTCATTCAACACTTTTCGACATAACCTCAAATTAAATGTTAAAATGAAGTGATCACTTTAATTGTTGAAATGTCTACTTTCAAATGGTCTATATAACTGAGTTGTTCATTTATCGTTACATTATCCATTCGTTCTTCCTGTCCAACCAATGGATTCAGAGTTGAAGGAGAAAAACTGTCACATAGTGTCCATCGGATTAGACCATTCTGTTAAAATGAAGGTTCTGATAATGATCTTTCGGTAACACTTTAAGAGCAAACACTACCTTGGTAAAACGGGAATCCGTTTTGAGCCCACAGTGTTTGTTTGGGAATTTTTAAATTTTTTTGCAGTACTTAATGTTCTTGTGTAAATTCCGGAACTTCAGTGATTTTTGGTTTTTATAATTTTTAATTAAAAAAAATTAAATGACATGATGATATAAAAAAATTGAGAGGTTCCGGGATTCTTATGGGACCACCGAGCCCATACAAAAAATTTATCTTTCATTAAATCAATGGTTTTTGCAAGAAACGGATTTTACGATCGGGAAATCTATATCTGATTAGCGCTGTAATCGAGAACGGACAGGTCCTGTGTTGCCAATGTTCAAAGAGTTCATTAACTTCACCCCCATTCTTGATAAGTATGCCAACAAACCTTAGCTGGAAGGGACGAGGAAGAAATTCGACTTTTTGGTGATGGCGGCTCTTACCATAATCCAATCGTATGGTTAGTGTCGGAGAAATATACTATTTCGACGTTGTTTACTTCACTTATCAGAATTGAGATTTTTTTCTGGTTTGATTTCAAGATTTTTTGGCTGGGTTAGGTTGCCGTTTAGAAAAGCAACACTTTTATAATATAAGTACAGTATGGTGACATACTAGGGTAATCAGAAAAGAACTCAAAATATATCCTATTCCGAAGTTAAAGAACCAAATGTTATCAAATTTTAACGTTGATGTGCATATAATAATACTTCAGACTATTTCAGGAAGTTCACTTTCTTCTTTCGCAACCTCATAAACAGTGACATCTTGAACGCATTCCAAAATATTGCTAGTTGGAAATTTCATATTTTCCAGAATATGCCGACTGTAGCAAAGGTACCAAATGGCACTTTCCACATGGCACCACATTCTCCCCACCCTGGCACCCGAACAATATGTGCATCCATATCGAATCTCACGAACAACTCATATTTGGTATTGTTTCTATGCGCCTGAAAAATAATCTGACTCTAAATAACCATTTTCATATGGATATTCGGTATCCATATCAATGCAGTGTCCATATTATCCTGTATACAGTGAGTCTGCTTAAGTTGGCTACATATGGGAAACTTTTTTATTATTAATTTTACGACAAAAAGTTATTCTTCTTAAAAAGTTCTGCATTTGAATTTTATCAATCTTATACGAGGTATGTCAAAAGATATGAATTTTACCCAAGTGCAAAGTAACTTTATATTTCACAATATCGAAAATTGTTATCATAAAAAGTTGTTCGGAATTAAAAACTATGTTTCTATATGCAATTACATCCTTCCAATTGAATAAATAATTTTTAATACAATTTTTTTTTTAATTATCAATATTAGATTTATCATTTTCATTTATTACAAACATGTTAACCTTTCCGTTCTGTTTAGAAATCAATAAGCAAATTTTCATGAAACAAAATTTTATAAATGATAAAAGTTCGGTATTGATAATTTGAGAAAAATTTGTAAAAAAAATATTTTTACAATGAGAAGGGTGTAATCACATATTGAAACATAGTTTTTAATTCCAACTAACTTTTTAAAATGAAAATTTTCGATATTGTGAAATATAAAGTTACTTTACTGTTGAGAAAATTTCATATTTTTTGACATACCTCGTATAATACTGATAAAAGTCAATATCTGATGGTTGCATCAAGGGTTTTAGAGCATGCAGAACTTTTTATGAAGACTAACTTTTTTTCGTAAAATCAATAATAAAAAAGTTTCCCATATGTAGCCAACTTAAGCATACTCACTGTATGATGGAGACAGCCGCAACTGGTTTAAGGGCTTCTGTGATTCAAGTCTGGAAAAATCAATCTGATGCAAGATGAGGTTTTGTCAAATTCTGCGACGTCTGATCAAATTATTTTGTTCTCCGTGGTTTGTAAAGTGGTTTTCTTCCAAAGCATTTCGACGCATTATGATCGGTTCGTGATATCTATTTATCATGGTACAGACTACTTTGAAAATGCCTTTTAAATGATGAATTTGATAATTAGGGATACAGTCTCTTAAAAATTTGGAAATGGTTTTTACATGACCACTTCTCGACTCAATTATCCACCTAGTCTTGGTGATGATTCTGGATTGATTGGCGTCCTATGTTGACAGTTGTTTACGAGCTCCCAAATGGACAGGAAGCTCAATTTTTATTTCGAGATCTTGTAAAAATCGTCATAGACACATTACTAAATATCAGTTGTTCGTGAGATTTGATATGGATGCAAACGAAATGATAGGACATTACTGCACATGTCGGTCGGGTGCCAGGGTGGTGAGATATGACAAAAACCATTTGATACCTCAGCTACAGTCGGCATATATGGAAAATATAAAATTTCCATCCACCTATACTTCGGAATGAGTTCAAGATGTCGTTGTACCGTTACTTTTTGTAAGGTCCTTGTATTTTGGAAATATAAGTTTGGCTCAAAGTTTTAACATATTAATGTTAAAATTTTAAACCATATGGTTCTTTAAGGTTCCTATTGAGAGAATGAAGTGAATAACTCCGAAATAGGATATACAGGGTGCTCCAAATTAAGTCGGCACCATTGCCAACTCCGTTATTATTGATGTTACGAATTCGGTTAAATGGACACACTAGTAGCATTTTCAATGGCCTTCTCGATGCCGAAAACCAAAACAAAATTGACAGTTGCGTTTTCAGAATATCTCATAAAATGATATTTTTTTCAATGGAACACCCTATATTTTTTCATGCATTTCGATTCTCAACAACAAATCTCATTTGACTTTTTTTCGTAAATGTGAAAATAAGACAGTTTTATTAATAGGAAACATTTATAACAAACGGATTTGATAAAGCGCTATAAAATATCGAGTAAATGTTCAAAAATACCGCTTTCTTGTTGAACACATATTTGGGCCCTTCCATTGACACTACATGTGGTATTCAACACAGATCGGCCATCAATTCTATTAATTATAGTTTCAATATAATTTTTCAGTTCATCCACATTATTATGTTTTATTTTGTACACCTCATTTATCAGAAATCCCCAAAAATAAAAATCTAGAGGTGTCATATCTGGTGAACGAGGGGGCCACTTAACAGGACCATTTGTATCCATCTGTATCCATTTGTATCCATCTGTTTCCAAAACAGCCTCGCAGCATTCTTTTTACGCCACTAACATTATGTGCTGGTGCTCCATCCTGCTGAAAATAGAACATCTGACGAGCCTCCAGATCAAGATCATCGAAAAACTCTTCCAACACTCTTGTTAATAAATTATTGTAACGGGGTCCGTTCAAAGAACCATGGTAGAAAAATGAACCGATAATTCTGCCTCTAAATAAACCACACCAAACATTAATACTAAATCGTCTTTGCGGATTGTGGGGATGGACTAGAAATGGATTATGTCTACTCCAATAATGAAAATTAGTTCTATTATACATCCCACGATTTGAAAAATTTGCCTCATCGCTCCATATAATAATTCTATAGAAGTTTAGATCTTGTCTGCATTTATTCATGAACCACCGATAAAACCCCAATCGTCTCTCCGGATCACCAGGTTCTAGTGTTTGCACTATTCTTAACTTATAAGGAGAAATCTTATGTTTCTTCAGAATTCGTTGAATACCAGACAGTGGAACAGCTATTTCTCTAGATAAATCTCTGATGGAATTATTTGGATATACCTCAAAGTAGTTCTCCTCTTCTCAAAAACTTTTTCATTGTTTCTGAATCGACGATGAAGCACAGCAAAAAAACGCCGATTAGGTAATTCACGTTCGAAGAACGAATTGCTTTAGTGTTGGAGTGCTCTTACACTATTTTTCTGGCAAACCAAGTAGGATTCTAACATATCACATTTTTCTTGATGAGAAAACGGCATTTCGAAAAATATTCGAACAGTAGTTGACAGTTACAATAATTTATGACATTGTCATGATATACTTGAGAATATTTAACAAATGGTATTTCAACAAAGTTTCAAGGCAACTTGATTGCTCATAATAATTATGTTTTATCGAATAAAACACATTTTTTTCAACCACATTCATATGACCCTCCAGTATTTTCTGTTCTGGTACAAAAACGGCTTCAAAGTTATCATTACATCAGACATATTTTGGAAGATGGAAATTATCGTTTTGTACATTAATACCAAATAGCTCAGTGGTGTCAATTGAGTGGTGCGACATGATGATCACGGGTTTTACGAGTTCACATCCCAGCGCAATTTTATCTTTTTACTGTCTTTAAGTACCAAAATTGGGTGTTTGGACAATCATGAGGTTTTATTCGCAAAAACAAAGACATTTTTTGTACTAGTGAAAGAAATAAATATTTCCACATAAGTCGCTCATTTTCCACTTTAGGAAGAAAGGTGATATGAGCTTTGTTGTTGAGAATGTTATTACAAATCGAAATGCATGAAAAAATATAGGGTGTTCTATTGAAAAAAAATTCATTGTATGAAATATTCTGAAAAAGCGACTTTCAATTTTTTTTGTTTTCGGCATCGAGAAGGCCATTAAAAATGCTACTAGTTTGCCCATTTAACCGAATTCGTAGCATCAGTAATAACGGAGTTGGCAATGGTGCCGACTTAATTTGGAACACCCTGTATAAGTACTTTTTATTACCCTGGGTGAAATACTGTGTTTGTATTAGGAAGGTATTGTTTTTCTAAATAGTCAACATTACTCAGTCAAAAAATCTCGAAATCATACTAGCAAAAATCTCTATTCTAATAAGTGAAGTAAACAACATCGATATAGTAATCCGCAATCAACCAAAATCCCATGCATTCTGCGCGGGATCCTTTACTATAAATGCTGTAGTCATATTTACTTCAATAATAAATAACTTATCCATTTAAGCAATAGTGAACGAAAGAAGACGTTTGGTGTATATAGCATTATGAAGATATTCCATGGTAAAAGTTATGGAACCTGAGAGCACAGTCAAAATACCGACTTCAATCTCGGGATCCCCAGTTTAAATTCGGGATCCCGAGATTAAGTCGGGATCTCGACTGCAAGTCAGGATTATAAAAAAAGAAGAACAGCGCCTTCGTAGAATTTTCTCAAATTTCACAAAAAGAACACTATATTCTTCAATGGATTACCGTTAATCTGAAATACCGATTTTTTTCTGTATTAATATATTCTATATTCCTAATTGTTTTCAAGATATGTAGGTGAGTATCAAAAAAATTCGGGTTGCAGGAACTCGATAACTTGTACATAAGGTATGAGTGCTAGGAAAACCTGATGCACTGTTGTAGAACCCTGTATTATGATTTCTATGATATGACCCAGTAGTTTAGACAATTCAAATGATCATAAATTATTGCAAATTCTTCAGTTCGAAAAATCTCCAAACATCAAATACAATTGGTTAGATACCTACATTATGCGAGACACTCGTACTATCAAACTTCAACTATGCAGATGTACTATATAATACATTTTTAACTAGTCACTCTTGTTTGCGACTCATTTACGGTATCAAAAAGCGACAGAGAGTTTCACATAAATTTTGAGTGATATTGGCTGGCTAAATAAGCAAAATAGAAGAATCCTTCATACTGCAACTCTCTTTCATAAATTAATTTTGAGCAAAACTCCTACATATCTGCACAGAAAAATAACATATAGAACCGATGTGCATAACCTCAATGTAAGAAACAAAGGCTTACTAACACCACCAAGTTTTAGGTTAGAATTATTTAGGCGCAGTTTCAGCTATAAAATATGCAAAATATACAATCCCATACCGGAATACATCAAAGAATGTGGGTTAAAGCGATTTCGTCTGAAATTCAAAAACTTATTAATGATTTCGCAATAATATATCTTTATTTTGTCAAGAACATCTCTGAACTATGTCATTCATCATAATATGTACCGCATTAATATCTCTGAAATATGTTATTCATTCATCACTCTATGTACCGCAGCGATGTTTGAGGTTAAGTGGAAGAACAATTAATAGTGACTTGTCACTATAAAAATTGAACTTTTTTCCATTTCTTATTACTGTATGTAACTCTTTTGTTTGTAAATCTAGGATAATGGAAATAAAAAAGACGTTTATTATTATTATTATTATTATCAGTCACTTCTCTGACAGATGAAAAATTGTCGAACGCCATTTCTGTTATTCATGAAAATCTGGTATTTCTATAATGAATCCTGACCTTTTGTAGAGTCAATGCCCCCGTAACCTCCTTTTCTGTTCGTCCTTGACTTTTGAACACGCAAATTATACTACATTAAACCAATTGCATATATCTTGTTGATTAATTTGGGAAGAATTCAAATTTCCTACTGTTTTTTCTTCATTTTTGAAATAATTGCAATTTTTCCATCTAAATGCTACATCAGTTTGAGAACGCCAGATGTATTGCACAAAACCACATAAAAATTTGTTCCCATACATCGCTAATTTCAGTTATTTGAGCAACATAGCCCCGTTTCCCCGTGGAAACTGCTCAGTTCCTTTCGATCAATTCATGTAAAATAATCTATATGATTAAATACAGGATGTATAAAAAGCTTTACATATCTTTAGCCTTCGGTGAGTATAAAATGGCACCCAAGTTTTTGCTACTTATTTATAGAACCAGACAAATTGCCTGAGAGGCAATAATTATTATACGTTTTACAGCTCGCCATTCTGCAAATAATCCCACTGGAATGGAGTAATTGCCCCTCGAAGAAAATGAAATATATCCTGCATGCAAGAAGATGTGTATTTGTGTTTAATTTCCCGTCTAATTTTAGACTTACAGTTAACTTTTAGCTGTCAATATATTCCCTCTTTTTTATCTTCAGTTTGGTTCACAGTACTCTAACTTGTTTTTATGTGCACAACTGAAGAAACGATGATTATTTATGCATGTACATAGGTTTTAATATCCATCATACTCAGCGAACGCCATAGACGTATTTGCCGGAAGTTATCTTTCTAAAAATGTACCCTGTCTCTTGATTGAAATTGCTGACACTTATATTATAATTACAATAAATCTCCTTGCATAAAACACACTCAGTGGATATTAAATTTTTAATTTGAGCCAATAGAAATGATACCACGTTGAAAATACAGCATGTAATTTCAAGGTGGTAAAGCTGATTAGTTTTTGATTTACTACCTGTCAGATGAAAATAATATTTTAATTGTAATAATTTTACAACTTGTCTTGAGGATTCGTTGTATTTTCAGATTTGGTATTGCAATTCAGGAATATTCCAAAAAAATTATAGGGGTAATACCACGAGTGCTCTCAAATCGCGATATTATCGGTATGCCAACTGCAAAAATAGTTTACCATGCGCCATTTGAATCACATGCCAGGTATGGCATAGCGTTTTGGGGAACTTGCAGTATATTTTCAACATGATTTTCATCCTCGAAACAGCATGCCAGGATACATAAAAATAAAGCATTGCATGATATTATTAATGGATCAAAATAACGACCCGAGGCTTCCAATTCCCTCGTCAAATTTAATTTAAAAAATCATTGTTATACAGGACTTCAGGATGTGATAGCTCGTCCAAAAATATGAAAAAAAGTATCTATTAACTTACCCTCTAATATGCACCATTTTCGAGATACAGGGTGTTGAAATTTAAAAAAAAATCCATCAAGAGAGAAAAAAAGCCTTTTTTATTCATCAATTCAATAAAAATACACCCAAAGAAATATGGCACACTTTGAAAACTAACAAGTTTATTCCAGAAAGAAATGTTGATATTCCAGAAAATCTGAGAGACCCCAAAGAAAAAACAAGTTTTTTATTGAATCAATCCCACACGCTGAGCCACCAATGGAAATCATGAATTTCTACAAAACAAATAATCTCGGTGCCCCTGCTTTTCTTTTTCGAAAAGTAAATGACCTCACTGTCTACAAAAATATTCATGATATTAAAACTAATGCCAAGGGATGTGATGGATTGAACATAAAACTCATAAAACTCTGCTACCCTCATATAGTGCCTTATATTACTCATATAGTATATTTCTGTCTAACTGAAAGTTTGTATCTATGTGTGGAAAAATGCGGTAGTCAAGGTTTTACCTAAAAAACAAAGTCCGAGTGAATTCAAGGACTTGCGACCAATTAGTGTTTTACCGACACTGTCAAAAGTCTTAGAAAGAGCAATGGAGATACAAATGAAAGACCACTTGTTACATCACTCTTTAATGCCCCCTGTTCAGTCTGGTTTTCGGAAGGGTTTCACCTGCACAACCGCTTTACTTCATATCACCGACGACATTTTCAGAGCTACTGACCAAGGTCATTGCAAAATACTAGTGTTGTTAGACTTCAGTAGGGCTTTTGACACGATTCATTATGACTTATTGTTGAATATTTTACAATATATAGGGTTTTCTCCTAATGCTCTACTTCTCATGAATAGCTACCTCAAAAATAGAAAACAAAAAGTATGCATAAATAATATCAATTCAGACTATCTAACGTTAAGATCAGGTGTGCCGCAAGGGTCTATACTAGGGCCGTTATTATTCTCAATTTATTCATCTCAGCTTTTGAACCGGATTGAAAGCTGTAATGCTCATCTATATGCGGACGACACACAAATTTACCAAAGTTTTCCTCACCAAGATAGAAAATGCATGTATCTCCATTAATAATGACCTTAACACCTTCGTTAAGGCAGCTTCAGAACACTGTTTGATGATAAATCCTAGCAAATTCAAGGTCATGTTGTTTGGCAGCAAATACCACCGCGAATAAGTAATCAACAATGTTAACATTTATATAAACAATGAGCAACTTGTGGTAGTGAAAGAAGCAAGAAATCTGGGAGTAACTATGGATTCTGATTTAAGATTTGAAAAGCATATCAATAAGCTACTACAATGTGCCTATAGCAGACTGAAAATGATTTATGGTAATCGTCATTCACTTCCAACAAAAGTCAAAAAAATACTATGCGAGTCACTGATTCTTTCCCTATTCAATTATGCCGATGCCATCTATGGACCTAATTTAACCACCCAATATAAGAAAAAAGTACAAAAAAATTAAAATTCATGCCTGCGTTTGATTTTCAGTATCCGGAGGAGACAAAGAAATTCATACAAACTCCGAGAAATCGGATGGTTGAACATGGACAATAGAAGAATACATCACAGTATTGTGGCGAAGCTGCGGGCGATGCCGGACCTGAACTTTCACGTAGCTAGCGACCGACCGCGGGAGACTGTCGATGCGCTTGCACCGAGAAGAATCTGGACGATTCGATGAATATAAAAAGAACTACGCAGCGGACAGACGGAAAGTCAGTGAAGTGAAAGTCGAATATAAATAGTAGAGTGATTGTTATATAAATTAGAGCATTGTGAATCATTGTATTTCGTTAAATAAATTATTTTAGAGTGAATTAGACTTTAAATATACGACATTTGGTGTAAGAAGTGCGATTTTTAAATACAGAGTGTTCGTGTAAGTAGAAAGTTTGTGTATTTCGAACAATTATTTTCGCGTGTGAAATAGACAATAATAATAATAATAGACTGGTGGCCGTGGAATAGACTGTGTGAAATAGACAATAATAATAGTAATAGACTAGTGTCCGGGAAATAGACTGTGTGAGATAGACAATAATAATAATAATAGACTGGTGACCCGTGAAATAGACTGTGAGACATAGACTAAGACAAAATGTGTTCGAGGAAAGTTCGCCTGGTTGAATTGAAGGTTGCGGAATTGAAGCAAGAACTGGAGGAGAGGGAACTTGACACAAGTGGTAAAAAGGCCGTGCTTCAAACAAGACTTGCCGAGGGATTAGTTCAGGAGGGCGAGGACCCAGAAACATTTCTATTCGAAGTTTCTGGAATAGATATGAGTTCCATAATGAGTAAACTCGACGGAATGGAAGACAAATGCAACAGAATTCGGTGAGTTTAGAAGAAAATCTTCAAGAAAATTCGAAAAATCTGGAAGAAAAGCTGCTAGAAAATTCGAATACTCTGAAGGAAGAACTTCAAGCAAAACTTCTAGAAAATTCGAATAGTCTGAAACAAGAATTTCAAGATAGTTCGAGGAATTTGAGAGAAGAGATTCTAGAAAATTCGAAGGGTTTGAGGGAAGAGCTTCTAGAAAACTCGAAGAACATGAAAGAAGAACTTTGTGGCGTGGCGAATCGATTAGAAGAAAGAATGGGGACTGTCGAGACAGAGATGGAGAAAATCAAAGATGGAATTGAGGAAGAGATGGGAAAATTGAAGGAAACAATTAGTGACGAAATCAAAGGCGGACTCGAGGCGGAAATCATCAAAATAAAGGAGAAAATAAGTAAGTTGGAAAACCAGAATGACACTACCCCCACCACAGAATCTGTCAATGAAAATTAAATGCTGGAACTGAGTTTGAACTTAGATGATGTTCAAAGGGGTTTGAAAGATGTAAAAATCAGTCCAGAAACAGGAAAACTCTCCATGAAACCACCCCAGTTTGATGGAAAAACACCATGGGCAAACTACCGCCGACAATTTGAAGCTGCAGCAAAGGCGAATGGATGGAATGCAGGAGATAGAGCTGTGGCACTAACACTGGCGTTGCGAGGAGAAGCAACGAATATTCTACAAACCCTCACGGCACAAGAGCAAGAGGACTACGAGCAGCTGATCAAACATCTAGAATTACGGTATGGACAGACCCATCTAGAACATGTGTCCAACTCACAGCTAAAAAACCGCTGCCAGAAATCAAGCGAATCCTTACAGGAATTTGAAGCAGACATTGCAAGCTTGGTTCGCCTTGCATACCCAGCTACACCTGAAAAGGTAATGGAGCGACTAGCAGTTCAGGCCTTCTTAGATGGACTTCGGGACCAGGAAACCAGACAAGCATTGACACTAGCACGTCGAACACATCTCGTAGATGCACTGGCACGCGCTTTGGAATTTGAGGCGGCGAAGCAATCCTGCAGAAGCCAAAGTTAAGTCCGAGTTATTGAAGAAGACCCACAGGAGCCTACTAACCTGGAAGCTGCCATAAGGAAGGTGGTGAAGGAACTGTTGCCTGAGAAAAGACTAGTGAGATGCCGGAACTGTAGGAAACTTGGACACGTGCGTAGTCATTGTCCAACCCTCAAGAGGTCGAAACCAACGAAGGTTGTTGAGAAGGGGCAATCGTAGGCAATTACTCAGAGAGCCCCGGTGAACAATGCATATGTCGCTGTCCTCCAACGACAGAACAAAGGAGCTTTCGTAGACGGTTTCATCAACAACAAGCCTTGCGCAATGCTGCTGGATACAGGTGCGACTAGGACAATCCTTGGGCCTGCTTTCACTAAAACATCAGAGAGAATAGAACCATCATCCTGGAAGCTACGCACAGCAACAGGGGAGCCGGCCACTGTACGTGATGAGCTACCGATTGAGCTGTTTCTAGGCAGCACAAAAGTGAAACATCGGGCATTAGTAGCGGACATTGAGGACGACGCAATTATTGGAATGGACATCATGAATTCCAGAGGGTTTGAATTGAAATTCAAAGATGGTGTCCTACGTGTGAACGGAGAAGAGCTGGTGCTACATGGAAGAAGTGAGGAGATGATTCGTGTTCTGCTGGCTGAAGATGTAAGTGTACCCGAGAGGGCTGAGACCATACTGGAGGCTCGCTTGGATGGAGGTGCGAGCAATGGAAGCGTGGTTATGTTCGAGCCCAAGCTTCATGATAAGAAAATTGGACGAGGGATTGCACTAGGCAAGACTTTGTTGCGTGCTGATAAAATTGTGCCAGTAAGGGTAATGAATGTCAATTATTACCCAGTGACTTTGAAGAAAGGAACTGTTTTGGGGCACTGCTCGTCAATTTCCTCTGTGATCAGGAGTGTACACAGTACTGTTAGTCAAGACAACAACCTGACAGCGGAACTGGAAAAATTGGTTACCCTCTCTTCCAAGGGCATTAAACCAGCCCAACAGCCCAGATTGAGAGAATTAGTCAATAAGTACCAAGACATCTTCGATACCGGACAAGGAAAAGGGGGCTGAACGAATGTAGTTCAGCATAAAATTGATACTGGGGATGCCCGACCGATCCGACAATCAGCTAGAAGACTTCCTCTTGCCAAGAAGGAAGAGGCTGACAAAATAGTCATTGAAATGGGGAAAGATGGAGTTATTGAACCATCCGACAGTCCATGGTCCTTTCCAGTCGTGCTGGTGAAGAAGAAGGATGGATCAACACGCTTTTGCGTAGACTATCGTCAACTGAACAACGTGACGAAGAAAGACAGTTACCCTCTTCCGAGAATAGACGACATCCTAGACACGTTGGCCGGCTCCATGATTTTCTTGACCCTTGATCTGAAGAGTGGATACTGGGAGGTAGAACTGGCTCCAGAAGATAGAGAAAAGACAGTCTTCACCATCGGCTCGGGACTGTGGCATTTCACCGTTATGCCATTCGGGCTTTGTAATGCTCCAGCAACATTCGAGAGATTAATGGAGACGGTTCTGAAAGGACTCTCATGGAGGACGTGTCTGGTATATCTCGATGACATTATTCTAGTTGGCAAATCGTTCGAAGACCACGTTTAAAACCTGGAGGAGGTATTCCTGCGACTGAGAAATTCTGGATTGAAACTGAGCCCCAAGAAATGCCACCTGTTCCAAAAAGAAGTACGTTACCTTGGCCATGTTGTCTCTGGGCACGGAGTAGCAGTAGATGACGAGAAGATCAGAGCAGTGAAGGAGTTGCCTATTCCGAGAGACATACACCAACTACGTAGTTTCCTTAGTTTGTGCACATACTATCGCCGATATGTGCTGGGGTTCGCCAACATCGCTAAACCACTGACCAGGCTCACGGAAGGTCAAACAAAGTTCCAATGGTCCGAAGAATGCCAAGACTCGTTCAGGAAGCTGAAGGGGGCATTGATCAACGCACCAATTTTAAGTTATCCCCTTCCGAGTAGAAAATTCATTTTGGACACGGACGCCAGCAACGTGGGACTTGGAGCTGTCTTGTCCCAGATCCAGGATGGGCAAGAGAAGGTCATCGGATACTTCAGTAAAACTCTCAGTAAACCGGAGCGTAACTACTGTGTCACCAGACGAGAACTGTTGACTGTTGTCAAGGGAGTAGAACACTTTTACAAATACGTGTACGGAAGAAGATTCCTGTTAAGGACCGACCACGCAGCCCTTAAATGGCTCCTACAGTTCAAAAACCCCGACGGCCAAGTAGCACGTTGGATCGAAAGACTCCAAGAATTCGACTTCGAGATCGAACATCGAGCAGGGAGTCGCCACAAGAATACAGATGCCCTGTCAAGGAGACCGTGCCCAGACGACTGCTCACACTGCCGACGAGCAGAAGAGAAGAAAGCAGCAGTTTGTAGAACCATGGCAGTTGACAACAACTGGAATGACAACGAGGTCCAGAAAGACCAAGAAAAGGATCCAGATCTTGGGTTAGTCATCGGTTGGAAAAAGAGTAATCAAAGACCGACATGGCATGAAATTGCAAGATATTCCCCAGCATTCAAATCCTACTGGGCCCAATGGAATTCCCTTACTCTGGACAATGGGGTCCTGAAACGTGTATTGGAGTCCGAAGATGGTAGGGAAGACAGACGTCAGATAGTGGTGCCCAAGAATAGAAGACAGGAAGTACTCCGAGAGATCCATGATGGAGTTGCTGGAAGACATCTGGGTGTGACGAAGACCCTGCAGAAAGTAAGGCAACGGTTTTACTGGGTCAATTGTCAAGTTGATGTCAATGACTGGTGCAGAAAGTGTGTTGTTTGCGCTGCCAGCAATGGACCTAGGACACGACCCAAGGCCCCGATGCGTCAGTATAACGTAGGTAGTCTATTTGAAAGAATCGCCATTGACATCGCCGGCCCGTTCCCCGTATCAGATCACGGAAATGAATACATCCTTGTGGTAATGGACTATTTCAGCAAGTGAAAAAATAAGATCATTGAGAGTGTCGAAATTTAAATCATTTTTAAGAAAACATTTATTGGACATCCAAAGTTGAATTTTGTAAAACTATATGGAACATTAATCACTACCAAGAGTATCATTCTATTATGCTCAGTACCTATACTCTATTGATTTATCAGTATGAATGCACAGGCTGTTGAGGGTTAAGTGGAAGAATATTTTTTGGTGTGTTTACACAGCAAAAAATAAACTTTGCCGTTTGCTTTCAAACTATAAACTTTATTTAATTTGTGTATTGCTTTATCTGTAAAAATGTTTGGAAGTAATAAAGACGATTATTGTTATTATTATTATTATTATTATTATTATTATTATTATTATTATTATTATTATTATTATTATTATTATTATTATTATTATTATTATTATTATTATTATTATTATTATTATTATTATTATTATTATTATTATTATTATTATTATTATTATTATTATTATTATTATTATTATTATTATTATTATTATTATTATTATTATTATTATTATTATTATTATTATTATTATTATTATTATTATTATTATTATTATTATTATTATTATTATTATTATTATTATTATTATTATTATTATTATTATTATTATTATTATTATTATTATTATTATATGCTGGAACCAGCTGTTGACCCTCTAATCACCGAAATCGTCGAAGCGAATCCTAATGAATTCGAAATGGCACCACCACATTACTCCAGACAAGTAAGAAACTATTTGGATAATACTTTCCCCGGTCATTGGATTGGCCAGCCCGCTCGCAAGATTTGACACCTTTAGACTTTTTTTACGGGGCTATTTGAAGCAGAAGGTGTACGAAACTGTACCTGCTTCAATTTTGGATATACGGCAGAGAATGATTTGTAGAAATATCGATGATCGATGATGTGTTCGAAAATGTTCGGCGTGAAATATCGGATAGGCTGTTCTTATGTCAAGCAGTTCAAGGCAACCATTTTGAGCATCTTCTGAACTGAACTCAGCCTATTTCATCAAATTATGAAGTCAAACGTCGATGTACTCAGGTAATTATTAAATATTCCGCCATTTTGTAGTAGGTGAAGTTATTGACTTTATATTCTAGGGTTGTGGAGTATTCGTCAGGAGCTTCCAAAGGATGTATCACAAGACCTCCTTTTCCATTTCATATTTTTCCCAGATGGCACCCAGGCGCCATCTTCAATGTTTCATCTGTCAATTTTACTCCAAAATATAGTTTTCATGCATCAACTTCATTATCCCAAGTTTCAATTTTTTGAGTTGACCTAAAGGATTAAAGGAAAGCACTGTTGTTTATATTACATACATGTATTCTTGTGTTCGGATTTGTAGGTTATAATTGTTTAAAGCGAAATAAGATATTTTTTCGTCGACCTCTGCAAAAAATGACATTTTACGTACTAATTTCCGGACGAAAAATCGACTATTTTTGAAGGCAAGTACTTTTCGTCCGCAAACACTTTTCGTCCGCAAACTCTTTTCGTCCGCTGTGGTCACAATGATACGGCACGGTACGAGAGCGGCGATTGAGTCATTTTCGTAAATCCACGTTTTAATTAATACATAGGCGCCTGTGACAATAACTGTCATTTGCTGTTGTCAAATTAATTATTTACGAAATCCGCTAGATTTCAGGTAAAGCACTTCAAGAGAGAAGTTTTGGATATGGTGCTGTTGGAGCACCTGCATCTGAAGTTGCATCAACAAGTACCCAAAATCAAAACTTGTCTCTTGCATCTTCTTCGACAGCAGGAATTAATATCAATAATTGCACAAACTGTACGTTCAATATTCATCTTCGAGATTGATTTAATTTTGTAGTATAATTGAAATAGAGAGTTGTTACACTTCAAATACATTTTGTTTATATTCATTAAAATTATGATCGAGTCTGCAGTTCGAAGAGTTGGACGTAGCTGAGGCCAGCAAACATGAGAGTACTTACTTTCATAAAGGTATGTAGAGGTCGACGAAAAAATGTAATATGCACCTCGGCGAAAAACTGTCTACTGTCTCGCCTGCTTGCTATCCTCGGCTGCGCCTCGGCTATCAATTTGCAGGCTCGACTATAATAGACAGTTTTTCGTCCTTGGTAAATAAATAACTATTTTCTACAAACGTCAAAAAATGACAAGGTTCGCGCATTGACAACAGTATTCGAAGTGGCACTTTTTTTCATTTTCATTCGTTACCATAACACCGTGCGCGAAGTAATGTGCGAAATATATTTCGCACACTGCATGTAAACTATATGGGATTTTCATATTCTAACCTATATGGTCTTCAACTCCTCAATCAAGCAAAAAACAAGAAATCGTTTATTTATTAATGTAGAACAATAATTAAGGCTTTCAAATTGTGAGAGATATTTTTCTGGCTTTATTTGCTTCACACCACTCTTTAAATTGCTGATATGCATTTTCATACTGCCGTCTCGATTTCTCCGGTAAAAGGTTGGAAATTACGGAATTGGCCGCATCTATCAAGTTAGGTGGGGTACTGCTTAGTTCATCGTCGCTCGAAATTTCCATTCTTTTACAATAATAAATATCACGCACGAAATTGACGCGAATAAAAAGTCACTCCAAAATAATTATCAAGAACTGTCACTTTGAAATAATTGCCAACAAATGCCATTTTATTTCCATAGTTACAGTAATTACTTGATTTGGAAAAATTATTTAAGCCAGTTCAATACTATTTTTCATAGTTATTACTTATTTTAGAACAATATTTTTGACGTTTGTAGAAAAAATTTTGTTTGCATCTCATGCGCGAAATACTTTGGTAATCTCGACTATTTTTTTAACTCGGCTGCGCCTCGTTAAAAAAAATCAGTTCTCGATCACCAAAGTAGCATTTCGCGCACTAGATACAAAAATAACTATTTAATTGACGGTCACATATTTTTACTTTTATTTTTACTTATATATTTTTCACCTTCATACTACTATCATCTATACTGTTATTTTTTTGAAACTTTGTCCATGATATAATATCTTCTGACAATAAAGGATATTTTGATTGGATTTGATATGAATTCTGTCAGTAATCAACGAGATCAAATTGGTTGGTAACACCACAGTCCGCTAGGTTCGTAGTATTGCCAGAGAAGTGCTATTTTCTCATATCATTCTGTGAGAATGTGTGGAGAAAATGGTATTTTGACATCGTCGAATTTATTCATTACAAATAAGTATGTTTGGAAAAAACTTGAGTAAGAGCATTTGCTAATCTTCATTCACTTCACAAGTTATGATGATTAGGTGATAATGGTTAATAATGTGTGTGACTTTCTCAAGATCTTTCCACAAAGGTGTCAATAAAAATATGATAATTACTGTTCTCGTAATAATATAATGGTTCTCCTTAAAATCAAAAGAAATCTACTAACCGAATTTTGCGTAACATGTTGAAATGTCATCGAAAACGCGTATTTTAGATTACTCAACTAAATGTAAAATAGTCTCGGGAGAACAATTTGGAATCAGGGAAGAAGTCAACGCAGGATGCTGTAATACATGTAACGATTAGAATAAGTAAATATGTAGATAAGACAAAACCAACATAGGCTATATTTATAGATATCGTAAAAGCGTTCGATACCGTCGATCACAACAAACTGCTAATAATATTGGAAAGCATTGAATTCAGGGGGAAACCGTATAACCTGATGAAAAACTACTTTCAGCAAGGAATACAAAACAGTTCAAATCAATGGCAGCCTAAGTGAAGAATCGATTTTACGCTATGGTGTTCCTCAAGGGAACGCTTTTAGAACCATTACTTTTCAATATTTACCAAAACGTATTCGAACTAGGAGGAGATATGATGAGTATTGCTGATGATGCAGCTATTATAGACCGTCAGATAACGACAGATTTTGCTGACTCATTTTCTCTCTTCTGGGATTTTAACCACTGGAAATTATGTCAGTGTTGAGCCCAAAAATTGAAAATTTAGCGATCGGACGTGTGCTAGGTATATAGAAAATTCATTTTCCTTTTGCAGAAAAAAATTGTTTTTTTTTTAATTTTCTCGTTTATGGCATTTTAAAACATGAATAGGTATAACAATTTAATAATGTCGGGGCGTGGCGCAGTGGTTAGAGCGTCCGACTTTGGGTCGAAAGGTCCGGAGTTCGAGCCCCCGTTGCGGCTGGGATTTTTTAATTTAATTTGACCGATTAAATTATTGAAATCTCGTGGCTGGACTGGGGTGAGTCCTGCACGATTCACTGTTGCGTTCCAATTAACAGTGCTGCTCCTAAGGTGGCGCATGGAGTTAGTAACAAGGCCTATCCAGAACACGTGGATAATGACCATAGCAGTCGATGCCAAAACACCAAAGAAAAAAAAAACAATTTAATAGTGAAGAACCAAAGCCGTAAGATTTGCACGTGCTTAAAGGGTTGATAGGGGCGCGAACTTGTTAAAAAATAGTTGGTTGCTGATGCATTTTCTCGCTTATGGCAATCAACAGAATGAAATTTAATATCGTTAGGAACCCGAAAAAATGTTCCCATAAACCGGTCAGCTGTTTAAGTATATTTTCCGTACGGAAAATTTTGTGAAATTTTTTTCGTTTACCAGCAAACTTTCTCATGAACGAAATAATGTGCAATAGAAATATATTAATGTAAAAGTCTGTCATATAAAAAGCCATAAGTCTAGTTCGTGCTTATCATACTATATGAAACTGGAAAACTTGCAGAAAAACACAGGAAATTTTGTTCATTTACTCGTTTATGGGAATTGGCATGTAGGAAGCAAAACTGATTTCAAGACTAGAAAAAAAAACCATAGGTCGGAAACATGATTACGATGTTTTATACAGTGAGGTCCTGAAGTAACGGATACATTAATTTTCTTCGTTATTATTTTTTAAGAAAAACGTCGAGTTATGTTTTCGAAAAGACACTCTGTGACATAAAAAAATCACTCCTCCTGCACCCCCCTCAAGGTGACAGTCATTCACCCAATTTTTTTTAATACAGCAGAGAGGGTCAGTTGAAAACCCTTGAGATTCACCAATCCATTGAAAAACAGAATTTTTTGGGGTTTCAAATATTTTCAGAAATTCCAAGGAACCTATATGTTATGGGTAGTCAAACATATCCAGTGTGATATGGTTCCAAGGATACGCAGGAACCAACAAAATATTACATTTCCTTCTGTTCACCATTTGAATTGTACCGAAGACTCTGCAAATCGATTTCAACCTATGGTCCAGAACTGCTTCTAATCTGGAAATGAGTTCGATTTTTCATTTAGACATGGAAGCAATTTATTATTCTGGAACTTTCACTTCTAAAAGGTGAACTAGTCCTGAAGGACAAGCCACTATGAAAAAAACGCGCCGGAAGCTCTGCCTCTATGGTGGTGTGGAAACGAACTAGTGTTTATTATATTCCTGCGCACACTGGCTTGCTGTGTTTACTTTTTTGTGAACTTTGATTCGCCACATCGTGTCACATAGTCACACTAAACAGGTTAAGGGCATAATCACATTATTTCAAAAATCTGATGTTCCGTATTCAAATTCGAAGGATCATCCGATTATGACACAGCAAGCCAGTAGGCGTGGAGGAATTACGCTGGTAAGATATTTAACTTATAGGGGTTGACGGAAAATTGCTTGAATTGTCTTTACAACCCCTATCAGTTTGTCACAATAATGCCCATAACTATTTTTTTTTCACTCTATAAAAAATTATTTTAAAAAAAAATTTGGTTCCAATGTTACTTCCGACTTTTTTAATAGCCTAAGAATGAAGTTTGCAATGCATAAGTAAAGTATGCCAAATCCCATGGAGGAAGAAATGAGCAATTTTATCTTTACTAATCTCTCGCAGCTGAATTTTCAAATAGTTGTATTTATTTATGCAGTGTGACCAATTTAAAATGGAAGCACTCTTATCAATCAAACTTTAATTTTTCAACCGATTGGAATGATTTTTTTCAATCGGTAGACATTCAAAAAGTCAATCAGGACACCAAAGGACTACGCACACATCTTATGGGAAAAAGTCTTTCGGTGAAAATGGCTGCATTTTTGATATGTTGTAGCTGAAGCCATTCTGAGTAAAAGTCTCCATTGGCCCAACACGATCGTATGACTGGATTCGGCGCTAGAGAGCGCCAAATCATGAATTTTGTTATTTTTGGAGAAATTTAGCTGATTAAAAACATATGAATATCTCATTTATATTCAATATTGTGTGCGACTGAGCATTCCTTAAGTCCGCGAGAAATATCTTTCCTCGATACAGAAAAAAAAATCGCAACTTCTTTTCTACAGGGTTGTCAACAATTACTCAATTCTTCAGTAAATGAATTCGCCTACAAGGTTATAAATTTATTGAGTTTATCATTCAGGATCAATCAGAATGGTTTGTTGATCGACCAAAAATAATGAAGCTATGATGAATACAGAGTGTTTGGAATAATATTATATATACATATAATTACTCCAAATCATGAATTTCATTAACTGAGTTTAGCCATCTGAATCCTAGGAGAATTCAATCATAGGCTCGGAGTTATCAAACTTAGCCCTCGATTTAGAAAACTAGAGGAACGTTCATAATTTGTGCAATATACAAATGTTTCTGCCTAAATTCTATTCATAAAGTATTTATGATGGTTTTTCTTGTAATGGTATGTTTTTCAGAACATTTTATTTCTTTCAGCAATAACTTGACAACTTTTAACTGAAACATTTTTCACACTCCTCATGATAGGCGAAATACTGTACCTCCGCATACTAATGGGCCACCCGGTATATAATATGCACCCTTACTCATTTCAAACACTGTATTCATTCTTTTGAAAAAGTGATGCTTTGTGTTGCCCTGCTTTGAAGAAACAATCTGTATATTTTGAAATATTTTTATTAAACGCAACAAAGTGAACCAACCGTATAACTTTTAACTGAAACATTTTTCACACTCCTCATGCATGATAGGTGAAATACTGTAACTCCTCATACTAATGGGCCACCCGGTATATAATATGCACCCTTACTCATTTCAAACACTGTATTCATATCTTCATTGAATTTTGGTCGATCAACAAACCATTCTGATTGATCATCAATGATCAACTTAATCAACTTATAACCCCGTAGGCGAATTCATTCACTGAAGAAAAGAGTACCTACATTGACATTGACAACCCTGTAGAAAAACAATGGCGTTTTTTTATTCTGTATTATGAAAAAATCTTTCTAGAGAATTTTAGGAATGCTCAGCCGCACAACATATTAATAAATGAGATGTTGATATTTTTTTATTCAGATGAATTTCTCAAAAAATCACAAAGTTCATGAGTTGGCACCCTCTAGCGCCGAATCTAGTCATACGATCGAGTTGGGCCAATGGAGACTTTTACTCGGAATGGCTCCAGCTACTACATATCAAAAATCCAGCCATTTTCACCGAAAGACTTTTTCCCATAACATGTGTGCGTGGTCCTTTAATGAGTAATTCTTCGTTTTCTGGGCCAACTGTTCTCATTTTTCAAGGTTCAAAATCTAATATTATTTTTTTAGAACAAATCTCACCAATCCACTGGATTTGCGACATTTTTAAATAGTTCTTGTTAAAAGTTTGTTGAAACTCGTCCATCAATAGGAAAGTTATAAAAAATGAAAAAAAATTTAAAAATATGCCGTTTAATTAACCCACCAATTCAATTTCAGAACATGAAGGACCCCGCACTTTCCTTATGGAAAATGGCTTTCGGTTAAATTCCCTGAATTTTTGGTATGATGTAGATCTTGACTCCCTAAGCAAAAGTGTCCATGGGCACAAAGAAATCGGCTGACTAGTTTTCGAGATACAGGGTGTCAAAGATGAAAAGTGAAGCTTTCTGCTAAGAATTTTTAACAACTCCGAGAATTGACAAAACGCCCATTTATTCATGGAATAACATGCCTGAATGATGGTACAATGTCATCTTGATCTCGTATCCATTATAATTTTACGTTTTGGGCTCTACAACAGGGTGAACAAAGAAAAATCCAATTCGATTAATTTTAAACCAACCAGGGTAAGTTCTTTCATGAGAATTAAAGATCCAATTGAGCCTGGACGAACTTCCTCAATCTCGATCGAAGTTTACTGACATTTTTTTTATATACAGGGTGGTTCGAAAATAGGGGTACGCCAACCCATAGTTTTTTTAATCGGAAAGGGGAGAGCATGTCACATATATATCAAACATTCTTTAATGTTGAGAACGTCGCATACTCATTTCATATATATAGAGTGAGTAAAAAGATACAGTCCAAGTTTCTTGAAAAAATGCGGTTTTTTTCAATGAATACCCTGTATTTCGAAAAAGAATCGGTTAATTTTCTTGAATTTTTGATATAATGTACGATTTGAGGAGTCCGAGATATTGTCATCAATATTAGCATAGGTCTCCGGACTCGTTTGTCGGCTATATATTTTTGAATGTACGGATTTTCTTGATACCCGATATACTCCATTGGAGTCCAAAATGGGCTATTTTCCAACAATTCCTGTTGAAAAATATTCGGGCTAGATTAGTGCGGTACCTAGTCCAAAAATGCAATACCTTATATACAGGGTGAATTAAATGTTTTTCATTTAAAAGCCCTGTTTCCGAAGAAACTAGAGAAAATTGAAATGTATCAGAAGCAATAACTCTCTCAAGGTTGGAACTAATTCTGCAGTATTTGAGAGCTATTTCAATTCAGATGGAGAAATATTTTATATGATTTCTGTGAAATGTGTATAGTTTATACAAAAAAAGAGATATTTTCCAATCAGCCCGACGAAAACCTAGGAATGGGATATTTAGCATATAATCAACAAAATTCTACAAGAAAGTCCGCGATAGTAAATATTTCTTTTTTTTGGACGTTTATTCAATGAACTAATTTTGAAATGTAATTGAATATATTTCACACAAAAAATATGAATAAATATAATTAAAGAAACTTTCTGAAGACGAGCTTTTATTGAATTGCACTGAAAAGGAAAAAAATAATATTTCTTTAAGGGTGCACGTTATTCTGTGACTGGCAGATTCAAAAACTTGTCGCTCAAGAATTCATATTTGTGTCTGACCCCACAAAATCCTTCATATCAATTTTGAATACAATTGAATCATATATATCACAAAATTCGTTCGCTATTTCAAATATTTGAATTTTGTCACAAAAAACATGATCTCCGGCCCCAAAAACACATTCATTCCAATTTTTAATAAAATCAATTCATAAATCATAAAACTCGTCTGCCATCTTGAAGCCGCCATTTGAAGTTATTGGATTTTCACAAAATGATTACGATCTCTAACCCCAAAAACTCCTACGATCTAATTTTGAATAGAATCGAATCATAATTCACACATCTTGTCCGCCATTTTGAACCCGCCATTTTGCCTTTTTTAATTTGGACCCAATTTGATTAATATTAGGCCATAAATTACAAAAATCCTTCGCTATTTTGGCCGCCATCTTGTTTTTTTATATAAATATGTCAAATTCAAGTTGATTGGACAAGTGGAAGTGGGTCAAACGATCGCCAGATTTGTCCCTGACAAACAGACAAACAGGAATCGAATAAATAAAAGCTTGTATAAAAAATACACTTTTCACATTTACTAGTCGAGAAAATGAAACATTGTGTGAAATGTTCCTGCTTTATAATTCCTTTACTATGGTTAATATTGAAGATATATTGAAAACTTCTGTGCGGAGAATATATATTTATCACTTCGGAAAAGATTTATTTTGGAATATTGTTCACTGAAGAACAACCTTGCACGAGAGATTTTCCTAATTGAGTGTACTGTTTTTTTTAATGGTGTCAAGAAAAAACATCAACACCTCAATTGCGGTTTCCTTCGTTCGAATGATTTTAATTAGGTGTTAAATGTTTAGGGTACACTTTTCGCAAGTATTTCTTTCGTCCTTTCTTGAAGGAGGCTCTGGAAACAAAATACGTTTCCAATGTTTACAGGTAAGAACTGTCAGTTTTCATCGATTGATAGGTGTGTTTAGGAGTGTTATTCATCGAGAACGCCTGAATCTTTCTTTAGTCGGAAAATCAGTTCTTCATTCTTTCATTATGCCAATTCGTAATAGATCCATTTGTTACGTGTGTGACAGACAATTTCCCAGAAGACAAATGTGTCGGATTCTTGGAGACAATAATTTTCCTGTTCAGGAGTTGGCTGTTGCTAGGCGAGATGCTGCAGGAAGGACTCAAGAAGACATCAATGCCAACACCAGGCTGTGTTTCAATTGTAATTTGTTGATTCGAAATGAAATACAAGCCTTAGAAAACGACCCAGGTGTTCTCCGATTAAATGTATTAACTCAAACTTCGAGCAGTACTTGTTTCATATGTGATTCTCGACATAACATTCAGCGGGTAACTACAGATTGTAGAGTGAATATTTATGTTTCGACCGATATTTTTGTTCCTGATAATGTGAGGGTGTGCCCTCATCACCTGAATGAAAATGGATATCTTTTAGATGTTTTACATGCAGGCTTGAGGTACGTGAATAGACCATATATTCTGAAAGGAATGCAGCTCCAACAATTTATGGAAGGTCTGAGAGAGGCGGCAAAAAAACACACATCCAAAGATTTCGAAGACATCAATTTTTTTTCCGATGAAGAATTCATATCTCTTACTTCATTGAGTAAAGTGCAATTCAACGAATTATATGAATTTTGTGATCCTATTGTGCGAGGAAATGTGAGATACATTACCAGAAAACATTTGTTAACCTTTCTCTTGAAATTGCGTCAGGGTATTTCTGATGATTTTCTCAAAGTGATATTTCAATATCCCACCCGCCAGGACACCAGTCTCATTATATCTAATGTCAGGATTTCATTGACACAAAGATTTGTACCAAACAATTTGGGCTTTAATGCTATAACCAGAGAAAACTATATCACAAGACACGTCACAGAATTTGTCAATGAACTCTATAACCCCAACCCTAACCAACCAAAAGCAATAGCTTATATCGATTGTACTTATAGTAAAATCAAAAAAAATAGTAATTTCAGAATTCTCAGGCAATCCTATTGTTTTCATAAAAAAGACCATATGGTGAAACCGGAAGTAATTGTTGCTCCAGACGGGTATATCCTGGCCATTCAAGGACCTTATTTTTCAGACATCAAAAACAATGATGCCACTATATTGAACCAGGAGTTCGAGAGGGACATCGAAGGTATCAGGATCTGGTTTCAGGATGGGGATATTTTTATAGTGGACAGGGGTTATCGCGACTCGACACCATTATTCCAACAACTTGGTATTAATTATCATATGCCCCCATTTCTCACACGAGGTCATAGACAATTTACTACCGACGAAGCGAATAGTTCTAGGTTAATAACCAAAACTAGGTGGGTAGTGGAATCCAGAAATGGACATTTCAAAGCAATTTTTAAATTCTTCAAAGGGACAATATCCACAGCACATGTTGTGAACTTGGGTGACTTCTATCGCATAGCTGGTGCGTTGATAAATCGTTTTCATCGTCTGATAACAATGCCAGGGACCAATATTCAGTTTGCTAGACGAATGTTAGAGCGCTTTAATGATGTGAATGTTGTTCAAGCTAAAGTTGAAGCCGAAAACCTACAAAATAGGATTGGTCGATGGGTGCAATTGGACCACACCCACGTTCGAAACTTTCCACGTCTGACGATGAAATATTTGAAGGATCTGACTATTGGGGTGTATCAGATACAGCTAACTCCATCTTATATTCAGGAAAAACTCCAGAGGCAAGAACAAGATATATTGGAATTAGATGTTTTGGAACAAGAAAGACTTGTAAGATTCCGGGCATTTTCTAGGTTTCGAAATGCGACAAAATATATGGTATGGATTGCCTACAACACAGAAGAAAATGACGACGATCCTCCCATTATGGGTTATTACTGTACCTGCAAATCTGGTTTAAGAACATTAGGAACTTGTGCCCATGTTGCAAGTGTTTTGTGGTTCTTGGGATATGCAAGATACCAGCGTGACGTTCATTTTCCTTCGACGTGTCTTTTTGGATTCATTGCTGATGCTGCTCACAGAAGAGATCCAGATGATGTTGGTATTCAAATCATAGAACAATGAAACCTTTCATTACAATAACTTTCTAACGTTTAGCAAAATAATAAGTTTTTTTTAAGACATTTCATCTAGTTTTCTCTGAAAACAATAACATACTCCCATTTCAAATTGGGAACAGACTGCCAAAACTCAACTTTTTTTACAATACCAAGAAAATGGACAGCAGAAAAAAAGTCGATTCAATTATATTCCTCTCAATAACACTTAATCATCATAGAATACATTTGGAATATTAGAGAAACGTGTTTGGAGTATTTTCCTCATACATAGTGAAATAGGCCTACAGGGGATACCACTAAAAAAAACGCGCCTGCAACTCTACCTCTTGGGTGGTGTGGAAACGAGTTGATTCATATCGTATGATATGATAATCCAAAAAATTATATAAGATTCATCAATTTCTGTTGCCTTAGTTCCAACCACCCTCTTATATCGCTGGGTCTTTGAATCTGTTATAGAATAAGTTTACACCCCTAAAGAAATTATTTTTTCCTTTTCAGTGCAACTCAATAAAATCTTATATTAATAAAGTTTCTTCATTTATATTTATTCATATTTTTTGTGAAAAATTATTCAAATACATTTCAAACTTGGTTCAAAGAAGAAATTATCACAAAACCTACATATTTCTTTTCGCGGGCTTGTAGAATTTTGGGAGGTATAATACCTTCACCATTCATTTGTTCATTGAGTACTAAATATCCCAATTTTGTAGAAACCGCACATTGAACAGAAATCATATAAAATATTTCTCCATCTGAATTTAAATAGCTTTCAAATACTGTAGAATTAGTTCCAACCTTGAGAGAGTTATTGCTTCTGATACATTTCAATTTTCTTTAGTTTCTTCGGAAACAGGGCTTTCAAATGAAAAACATTTAATTCACCCTGTATATAAGGTATTGCATATTTGGACTAGGTACCGCACTAATCTAGCCCGAATATTTTTCAACATGAATTGTTGGAAAATAGCCCATTTTGGACTCCAATGGAGTATATCGGGTATCAATAAAATCCTTACATTCAAAAGTATATAGCCGACAAACGAGTCCGGAGACCTATGCTAATATTGATGACAATATCTCGGACTCCTCAAATCGTACATTATATCAAAAATTCAAGAAAATTAACCGATTCTTTTTCGAAATACAGGGTATTCATTGTAAAAAACCGCATTTTTTCAAGAAACTTGGACTGTATCTTTTTACTCACTCTATATATATGAAATGAGTATGTGACGTTCTCAACATTAAAGAATGTTTGATATATATGTGACATGCTCTCCCCTTTCCGATTAAAAAAACTATGGAATGACGTACCCCTATTTTCAAACCACCCTGTGTATAAAAAAAAAATGTCAGTAAACTTCGATCGAGATTGAGGAAGTTCGTCCAGGCTCAATTGGATCTTTAATTCTCATGAAAGAACTTACCCTGGTTGGTTTAAAATTAATCGAATTGGATTTTTCTTTGTTCACCCTGTTGTAGAGCCCAAAACGTAAAATTATAATGGATAAGAGATCAATATGACATTGTACCATCATTCAGGCATGTTATTCCATGAATAAATGGGCGTTTTGTCAATTCTCGGAGTTGTTAAAAATTCTGAGCAGAAAGCTTCACTTTTCATCTTTGACACCCTGTATCTCGAAAACTAGTCAGCCGATTTCTTTGTGCCCATGGACACTTTTGCTTATGGAGTCAAGATCTACATCATACCAAAAATTCAGGGAATTTAACCGAAAGCCATTTTCCATAAGGAAAGAATTTCATCAACATCTATTCATAAATAAGAAAATTACAGGATAACAAAATTTGAAAAATATGTTGATGGAATTTCATGAAAATATCATTTTATTTAATGATTTTTCATTATTATTTATCAATAGATTTTGATGAAATTCTGATCAGTGATATTTTGAGACTCCCTGAATCCAGTGGTGTATCTGAATTTTGGATAAGAGTAGAAATTGAAATGTTGGGTTGATTAAACGGCATATTTTTTAAATTTAATTCTCCCATAACTTTTTTATCGATTGACGAATTTCAACAAAATTCCAAAATTGACCATTTGAAAATGTCACAATTCCAGTGGTGTAGTCTGATTTTTTCTCAAAAAATTGCTAATAAATTTTTTATTTTTTTACCTCGAAAAAAAAAGTATAGTCTGCCCTGAAAATGAAGATTTATTCATGAAATTTGGTGTCCCAGTGGACTTTTTGATTATCTACCTAATGAAAAAAGAGCATTCCAATCGGTTGAAAAAATATGATTTATAAGGGTGCTTCCATTTTAAATGGGCTACACTGTATAAAACATCGATATCATGTTTCCGACTTATGGCTTTTTTCTTCTGGTCTTGAAATACTATTTTCTCCTCACTTGCCAATTCCCATCAACGAGAAAGTGAAAAAATGTCCACAAATTTTCCTACAACTTTACAACTTATGGCTTTTCTTGAGGTACATGCAAAGCTTATGGGAATTTTATTATGATATTTATCCATCAACAGAATCATATGGTTCAAATGCCATAAACAAGAAAGTTTGAGGGAAAACGAAAAAATTTTCACAAAATTTTCCGTCCGGAAAATATACTTCAACAGCTGACCGGCTTATGGGAAATTTTTTTCGGGTTCCTAACGATATTAAATTTCATTCTGTGATTGCCATAAGCGAGAAAATGCATCAGCAACCAACTATTTTTTCACAACATCGTTCCCCTATTTCAACCCTTTAAGCACGTGCAAACCTTATGGCTTTGGTTTTTCACTATTAGATTGTTATACCTATTCATGTGTTAAAATGCCATAAACGAGAAAATGAAAAAAAAAACAATTTTCTGCAAAAGGCAAATGAATTTTTTATATGCCTAGCACACGTACGATCGCTGAATTTTCATTTTTTGGGCTCAACACTGACATAATTTCCAGTGGTTAAAATCCCAGAAGAGAGAAAATGAGTCAGCAAAATCTGTCGTTATCTGACGGTCTATTATAAACGAAGATGAGAAGTGAGAAACTCCCAACAACAAATTCAAAAGGGGAGAGACATCATTCTAATTGGTCCTTACGGGTTTCACACTTGGGGTTTTTATCAAATTTATTTATTTCCTACGCTTCCAACAAGTTTATGTCTCTTCCTTTATTGCACGTATGAAGGATTTTCATATTATCTCTATTCACTGCAACCTCTTTATGACCTCAATGATTACTTTACCACATAATTTTAGATTTTTTGAAATTTTCTGTGTTTTTAATTCTTCATGTTATCACATATGGAAACCCATGACGTCTTGTACTTACTTTATTTATTTACCTTTACAACTTTCATTTGCTGGACTTTAAATAATAAATATATATATTGTTGTATCCATAATTTCATGTTCGTATAATTAAGTATTTATAACGTAATGAAATCAACAGAACCTCTAATTATTCGTAGTTTTCTACTATCCATTCTGATTTCCAATATTTCCTGTTGTATATGTATGTATTCCTATTTATACAAAAAAATGATGGATGTAGCTGATGTTACTACGGGTAGGATTTTGCCTGTATCTTCCAATTTGGGTTCTCATCAGCCCACCATCTACAGTTCTGGGAACTGACGGTGCTGTTTGATTTACAAGTCGACTCATCAATAAATAAAATTTTTCTAGAAAATGTTTGGCATAATTCAATCATGCCTTGGAAACACTATGAAAAGTCAAAGCGGGCATCGAAATCTCTATCAAGTAAGGTGTGGATAAATTTTTGTTTGTATGCACGGAATTTATTATTCTTCTTACGGATTTTTCAGATATAACAGTTAGTTCCTGATGCCTCTCCGATAGTACCATCTGTGTATTTTCTCTGACCGATAACAAAGCAGTGAAGGTACCTTCTGCATTAGTAACGGGCTTAATAAGTGTAAATTTGGAACCATTTTCGACATCGCCTATAGCTTTAAATTTGTTTAAAATACGCAACACAGTAGATCCATGAATATTCTTATTTGGATACCTAGCATTAAATATCTCTGCTGCTCCTCTTCAACTATGAATATCCTCGCCACATATTAAGACGAGCTCACTTATTTTTCTGGCAAACTTAGCTTTTCTTGGGGCATCTCTTAGTATTGTTAACGCACAACAAAATTAAATTAGCCCCTAAATACCACTGCCAAATTTCAACACAATCGGTTGAATGATTATTAAGATATTTACGGAATAAAAACGATAATTTTTTAAAATGTTGACACCATATATTTTGAAAACAAAGCATTACCGGACCTATGTTTATATAAACTTTTCATCTTAGAATCACTCAAAGTATCACCCCTTCTGGTTTGGACACGTACTTACATAATACCCTGTATATTCACGAACTTATTGTAATCTATCATTAGTTAATAGTTTCTTGAGAATAGTGCAAAAACCGAAACCGGTCGTAATGAATAAAATCTCAGTGGATATTAGACAAAAGTTATTTTATTCATTCTGTTTTTCATGTTACTACAGTTTATATGAATTTCGTAATCTTATACAAATTATATGAGTTTTAAAAACTCCCTCATAAACACTCATAGAGTGTATCCAAAGGCATAGCCTGTGAGGGTATAGAGGACGGCTATTATTTTTTTTGTGTGTGTTTTGGCATCGACTGCTATGGTCATTAGCCATGTGTTCTTTATAGGCCTCCACACGCCACCTCAGGAGCAGCACTGTTGATTATTAACGCAACAGTGAATCGTGGAGGATTTTTCCCAGGCAACACGAGCCTCAATCATTTAGATTTTCACATCTGAAAATGAAAAAAGATTGCACCGGCTGGAAACCGAACCTGGAACCTCTCGGTTACCAGGCGGGGACGGCTATTACTATTTTTTTCCTTGGTGTTTTGACATCGACTGCTATGGTCATCAGCCGTGTGTTCTGGATAGTCCTTATTACTAACTCCCTACGACACCTTAGGAGTAAGCACTGTTAATAATTAACACTACAGTGAATCGTGGAGGATTATTCCCAGCCGACACGAGCTTCAATCATTCATCTGGTCAAGCTAGCAGGTAGGCATGCGAACATAGTACATACTAACACTACTCAATCATACACATTTCGTTCGTTTAAAAGAAGTAACGTCTGACGGCCCTGGGATCTTGCTCTATTACAAGAAGGCTTGCCTCTTTTGCTCAGAAACAAATGTGGTATATGCACGATGGCATCCAAGCAAATTTTTCTGTTTTGACTTGGTAATATTTGAATGGAGTGTGTTTGAGAGAAAGTGTATAGGACGGAGTGGATCTCAGTTGTGGCCCCCTAGGTCCCCTAACCTACATAGCCTGGATTTTTTATCCTTTGGGGGCATCTCAAATCTCTAGTGTATACAACACCAATAAATACCATTGATGACTTACGAAATCGAATATTAAATGCATTTGAAAAAGTAAGAAATACTCCGGGGGTATTTGACAGAGTACGGGCACTTTCAACATTTGTTACAACGTATTTTCCTTGTTATGGCTTCTATCAAGATGTTTTGTATAATAAATCATTGTTGCAAAAGCCTTTAGCTTCAACTTTTAGCAGACAGCGGCGAATAAATTAAATTTTAGCGAAATACAAAAATCAATTTTATTTTTTTCTTTCTTGGTAATGGTCTTAGATACGGAAAAACTACAAGAAACAAAAAAGTTAGTGAACAAACTAAAACATATATTTTGAATTTTAGAGTTTACTAATGGCGCATCGCAAAAAAGTTCAGGGGGGGAACAGGGGGCATGACCCATAAAAAAAAATCACCCAGTAGATTTTCACGAAAATTTGACAGGACCATTGATGTAAGCCCTACCACCTAACCTTTCTTTCAAATTTGAGCAACATATCCCAAAAACTGCAGGATCTATAAAGAAAAAACAAAAAAAATCTAGAAATTTCAACAGCCTGTAGGTCAGTAACGAAGCGTTTGCGGGCCTATCTTTATATGAACATTAAGTCGTAAAATAAAAGGAATCACCCCCTTTCGGATGTACATGACATTTAGGAACACCCTGTATATGCAGACCGAAGCAGAGTTGGAGACAGTTTTTAGTTAAGCGGAGCGAGAGACAGAGCAGAGCAGTTCAAATAAATAGTGTACTTTTGTGATGTAAATTTGAAGTAAGACTTAATAATGTTTGAAAATAAATTGTTTTAAAACCGTTAAGACTTTAAATATACTACAATATTTTATCTCTCTCTGTTCTTGTTCTTCTAGTTGATTTAAGATCATACCTATCAACAGTTCAATCAAATTCACGTAAATTAATTTTTATAAAGAAAATGTTCGGGGACCTTCGAATAAAAAAAACGTTCGTTTTGAATTGCCATTCTTAAGTGTGTCAACAGTTATAGCGTTGTCGTCTGTTAGTCGTTCATTTCTCAGAAATTTAATTATTGGTCTGATTCAATTAGCTGATGATTTAATGACGGTCAAGACAAAACACAAGTTGAAGGTCGTCTGAATACATGCGAAACTCTTCTTATCTTTATCTCAGCTGGAATCGCTAACACATCCACTTCGAATATGTAATAATAATATGTCAAGGATGCACTAGATGATCATTATATGGTGCACTGCAGTTTGTGCACCTTGCCGAGTATTATGTTCATGGCAAATTGCACTTTGCCGGTTTGAGCTTCACAATGTAAAACACAATTTATAGTCAAGACGAAAATATTGTGGGCGCACCAAATATTCATATATAGTCTGATCAACGAGTGGAAAAACGTGAAAACTAGAGATAAAGCTCCTAAAAATATGAGCGATAGCTCATTGGAATAGGAATTACCACTACAAAAATATTTTATAAGGATTTCACTGCACGAAAAAATTTGCGATAGTTATTAACAAAATGAGATGAAAAAAAAAGATTTTTAGTTTTTTGTTAATAACTCGAAAAAATATTTCCAATAAAAATGTCCCAATTCCCGGAACTCTATCTACATTATTTATAATTTAACGTTGAAAATATTGCTCCACGAGGCCTTTACAGCACAAGCGCACCGCTGGAAAAGACAATATATCACAGAAAACAATTTTTCTATAGCATCAAATGGTTTTTTAAAATTTTGAATGAATTATAGTATCATGTGGACACTCAAAAGAATAAATCCCCAGTGGAAAAAATGTGTAAGTATATTATTCAAAAAGTTATTTAACAATTTTTTTCCAGTTTCCTTTGTCATAAAAAACGACGTAAAAGTTTTAATAATTGACCTTAAATCATTGGCTACCTGGAGCCCTTCTAATATACCTACTAAACAAGATGACACGATGAAGGTTCATAAAAGTTTATTATTTTGTTTATCATAATTTTTTATATCTGAAGAAAAATTGTATATCCAAAAAATGTTCTTAATTTTGTTTTACGAATGTTTTAATATTGCTGTTTTTACATCTAACAATAGCAGTAATTAATACTGGTTACAATTGTTGACGTCATTTGTTTATACATGAGTTATAGACAAATATAATTTTAATGACATTTTTTATTTCCATAATGCTGTCCTGTAGAAACCAATGACATATTACCGTTAGACTCCGTTATTTACATTTTGAGCTGCGGTCAATACAGAGTCACATTCTAAGCACAATTTTTACTGCTGCTTATTTCGCGGATATTATCTGCTTATATACATTGTATATAAGCAGATTATTCTGCAGAAACATAGCTTTGCCGACTTTTAGGTTGATTGGCAACTATTTTCCGCGAAACAAGCTGCAATAAAAATTGTGATTAGAATGTGACCGCAAACCGAAATGTAAATAACGAAGTCTATCCGTAACATGTCATTGGTAGAAACAATGATTTTAATTAATTTTTTTTAATACGTCTTATGATTGTTTATAATCGTTTCTTTATATTTCGTAAAAAATCATAATTTGTACTTCTCAATATGTAAACAAGAAAAAAAATTCATTATAAATAATTGTATTGTTTATTATTTTAATAATATGTTATAAACGAATTCTGACAACGATTTTATTATTTTTCTGGAACTAAAAAAATACAATAACAGCCATATATAACAAAGTAGAGAAAAAATTATTTCTGTTTATAACACTTATTAATATTATTTTTAATTTATATATGGCTGCTTTAGTAATTGTTTTAGGTCCAGAAAAAATAAAACCGTTGTCAGAATTTATTTAAAACAAATTGTCAAGTTAATAAACAATAAGAAAAATTATGAAGAATTTTTTTTTGTTTGCCTATTGAGAAGTACAAATTATGATTGTTAAGAAGGAAATAATTTCTCAACTGATTATTTAAACAATCGAAATATTTAAAAAACGATTGTAAACAATCAAAAAATTTATTTAAGAAAAAGTTTTTTTCAAATCATTGTTTTTCCAGGACAGCATTATGGAAATAAAAAATTTTCTTAAATATTATATTTGTTTAGTTTAACTAACTAATTTAAAAACAAATGACGGCAAAAAATATTAATTATTGCCATTGTTAGATGTAAAAACAGCAATAATAAAAAAATCGTCAAAAAAAATTGTTTAACAAAATATTTTGGATATTTAATTTTTTTAGTCATAAAAAATTATACTAAACAAAATAATGTACTCTTATTATGTGATATTGTTAAGTAGGTAGGTATATTAGAAGGGCTCCAGGAAGCCAACGATTTATAGGTGAATTATTTAAACGTTTTCGTCGTTATTTATGAAAACGGAGATTGGAAACAAATATTTTAATTAACAGTAGTATAACTTTTTGAATAATAGACTTACACATTTTTTTCCAATAGGGATTCGTTCTTTCAAGTGTCCACATGATACCATAATTTATTCAAAATTTTAAATTAACATTTGATGCTATAGAAAAATTATTTCCCATCTGTCGAGTAATTGCAATTTCTCTCAAAAGGTAGTATCGGTATTATCATTCAAAGTATTTTGGTCCCATTGCTCCAAATCGAACCGTTCAAACTCATCGAGATAATAGTACTATTCAGATCCGCACGTATACTTGATATTTCGAGTATATTTGGTAAACATTTTCTTAACGAAATCCAAATAATTCAGATGGTTGGAAAGAGAATTGAATTATCTTTTCAACGATGGGTCACTTGACTCCCCATGCTATTTGAATTTTTCAAATTATAGTGCCCCACTTTCCCCCCCCCCTATAGAGCAATTACAATGACTTTTATTTCAAAAAGTACTACCATTCAAAATGGTTTCTGTTTCATGTTTGTGCGAGGAGAGACTAAAAAAAGTCGCACTGTATAAACTTTACTGATTTTCAGCCCTAGTTAAATTTCACTACATTCTCAACGAAATACTAAACACGTTGATATTAATAGATAGGGAATCAAAAATGTTACAGCTCAGGAAAAAATAAAATGTGAAAGTTCAACACTTATGTTGGTCGGATCAAAATTTTCAGAAATTCAGAAATTCAAATTATCGGCATTCATAGGAACCACGTCTGATATGCTTAGTGGATCGATTAATCCCGTAATCGAAGACCATATTTGGTCACGGCCATCTGAAAGTGGACCAGTTGATGCCATATCACCGACTTTCTGGTTATACATTATAACAATATGAGTCTCTTCAGTAATTTCTTGGGAACTATTCAATTTTCTTATTCATTGTGTAGGTATATCATTGTTGAATTTTATGGTGATTTCTGATCATTTCTATATGTTTTTAAATCTCTGTTTTTATTTATACATTTATATGTCGTGTTCTTTTTTCTTTTTTTGCCAAATTGGTTAGTCTTTTGGAATTATCCACCTTCTGACATTGTCGCATTAGTGTATTGTATAGTCATGTTACTGTATTATATTCTTTCGTGACTGTTAATAAATGAAATGAAATGAAATTAAATGAATTGTCAAGTATGGTGGCTGGCCTAGAGAATGCCGTTAATTTCCAGGTTTAACAAAATTCATCTGTACAGTCTATTGAGTATTCCTGTTTATCCAGTATATTGAAATAAATAATGAGTAATAAAATTTCATTATTGATTAAAATGTCTGCTTCATCTCGAAACCAAATTTTACAATTCGAAATTTAGTTTTAAATGACCGTATATGGAGAATTCTGCTAAAAATGGTATATTTTCAACAAATTATGATCCTGTAACTTCATTTCTCAAGGTAGAATCGAATGTTATCAAATCACCTATCACAAGTTCCATTTTTCATTTTTTATGCATTACATATTGCATTGAGATAGAATTAATCCATGAAATCTGAAGTACAGGACAAATTTGTATGTTATTTGAAGTTTTATCTACCATTTTGAAGTAGAAAATACCTTTTGAGCGATTAAGGCTTTATTCATCACAAAACTGTAGAACCGAAGAATACGAAAGAGAAAATAACAAATTGAAAATGTCACAAAAGTAAATGTGATAATAAGTAAACATCAGGGACCAGAACCATACCAGCAAGAATATGTAATATTCCATCACATATTTCAATTGATATGAATTTTCACTTTGAGGAAAATTTTTGTTTCTTCCGTCAACCGAATGCACCCTTACGACAACTCTCAGGAGTTTTCGAGAGACCTATGCGAGCAAGTAAAGACGTAGTACTCGCCCTTTAACGTGTGATGCCATACACGAAACCGGTAACCAAGCTGGGAATTGAATCCACGTCCCTATGGTTGAGAAGCGAACGCTCTATCATCACGACGACCACATCAATTTCTCATTAATTTAACAATATACCATTGGCCAAACATATATATCATTTCTTATGTCGTACAGGATGATGAGGAAACAGTGAAAAAAGTAAAAAATTATATTGATCGTAAGAGACTGTGATTCGATATTCTGGATGAAAAATCGATTCTGAACATTATTTGATACTGAAATTAATTTCTTCTATGCGAAATGAAGGTTCAGGATTACAATTTCTGAAAAACATTTCATGTTTTTCAATCTCCCTCGTAAAAGGTAGAAAAAAAATTTAATAAATGCAATTTGGATTTAGGATGGAGTAGAGGTTTTTATCGGGATTGTCATTTTCTGAGAAACCAATAATACTAAAGTTTTTCATATGCTGCGAACTTCATCTCGGACACTGTATAAATAGAAGAAAATTTGCCCAAGCACGGAGCCATGTAGTACCAAAGAGTAGGGGTCATAGACAAGAGAGATCACATAACGTATTCATGAATGAAATAGTAAAATCGTTTCGGAATCCTTGAATCAACTGTTATTTCAATTTCATTCATAATATTCAAAATCTGGTTGGATTCTGGTGTCACCAATTACGAGCCGGGAAGCAGGTCATGTGACATTTTCATCAGCGTCACAACTATCACAAGACTCTACGAAACGATAACGAAGAAGGGCAGAAATAACGAGATTGGAGGTTATATTATAAACATAACCGCTATTATATGACAGAAATTTTTGATGTAAAATAATCAAAATACTAATGTTTTTTGATAACTTATGATAATATTATGTAACTATGTCGAAGGTGATATGCATTAATTGTACGACGATGTTAAACATATTTCAAAAAGTTTTGAGATATCGCTTGGGAACAGTAGTTCCATTCCCCTCATGGCTTCCTCTAATGGTACCTTCGTAAATAGGGACACCACATCGAAGCTGACTAGAATGTCACTTGGGTCAATGGCCAAACCTTTGATTTTTTCGATGAAATGCGTGGAGTATTTTACATATGAGGCTGTATTGCCGATTTGTGGTTGCAGTAGTTTAGCTAGATGTTTCGCCAGATCATATGTTGGTGAGCCGATGGTATTTAGGGTCACTAAATCCTAGAAGGCTTTGGCCTTCTTACGGGTATGGCCAATAGGTGGAGTCTAAATAGCTCTAATGTTAAAAAAACACCACGAAATTTAGGGTATGGTCCGAAAGTCACCATGGTTATGATTTTCCGGTCCGAAATTATCGGTAACTAAAATATTCCTGAAAAACTGGTTAGAAATGAAACTTGGTTTCCTGGAGTATGGTGAACCAAATGTCAATAAATCTACCAACGAATTTTGCTGGTAGGTTTGGTAAAAACTGTCATTTAGTTGTCAAGATTCATATTATTTTTATGAACATATTTTTGAACTAATTGTAGATTATAATTTATAATATGATCATGGTGAGAGAATAGAACATTGAATATAGAAATTTTATTATGCTCATACTCTTTTAGGAAACAATCAATATTTCAAGCGATATAATGATATGTGGTTACTGTGATGAACCTTTAGGAACACTGGACAAGCTGATTAACTCAGTTGAGGGGCTTAATCACTCATGTTTTCAGAGTTATGACACTGTTTCTGTTGACACACGTAGTAACAAGGTATGGGGCCAAGATTTATCAGAAGAAAATATGGTGAGAATCCGAGTGAGAATTTCTCAAAAACATGTGGAGTACAAGCCATAGAGATGCAGCAGGCAAGAATATCCTGTGATACCAAAACAACTTTTTATAAAAATCCTGAAGATAATATTGAAGCACCATCCACTTCTACCAGCTGCATAAATCCAACAAACGATAGTGGATGGTCTGATTCAGCTGTTAAACTGCTAATTAGTGGATATCAAGAAAATAAACATAAATTTGAGTCACCAATGTATTCAAAAAAAGGGGTTTGGGAAATAATCAGCACAAAGCTCAAAGAATTTGAGGTGTTCAAAAGTGCTCAAAAATGTGATGAAAAATGGCGTAATCTTAAGAAAACATATGATAAAGTTACCAAAGATAAAAAATCTACTGGGAATTCCAACACATACTGGAGATTTTACGAGAAGTTCCATGAAATATATTTTAAAGATCCACATTTTAATCCTGTATTTACCATATCTAGTACAGGCACGAGCTCAAAAAGAGATAAGGATGATTCCGGAATTGATAAGAGAAATGAACCACAGTCGAAAAAGATTAAGCAAAAGGACAAACCACTAACTGCTGCAGACATTGAGGCAAGGAAACAATTACGCCATGAAGAAAAAATGAATCAAAAGAAAGAAATGTTTGAATGGTTTAAGGAAAATTAAAAAAAATCATAAATCACTTAACTGAGAAACATTTCCAAACATTTTCTTGTTATATAAGTATCCAAATTTTTTAAAGCTTGAAGTTTATTGGTACTTTTACTCTGTTTATGTTAACACAAATTTTGAAAGGATTACTTGAAGTTTGAACTTATATCGAGTATTGTTTATGTTTTGTTTAATGAATATTATTGATTGTGTTATTATAAAGTATCGTTCCTCATTAATGTACCTGCCTAGCTGATTATAATAAAACTATATTTTCTACTTTCCATAAATTTATTTTTCATTGTTCATCATTCAACATTTCACACAAGTGATTCCTTTTCTGTATTCCTAACCTGTGGAGTTGTCTTACATTCACATTTTCTTGTAATGGAATATCATCTACCAGAACATTTTCTGCTACTGATTTATTTCGATTATGTCATTTTGTATGAAACAAATATTTTGTAAAATACAACATGCCATAATATATTTACAAGCCCACTCAATATCTCTAATATCAAAATATTTCAAACACCTGAATCTCTTTTTCAATAAAGCAAAGGCTCGTTCTATAGTGGATCCTAACACATGGCAATTTATAATTGAAGTTTTTCTGTCTGTTAGATGACCATTATCTTTATAAGGAACCATCAGTGTTGATAAACAGGGGTATGCTTTGTCAGCAACAAGATGAGAATCATTCTCGAATTTTTCTAATCTTCTGGTTGTCAAGTAAGTGTATAGTTCACTTCGTCTCAGAACATTGGCATCATGTGTGGATCCTACTTACCCCACATAACAATGAGTGAAGAGCATTTGGTGATTGCAAACTGCCTGAAATTCAAATGAAAAATAGTAATGTAGATTATAGATATGCCAATTTCATGTCTATGTCACCTGAAGAGTTATTGCTGCAAATTTTTTTCCTACATATATATGAGAGCGGGTTATTTTTAGGTGTTGGAATTGGAATATAGCAACCATCCACTACCCCTATAGTATTTGGAAAACCCATTTGATGGAAAGCAGTTTCCACTACTTGAATGTAATTATCCCTGGGCCATTTGATAAACATCATCATAGTTTCTAATAATGCCTCCTAAGCCAATAGTCAATACCATCGGCTCACCAACATATGATCTGGCGAAACATCTAGCTAAACTACTGCAAGCACATATCGGCAATACAGCCTCATACGTAAAAGACTCCACGCATTTCATCGAAAAAATCAAAGGTTTGGCCATTGACCCAAGTGACATTCTAGTCAGCTTCGATGTGGTGTCCCTATTTACGAAGGTACCATTAGATGAAGCCATGATGAGAATAGAACTACTGTTCCCAAGCGATATCTCAAAACTTTTTGAAATATGTTTAACATCGTCGTACTTTGTTTTCGACAACAAAATATACGAACAGTTAGATGTAGTCTCAATAGGAAGCCCACTGAGCACACTTATGGCAAATTTTGTCATGGAAAAGCTAGAGAAACAAGCAATAGAGACGGCAAGGAACAAACCCAAGGTATGGTTGAGATATGTAGACGACACGTTCATAATTTGGAGTCATGGACTGGAAGAACTCAACAAATTCCTTGAGCACATTAACAGCATACACCCGAATATCCAATTCACAATGGAAGTTGAAAAGGATAGGGAACTGCCCTTCTTAGACGTTCTCATTTTTCGAAAAGAAGGACGTTTGGGGCACAAGGTATATTACCAACACATACTGATCGATACCTCCACAGTACCTCAAATTACCATCCGTGTCAAAAACAAGGAATTATCAAAACACTAGTAGACCGAGCCAGAAGAATATGTGAACCCGAATATTTGGAAGCGGAACTGATATACACTTGAAAAGCGCACTTCTTTCAAATGGATATAAGGAAAGCGAAATTGATCGGTGTATAAAACGCAAAAGAAAGAACTCTCGTGACAGTGGATCGAATGGCTGCCAGGAACAAAGTAAAGAATTCCTGCCGTATGTTCCTAGGGTCACAGATCGGATTGGCCGTATACTACGAAAGTATGATATCAAAACCATCTATAAACCTTCAAAGAAACTGAAGGATCACTTGAGATCGGCGAAGGATAAACGTGATGCACTAAGCTCATCTGGGGTGTACCGCATTCCATGCACCTGTGCAACGTTTATATCGGAACCACGAAGCGTTCCACAAATACCAGAATAAAGGAACACAAGGCCAATTGTCGGTTAAGACACTCAGAAAAATCCGCTGTCGCAGAACATGCGCTTAACAATAACAAGTAAGAAACCCAAGTAATTGCCACAACACATGCATATTATCCAAGACTCTTCCGAGAAGCAATCGAAATCAAAAAACATCCCAACAACTTCAACAGAACTGAAGAAGGGTTACAATTGAACAAAGTATGGCTACCTGTTCTCAAGAAAACGGTAATAACACCATACCGGGTAATTAATGAATCCGAGGGGGTACATTTCTTTTGAAAATGCCAACCACTCGTGTTGGCGAAACGTCGAAATTTCCTCTAAATAAACGTCGGCCTAAAAACCCGAAAAACCATCATTCAACATCTGTTACCTTGTATCATGAAGTATCAACATACCAAACTTCACAGAGGACAAACAATGAGATTCCATAAAAAACTGCGGTCGAAAGTAGGCAGCACAGTGGAAAAACGATGAGACACCCACATTAGATTTCGCTTTTCTCAACTTTTTAAAAAGTGGAACCTCATCTTTTTTCCACTGGACCCTTCATTTATATTATATGTAGAGAAAAATTATTTCAAACGGTTGCTTGTACACTACGAAATTGAACAGAAGAGGTTACAAGACCTGGAACAAGTTTGAAATTACATAAGTGCGTGTTAATCTCAACAGGGAAGATTTTTAGGAGTGTTGTCATTTACTGTCAATGTTAAATTATGTGCACCATAGTTTTTATAAAAGCCGAGTTTGCTTGATCCTAAACACTGAGAACCAACTACGGTGGAGTTTGATGAAAAACCCAAAGGCTCTCTGCATGAGATACCTATAGACACTTTTACCTCAAATAACCAGGTATTTATAGTCATGAAGTGAATTCATTCTCTACTTTATTTTCTCTGTCATAGCAGTAATCACGAGTGAATTTTAAATTATAGAAAACATAGACAGAGTGCACTCTTGATGTCTAAATGTCTTGATGTTTTAAAATATGTATTGAAGAATAACATCTTTGTTTTACAAAACTAGTATTTACCATATTCCATTGACAAAAAAATATATTTCCGTTACAACTGAAGTACCTACAGTACAGTAAAAAATATCTAAAATTTTATTTGTTTTATTTTCAATGAGCCCCCCTGGTGATGAAACGCAAACTCTGAAGAAGGAAAAATATCAGATTTTTTCATTCATAACAGGACATTTCTTACCTTAATAAGAATGAAAAAAAAAATTCTCCTAAATTAATCCATTTATAGTTGAATCCCTAAATGAACATTGGTATGGATTATTTTATGTTCACAATAACGCAAAACATATAGTTGAACAAAACAATACACTATGGTACGGTACTCATAGTGGGATCTTATGTCACTGGACATTTCAACAATACTATCAATAATATCAATTTCATAACTGCTATGTACTAAAAATTTATTGAATCACAAGAAAAATTTTGGTGTGAATATATACAAATAAGTGTGCTCTTTCACAACACAAATACATCATTCATTCATGCTTTAATAGTTGTAACTTCCTCAATTTCTTGACTCTCCGATTATTAGTTTCTTCCCTTTTGAAATTACGGTTGGCATATTTTACAATATAACATATCCGCATTAATATGCATAACTGCAATAAATAAACAGGGCAACTCTGCACAAGCGTGTACAAATGGAATGTCTTTAAATTTTTCATAAAGTTGTTCTCTTGTTTTTCCAGTAGCTTTTGGTCCGCCTCCTTCGTATACATCCAGCCCTTTGGTATCCTACCTTCAGTTCACTAACAATCTTGGCAGTAAATAATTCTTTGAAAATTTCTTCTTCCTTCATTTTCATGTCCTCAAATGAACGTTCCAGTTTAGCCTTTTCACTCTCAGTTTTTTTTATTTCAATCGATTTGAACTGGAAAATATAATGTCTTACAGAGGTTCCAAACATTCTGTGTGTTAACTTTAATAAATCCCTCAACTTGCTTTTCATTGGTGTTTCTGAAAAAAGGCTGTTTGATGTTTGGGTACGACACTCTGAAGCTGTTGAATAGTATATTGTGTATCTAGTAGTAAAAGCAATACATTCCCGGACGACAATGTAAATTGTTGGCCGAGGCCAACAAGCATTGAAGTCTGGGAATGTGCTTTTACTACGAGGTACAAATACTATTTTTTCTGAAATCGCAATCAGCATTATCAAAAATTAAGGAATTCTACATATTGTTTGCGTGAATTCAATAACTGTCTAAAATGTATACAAGCCGGCAAAAATATTCCCGTATCGTTTTTGATACGGGAATAGTAGTTTACGTAACAAGTCCGGAAAATACTGCTTTTTTGGACGAGTAGACCAAATTCTAGGACGAGCGTTAGCGAGTCCTGGAAGTCTACGAGTACAAAAAAACTGTTTTCGGACGTGTTGCGTACACTAATTTTTTCGGCAATCATGTAGAATAACAAATCAATGAGACGCATTTAGTCTAAGAGACGAAGAGAGGTCGATTTTCACCCATCTGTTAACCGGATGAAACGATTCCAAATTTGAATATTTCGAACATTTCAGTTCTTATTTGTATTATATATTGAAATTCGAACAGAAACATTCTAATTCTTATTTATATTAATATTTTTATTAAAATTCGAGCACTTTACTCTTGTGATTTTTCTGAAAAATTTGCGGAATGGGTAGTAAATGACAAAATATTTTTCTCAAATTGCATATTTGATTCAAACTAAGGACAACAAATATGTGTATATAATTAACTTTTCAGAAAAACCCCCCCTGAGACCCCACTTTACTCTTAATGGGTAGTAAATGACAAAATATTATTCTAAAATTGCATATTTGATTCAAACTAATGACAACAAATATGCCTATAAAATTTTTTTTTCAGAAAAAACACCCCTTGACCCCACTTTACTCTTGTGATTTTTCTGAAAAATTTGCGGAATGGGTGGTAAATGACAAAATATTTTTCTCAATTTGCATTTGATTCAAACCAAGGACAACAAATATGCTTATGTAATTTGTTTTTCGAAAAAACTCCCCTTGACCCCACTTTACTCTTGTGATTTTTCGGAAAAATTTGCGGAATGGGTTGTAAATGACAAAATATTTCCCTCAAATTGCATATCTGATCCAAACTGAGGACAACAAATATGCCTATATAATTTTTTTCTGGAAAAACCCCCCTTGACCCCACTTTACTCCCGTGATTTTTCCGAAAAATTTGCAGAATGGGTAGTAAATTACAAAATATTTTCATCAAATTGCATATTTGATCCAAACTAAGGACAACGAATATGCCTACATATTTTTTTTTTCAGAAAAACCCCCCTTGACCCCACTTTACTCCTGTGATTTTTCGGAAAAAATTGCGGAATGGGTAGTAAATCACAAAATATTCTTCTCAAATTTCATATTTGATCCAAACTAAGGACAACAAATATGCCTATATATTTTTTTTTCGAAAAAAACCCCCTTGTACCCACTTTACTCCTGTGATTTTTCGGAAAAATTTGCGGAATGGGTAGTAAATGACAAAATATTTTTCTCAAATTGCATACTTGATTCAAACTAAGGACAACGAATATGCCTATATATGCATTGGTACCACAAAAAATTTATAGGATTAACGAAGGTGCTAAAATATTTTGAATGTTTTAAGTGTTCGAGAAAGAATTTTTGATTTCAATCTTTCGAACAAATTTTTTATTTCCATTTTTATTTTACTCAAAAATACCTCCATGTAATTTTTAATTTATTTTTGTTGTTTATTTATTTTATATTTTTTATTATGTTTCATGACCGACTGAATAATTGTTATTGTTATTTCTTTCCAATAAAAAGCATTTGAGAATTCATTCGTTTTTCATTATTAACGTAACATTTGATCAAGTACACAAAAAACTGTAGTTTTCAACTAAAATCATCCATCTAACAGGAGTAAAGTGGGGTCAAGGGTTTTTTTTTTGAAAAAAAAATTATATAGGCATATTCGTTGTCCTTAGTTCGAATCAAATATGCAATTTGGGGAAAATATTTTGTCATTTACTACCCATTCCGCAAATTTTTCCGAAAAATCACAGGAGTAAAGTGGGTTCAAGGGGGTTTCTTTCGAAACAAAAAATCATATAGGCATATTCGTTGTCCTTAGTTTCAATCAAATATGCAATTTGAAGAAAATATTTTGTCATTTACTACCCATTCCGCAAATTTTTCAGAAAAATCACAAGAGTAAAGTGGAGTCAAGGGGGTTTTTTTCCGAAAAAAATTATAAAGGCATATTTGTTGTCCTTAGTTTGGATGGATTATGTAATTTGAGGAAAATATTTTGTCATTTACTACCCATTCCGCAAATTTTTCAGAAAAATCACAAGAGTAAAGTGTGGTCAAGGGGTTTTTTTCCAAAAAAAAAATCATAAAGGCATATTTGTTGTCCTTAGTTTGAATCAAATATGCAATTTGAGGAAAATATTTTGTCATTTACTACCCATTCCGCAAATTTTTCAGAAAAATCACAAGAGTAAAGTGGGGTCAAGGGGGTTTCTTACGAAAAAAAAACATATAGGCATATTCGTTGTTCTAAGTTTAAATCAAATATGCAATTTGAGAAAAATATTTTGTCATTTACCATCCATTCCGCAAATTTTTTCGAAAAATCACAAGAGTAAAGTGGGGTCAAGGGTTTAAAAAAAAAAATCATATAGGCATATTCGTTGTCCTCAGTTTGAATCAAATATGCAATTTGAGGAAAATATTTTATCATTCACTACCCATTCCGCCAGGGATTGTTCAGTCAGTAAAATAGGCACGACCATTGATTGGTGACACTCTGCATACCTACAGATGATACTTGAAATAGCTTTTCAACTAAAAATTCATCGTTGTGAAACCTAATATCCGATAAAAAGACAAGAAATATTCCTAAGAATATGTTATGTGAAGAATCGATTAATCCTGAAATATTCTAGGAAGAATATCTTATGCAAATGACCTTGAGGTGAAGTTCAAAAGTGTATTGATGCTTTCTACCTCTACATTCTTCGAATTGGGCATCCGCCAGACGCACTAAATCATAACCAGGCGATGGTATCCAGTCAGCGTCAACACAGTGTTGCAAAGCTTAGAAAAATGTACGTTCAATTATTTTTGAATATTTATTATTCAATAATAAATTTTCCTAATATTATTCATATTCCAATAATTTAACTTCAAACGAAAAGGAAAAATCCTGTATGTCTATAGAACATTGTATCGTGACAACCAAAGTAGTGTTGGGAAAGTATATAATAAAAATAATATTTATTGCGGAACAGTTTCCTATTTACAGAACAATATTAGATAGATAGATAAATAAACTTTATTGTCTTAATGAAAACATTTGTCGACAAACTCAAAGTATTACTCTGTTAATTATTTACATATTAGCCTTGGGAGAAAATCTCCGAAAAGGAAAAATCCTGTATGTCTATAGAACATTGCAACCAAAGTAGTGTTGGGAAAGTATATAATAAAAATAATATTTATTGCGGAACAGTTTCCTATTTACAGAACAATATTAGATAGATAGATAAATAAACTTTATTGTCTTAATGAAAACATTTGTCGACAAACTCAAAGTATTACTCTGTTAATTATTTACATATTAGCCTTGGGAGAAAATCTCCCATAAAGATAAAACTATTTAAAATTTCAAAGTTACAAAAAAGACATAAAACAAAATAACATGTAAAATACAGGGCTATTCAAATTCGTTTCTGTACATGGAGATCTCGTAAACGATAAGAGATAGAATGTCGGTTAAATTGTGGCAAAGTTTCGTATTTTAGAGACCTATTCATTGATGTAATATTCAGCTCTTTTGGTTCTGGAGATATACAGGAAAAAACAAAAAATCCCAAATAATTTTTTTGCCTGTATCTTCTGTATTCGCAGACATATTGAAAATCTTTCCACATTTTGCTATTGGCACTTGATGTAGGCTATCAGAATATGTCCATGAATCTTTTATACAGGGTGTCATCTGACTTTTCCCACCCCCATCTTTGAATTTAAAAAAAACGGACCTGCATTTTTTGTTGTAGTTTTTGGATCGTCGCCGTTCACTTCATACTGAGAAATTAAATTTAATTTTATATTTCGGGATATTTCGGTAATATTTTGTTATGATTAGGTGAATTATTCCCTTTTAAATTAAGGCCCTGGAAATTGGTTGACTGACTTAAATAAAAACACAATAGCAACTTTCACGTCTCCCCATGTACCATAGTGTTTTTCCAGAGTAAATTTTTTCATTTTTAGGTACCAATTCATGTTTCTTCACATTTTCAATGCTCTTTGAGCGTTTTCTACAATGAACTTCGAATAGCAAAACCTTTTATGATTATCTGAAACATATCTACAACAAAAATTATATTAATTCTATATATATATATATATATATATATAATTATAAATTACATATAGTTTCATATGCTGGATTAGGAATGATAGCAATAATTACATCCGAAACGAACACTATAATTGTAATGAAAATTGAAATGGTGTAATTTATATACACAAAAAAATTAATGGCGCAATAAATGTTCGAATTGGAGTTCTTCCATTTCGAGAAATTTTTTTACTCGTTTTTTTATATTATTTATTGCTCTTAATACACTTCTTTGCTGCATTTTTGCGAAAGCAATCAAAATCGTCAATCAAATATTTTTTCCCTGACGAAAATTGGCCTGCACGATTCACGCATCTTCTCTTTGAAGATACATTTCAAAGCTCGTTTCTGGAAGACAACACTTTAGAGTAAAGAAGATTATAAATAAAATAACTTAGGTTTCATGACAGTACTTGAAATATAAAACATAACACACATCATATCAAACTGAATATTTACACGAGACGTATTCAGTTCATATACAGTATAGTGGAAAATATCACAAGCACCAGATATTTTATTTGCATATTTGTTTAGGATCTCTCATCGGAAAATGAGTAACTATATTGAAAGACCAATATCGGAGAAAAATTATTTGAGAAAAGAAGTTGAGGACAATTACTTTCCCATTTGATATTTATTCAAAAACAAATCAGAAGCTTGCTCTATACGCTTTTCTAAAGATGATTTCCACAGGAACTGTCTATTACTGCGACCCCGGACCCACCGCAGTCAATTTCCGCTTGATAAATTTTCAAATGCCCGCCTAGTCGTATATCCCGTACCAATAGGGAAATTTCAATTGGCGGTCTGGTTTGTAAGACTTCAGCTGTGGTTTTATCTCTCCGAATTGTACCATCTTGGAATAAGGACTAATTTCGCAACTTTTCTAGCTGTTGAACAGACTTGAGAGGTGAAAATTGATCTTTGAGTACGATGTACGGTAAATGGTTGACCATAACAACAATTTTTAATTTAACAGTTCAAAATATTGATAAATCGGGTCCGTTACTATGAGATAAGAAATCCTAAAGGAACTAATAAATAAATCTTCCTATGAATTATACTACATAAATTTGTAACATTGTTACCATGAAATAATCATTTGACAATGTCAGAGCTGTGCCGAGCACTGTGATTATACGAGCACGTTTTCATATCAGTGCTTAGTGCCCTAAGCTTGGTGCTTAGTGTTCGAAATCTTTATTCAAATGGGCCATGCTATATATTTTTTAATTTTCAAATTCTACGGGCAAAAACCAATAATTTTCACTAAACATGTCCTATACCTACCTCCTACGTTATCTTGAATATTCTGTTTTGATTTTTTTTCGTCAACATTCGATTTGTAAAAATCAAAATCAAATGATTTGACTATTACATTTAGTACATATACCATATCATCTCAGTTTCTGATGGTATTTTCTATACAGGGTGTCCGGTAAACCTTGTACAATATTGAAACTGGTTATAGACCAGATCATGACTGTTCAGAATATCGGAATTTCACCTCAGTAAAACTATCACCGTTTTCGAGATAATTGGCATTTTAAGAATTTCTGGAAAATCGCTACCTAACCTTGGATTTTTGAGTGCCATGTATACAAATTGGGACGAATCCAAATATCTTTGCTGCTGAAGATTACTGATGAGTGATGCTTCTAGACATACAGAACAGTTTCTCAGAAAGTGAAAACATTTTTCAAGAAATGAGGGTAAAATGACAGATTTCAGTTTCATCAATTTTTTTTTAAAGTTTGACATTATCATCTGAAAGAAACATAACCAATTGGAAAAGGACCTTATTTCAAAAGAATGCTCAATTTGTCCAGACTCTACCATGATATAAAACAAACTATAATTATTTTTGGAAGAAGTGATTTCCATTAAATTAGGCGTGGTTTTAATCTAGGCTTCCGTCAATTTTTATTCAAGAAAAAAAGGAAACTACCCAAACACCAAAACTACGTCACAATCACACTCGACGCGCGTTTCGCCAACAAAGTTAGCATCTTCAGGAGTTAAAAGTAAGCTTAAGCTTAAGATTTTAAGATTGTGACGTAGTTTTGGTGTTTGGGTATTTTATTTTTTTCTTGAATTGTATTCACACCAAAGGTTCCAAAATATTCATTTATTTGATCAACTTTTATACTTACGCCCAAAAATTATTTGATTTGGATTTTATCAAGATAAGATGTGAAAATAATCATTAATAATAAAGAATAGACTACTTGGTAGCATTAAATAGTATGTCAATAAAATTAACTTTTCATGTAATTAGGCCTAATAAAATTATCGAAATGAAATGTCGATTATCCGACATGGCACCGATTAATACGAATTCTTGTGATTAATGTCGCAATTGTCCAACATCCAGTTTCCAACGAAGTTTCAGAGACCGACAGGGTGTAACCAAATAAGTGCAAACTTTTTTAAGAGACGAATCCTGTCGAAAATTAAAAACTTTTGTTTGAACAACTTTGTGACTTCTGTCGTAGTTTTTTTAAATTATTCCACTTGTTTCATTCAGTGGTATTTATTTCTTTGTCATTCCGTACATATGTTATACTCCCCGAGAATATGCGCATATGCACTACATTTATGGTGAATGGTAAGTAATGGTAAGTACTAATAGAATCGCTGATTTTAGGGGCTATAACCTATAACGCATTTGAAAAGGTTCTTCTTGAAAATATGTCGTCTCTGCGTACGAGTGGATGGAAAATAACGTTGAAGAAAACCGTTGAATTAGTATTTACTTCATTACATCTCATTGAATGCTTCTAAGCAGTTGATTCGTTATTACTCATAACTATTTAATCATTTCATCTTGATAGGATAAAAATAAAAAACATTACTGACAAAGTCTAATGGAGTTGATTTTAGCTCAGAATAACATCACACTCTAATATTATCGAAATTCTGCTCCTTCCAAAAATAATGATCGTATGTTTTATACCATAGTAGAGCCTGGACGAAATGGGCATTCTTTTGTGATGAATATCCAGTTCCACTTGGTTATGTTTTTTCAAACAATAATGTCAAACTGTTGTTAAAAAAATTGGTGAAACTCAAATCTGTCATTTTACCCTCATTTCTTGAAAAATTGTATTGTTTTCTGAAAAACTGTTTCGTACATCTGAAAGCATCACTCATCAGTAATCTTCAGCAGCAAAGATATTTGAATTCGTCTCAATTTGTATACATGGCATTCAAAAATCCAATGTGAGGTAGTGATTTTCCAGAAATTAAAAAAATGCTCATTATCTCGAAAATAGTGAGATTTTTACTGAGGTAAAATTCCGATATTCTGAACAGTCATGACCTGGGATAACACCAGATTAAATATTGTACAAGGTTTACCGGACACCCTGTATATTATGTTCCATTCTTACTTACTTGTTTTATTTCCGCTCATTCTGAGATACTGTCAAAATTCTGATCCAGTATTTCAGAATCGAAAAATCGAAAAAAATCATGATATACCGAGTGTTCCATATGAAATTACAGTTGATATCCGTTATTAGTAGATGTGACAACACTGCAATCGTTAAATTCCTGTGATACAAAATTTGAAGTATAGATCTCTATTCGTTTTCCAGAAATGTCTGATAGGCCATAATGTGGTATAACGACATAGAAATTTGTAATTCTCAATCTCATATTGATATGCTTTATAATATAACAATAATTATGATTCAAGGAAAATCATTGATTTAATACAGCTGTCTCATCAATAAAATTAAACACGTCCAATGTAAAAAAAGTCAGTGAATATCTCAACAAATTCACCGATGAATCATAGGAAATGCAGAAAACAATTATTTACTGGTCTTTCAGGTATTATAATGAGTTGGCGAAATAGTGTACAATGAGCATGAAATGACATACATTTCCCACGAGTAGGTATATGAAATTTTGTAGTACTCGCTACGCTCGTACTACAAAATTTCATATACGAGTGGGAAATGGGTCATTTCATGCTCATTGTACACTATACTTTTTCTACGACCGTCTGAATCATTAACAAATCTGTAATATTTTTAATAATCCTTTTTATCATAAATTCTCCTGCCGTCATTTTTACATGGTTTAGATAATTTTTTCTTTCTTCGCCCGTTGAATGAAACATCTATTTTTTCTTTTTGTACACGTACCTACCTACGTCGTGAAAATTATTATAAAAATCAAACACTAATCGATTTCATACAATGAAAAAAAAAATGTGGCTGCGTGGATTTGAACCCTCACTCCCACCATCCAAAGTCCACGTGTCATCTGATTCAACACTCGTCGTTACTAGAGCACATAATAATTTGTTCAAATTAACTGCTATATAGAAAGTATCTGTCAGCTATTCAAAAATATAGAATCCGATTGTAATCAATCTTTTTCAATCGAATTTCATAATTATCTACTGATGTGAAATGTCAAATTATTAGACAGACATAAACAAACTTGATTCAATATTATTCATGTTCATAAAATTCGTTAATACATACCTATAATGACAGTCTAGTAGTTCATGAAAGTCGTAGGAAATGAATATTTCGATACAGCTAACCCGTGGGAAATGAAAATCGGTGTTACAACGTGGTAGGTTTCTTAATCGAAGACGCAATTGAAATGTTCATTTTTCTTAATGGTCGTAGAAAAATATTATTACTGCTCTCGGTACGAGTATTGCATCTGCTGAACTCAATTCCTCATCATCAATTCCATCAATCACCCAGGAGCGATTGATGGGATTGGCCCCTGACACGTTTATGAGATTCCATAATGGATAGATTTGCAAAAAAAAGTTGTGAAGAGATACTTCCTTTGAATTTCATTTTTAATATTTCCAATTCAGAGTTGGTCCCATTCATTTGTTTTCTCAACTACAGAATTTTTTCTTTTCAAAAAACATTTTTGGGGAGATAAAATACTGTTACGGCCCTGGTGATCAGAGGAAGCGTCGTCAGTTATCTTGGAAATGTCGTCGAATAATTTGAAAACCCATGGGTAAAACTTGCGAATGTGGACATGAGCCCGATTTTAACGAAACTTGCACAGATTGTATAAAACATGATGAAATTACTTTACCAATCGAAATTTTCCGCGGAAATGTCTGTGAGAACATTTTTTTTTGGCGAAAATCCTTTCATAGTGGTCACTTCACAAATATTCCCCAGTCCAAGACAATTCATGTACATTCAAATCCAAATAGCTGGTCATTAACTATAAACATCAACTCTCAGAAGTATAAAGGAGATTAATTGACTGAATGAAGCTCAAGAAATTACGGAGTTCAAATTTTAAACTAGATTTTCAAAAATATTTGACAAATTCAATGACAGCTTTCATGAACATGATCGGATCCCGGTATGCAGGAATTAAAAGAAAACTGGCAACGTCGCTTTGTTCTCTTTCTTGTCTCTTCGCTTGTTTGACATTTTTCACTTGCATCAATATTACTGTTATGAATTTCAATTTCAAATGAATTGAAACTAATGATAATTAAAAACCGTTCCCTATATGAATGGTTTCTTGTATGGCTTCGAATGACCATTTTAAAGTTATTGGCATTTGTTGGAAGTGAATAAACAGCACAGAAGCAGTCAGTTGGTTCAATTTAAACTGGTTATAATTTATATAGTTGTAGGGTATGGTACTGCAGCACATTTTATCAAAAAAATCCAAAAAAACATGATTTCCGCAAAAAAAATTATCTATTATATTATTATTCGCTATTTTAAGGCATCTGTGAAAATTTCGTTAAAATCGGCCAAATGTCCATATTCGCAAGTTTTTCCCTTCTAAGACTTCTAAGAACAAGACTTTCTTGGATACTCTCGATCTTAGATTTCACTATATAAGGAATCCGATCGACAGTTAAGAATAGTAGAAGCATTGTTTGTTATTCAAACAGTTAACGTCAGTTGATGTTGATGTGATATTGACATCTTTAACCACGAATATTGATAACACGCCATAAGACGCAATGTAATCAAATTGAAGCCAAAATTATCTATCTTACTTTTTCTTACACGCGAACTGGGAAACTAATGCGCATGCCGAATTCTGAATCACGAGAAATGTCATAAATTTTTAAGGTTATGCTTCTTTTGACATTTTCAACCGTCCAATATTGAAAATGGGCTAACATTTTTCTATAATGTGGATAAATGAAGAATAAGAATTATGCAAGACGGTCAATTAAACTTCGTGTCATTAAAAAAACGATTAATTGATCCATTTGTAACTCTAATTAATAAAATGTACATATGTTTGTTACCTGCTACCAGAGTTTCATCAATCAATTTTCTGCCAAAAGCGGATAAAAACTCATTAAACTTGAAGAAATGTGGCTTGGGTGTGTAACGGACTGTTGTTTTGAAAAGGTGTCTCGATCCACATCGGCCTTATAACCACCGAAAAGAATAGTTTGCTGGTAGTGATGTATTTTTGCCTCCTGAACACGAACTCGAAGTATAACGCGGTGATCTTAAATTCTTACAGGCATGATTCTAGAAATTTATGAAATGTGTCATATTCTCAGGAATAAAACCCATATAGTGTCGCCCTCTTATAATTCGCACAATCTACACTTGCTCTCTGTAACCTTATCCAGATTATGAGGTTATGTTGGAATTTGCTGAATTAGCACCATATATATGCTTCTCATATCTTCTATTATTGTTGCTGCCAAATCATGCACGCTAGAAAGAGATGAAAAAACAAAATCGTGTCTTTGAATATGAATCTCCGGCGCAAGCGTATTAATTCAGCAGGGTCCAATTCGAAGTCGGTGCTCATTTTTTTGGCATCACAAAGGCTGTCCTTATTATCCATATTCGTAGTTAATAGATATATGGATATTGATTGTTATACATATTTGAACTGCCAAGAGGTTGATAAGCTGTTGTTTGGCCTAAGCTAATAAAGACAGTTACCCAATAAGTGTATCAGTTATTTAAAAATCAAAAAGGGAACGATACCTTTGCTTGCATACAAACTACACACAAAACGATTCTATCTTCACAAACTGTATTTAAATATGATGACGTTTCACTAACACATTAGCTACTTCAAGTAAGATTTATTAATAATAATTAAGTTTATGTGTTGTTTATATAATTTTAATGGATCTTCTACAATAACAGCCGATTTAATCATAAAAATACCTTTGCTATTATTAATTAATGTTATCTTTTTGAAGAACATGTGTTTATTTGATCATTCTTTTCTTGTTGATCACTTTGGTTTTTCACTATTATATTGTTATATATGTTATTGTGTTAAAATTTCATAAATGAGAGATTAAAAAAGTATTTTTTCTGCAAACGGAAAATGAATCTTTCATATGCCTAGTAGATATCCGATCGCAAAATTTTTATCTTTTGAACTCAACACTGACATAAGTTTTAGTGGTTGAAATCCTCAGAAAAAAGAAATTCAGTCAGCAAAATCTGTCATTATCTGACGGTCTATTATAAAGACAATGAAATGTTAATAACTATACTGTTGGAGTTGTTACCTAGCAACCTGTAAAATCCGGTGTGTTTCGAACGTTTGTTAGCTTGACAAGGATTATGATGCAGGTATAATGAACTCCTGTCCAGTTTGGTTGACGATCACCTGAATACTGAAGATCAAGTTTTTTATTATTCAACAGAGAAACTGTTACTATTCATGTTAAAGGTCATTAAATAAGTCCCAATTTTTCAATAACTGTTTCTCTACGGGATTTTGATTTGAATCGACAACCTCGTGAATGTTTAGAAATCGACTCATAAAGAATAATAGTATATCGAGAATAATGCTGTTTTGGAGATAACCAGTTTGGCAAATATAATGAAGAATTTCGGTCGCGTTTAACGCAATTGACCTCCATTAGAAAATAGCCAAGACCCCTCGAAGAAAACAATAAGAAAACCTCCACAATCTTTTTATTTGGTTTGCTCAACATTTCTGCCATGATTCATTTTACAGACAGAATAATTTTTCGTAAAACTGTCTTCATTTAGCATGATTCATATTCGCAAACGTCCCTTCATTTGGATAATTTTGTGATCTGTATAAGAAGCTGAAAAAAGTTCAGTTGAGTGAGAAACTATCATTTGAAAATGAATATTTTAACTAGATCTTTACTACGTGATTTACAATTGACTATTTCATTCATCGACAAAATTTCTAATCGACATAATACGATCTACCAAATTGTTTCGGATTTTGTGTCCAATAGAATTTCGTATTTCTGTAACCATGGGAATTTTGATAAGTGAAGATTTTTTGACGGATTATAACGTTTTGATAGCAACCAGTTGTACATTTCTCCAAACTATTTTCGTCGATTTTTGTGTTGAAACATGAAACATTTGGGGAAAAATCACGCAAAGAAATTACGGACGCAACAGTAAAAATACGGTGAAAAATCGGGCTCCTATATAGCCTCATTTTAATGAGTCTTGCGAAGCAAGGAAATACAAGTTGCAGTTGGATTTTTGTATATTGGCTAAAAAAAGGAACCGCTAGATGTCGCTGAATAAACCAATATGTCTACCGATGAGGGTGAATAACAAACTTTACAGCACAGAGAAATGTAACAAAACTGTGTTTTAATGAGAGCTTTGTCGTGAATTTTTTTAATTTTATGATTATATGAGATAATCCCTGGATTAGTCAGTTGTATGAGGTATATAATAACGAGATTCTATTTGTGTTTATGGAAGAACTTCATTATTTTGTAGGTGAAAATGCCAATATTACTAGTAGCCCTTACTCTCTTCATTATTCTTTCCCCATCGGGTATTTTTTTTTTTCGACCTAAAATTTCATAAAAACTCAAATCACATTTTTATGAATACAATATGGTCTCTTGAGTGAGCAAAGTCATTTTTTCAAAAGACAAGAAATACAAATACCTTATTCCCAAACTTAGCTCTACCGAAAGTGAGTAATATAAGGTTTTTGTATCGTACGTGAAAATTAACTTTGAATACATTATTGAAATTAGAAATATCTTAAACCTATCTTTACATTCTATTTTTTGACTCTTCAATTTCTTTGACTTCACTTTGACTGGGTCTTCCGATAATCCGATAATGGAATCATTTGACTCGAAATAACTCCTTTTTAGAGTTTTCTCCTAACTGTTAGAGGTGTATAGCTGCGTAACAAGTTGTCATTGTTAAGTTAAGATGTTGAAAATAAAACGATGTAGGTATTTATTACGATGTAAACAATAGTCCTGTTCTTGGAAGTGGAGACTGCAAACATGCATATTTTTTATAATAGAATTTCCAATCTTGAGCACCGTCTTCCATTTGACACACTGAGAGAAAATTTATGAAGACTGATATCTGAAGTTCATAATAGGAACACTTGGGTATAGAACAAAATTTCCGCGATTTGGTAGGTACAGTTTTATGAATATTTTGCGTGATTATATTCACCAATACCAAACAGCCAAATACAACAGTTTAAAAATGGTCCGTTCTAAGCAATTTTAGGTATTATTTGATCATACAAACTTGAAAACTAAGAAATGAAAACGAGTCATGTTACACAGCAAAGAATGGACTATTGTTTGTTGTTCACCCTTACAGTAGTTGCTGGAGTAATTTCTAGATGGCGTACACTTCGATTTTTTAGACTATTTTCGCGTGCGTCACCGATGTATGATCAAAGAAATCATACATTCTCTATGTAACATATCTTTCTATCAACCGCTATGAACAGATCAAAATTAGTTAACATTAATCTTCTAGCAAAGAATTATTTTATTTTTATGATCGATTAACATTCAAAACAGTGAAAAGAGATAGTCTTGTAATTGACAGTTTAACTAAACTCACTTGACATATCATCATGACTAGCGCTGTACCTCAATCATATCATTGTTATCTGTCATTGGAGTATTCTTTTAGGGAGTTTTATTATTTTTTCTACAACCACTTACCAAAATTAATAGCTTAACGCTTTCAGATCTCAACGCAAAGTTGACGTTTAATATGAAATGTCATTTTGTGACAGCTTTTTTGCTCTAGAGCGACAATATTGAAAAAACGCTTGCATCCCCAATGCTTGTGTTGAAAATGAGCCTATGATGGAAAGTATAGACAATAAATTCAAAGTACTTTAGCAACTACAGTAGCGCCATGGTTAGGTCGTTGAATATTTGAATATAATTCTGATTCAATAAACAACATTTATTATTATTTATATGAAAAAACAGTCAAGAGACAGTAAATATTATTATATTCAAATGAACTTTCGAACTGAAATCATTCCTGTGGCTGAAAGTATCCCAAACGATCAATAAAATCTTGCTGAACCCTATGTACAGTTGCGAGAGAAACGTTGATATCTATTATTATTATGTGTTTTTGACATTATCTTCCGGTTAACTTTTGGATACAGTTTATTAAGCTAACATAGAAAAGATATGTAAGGACGCGAGGTATCGTAACCTTGGCAGTCATTCGATGGTGTTGACTATAATATATTATAATGTATTCGTTTGATATTTCCTCTATACATTAATTGCTTTGAATTTGATCGAGTATACGAGAGATGTGATTTTTGAAGTATTGAACTGTGAGATGAAAATATTTTGAAAAACGTCACTAATATTTTATTTGATGAAATAAAAATAAATATTACTGTAAGAGAGGCGTTTGCAAAAAAACATATAATTTGCTGTCGTTAGGAATGATAGCCAATCGAGTTTTGATGCCAGGTCAGCTGTCCATGATTTCTCACAAAAAAAAATTGGAATTGTAAAAAATCTCTCCTAAATTGTTTGCTCGTGAAGATGGCTATATAAAACTGCATAAACCCAGCCTAGGCGGTTGAGTAGTAGGCGATGTGTCATGCCCAAAGAAGCCTGTCGTAGTTAAAAAACATAGCAATGCCTGGATTTCAAATGACATAATCAAAGAGTGCAAATATTTGAGAGAATTATTTCAATTATGCACAACCTCCCAGGTAATTGATCCTCATTCTATAGAAATTTATAAAAGTAGGTTGAAGGAGCACAAGTCAGTGATTAAGAAAACTAAAACGAACTACTTCTCAAAAAAAATTGAAAATGCTCAGAATAAAACCAGAGACATGGAAAATAAATAACTCTGAAGTGGGGAAACAAAATTCGTCACATACTAAAATCATCTCTTTGAAGCATAATTCGAAAACTGTGGATGACGTACAGGAGGTAGCAGAGTAATTTGCTGACCATTTTTCCAAGGCTACAGAATTGAGTCTAAATAGTCACTTTTGACAAAATCTTTCATTACCTTGTACCACTAGTAAAAATTTTACAATCATTCTGCCCTTTCTCAATAAACCTATAACCGAAATAAAAATATATAATTCTATGAAAATAATGAGAAATAAAAAATCAACCGGTATAGACGAACTATCTATAATCATCATCAAAAATGTAATTGACCTCATAATTGATCCTCTCACTTATCTGATGAATCAGTCCTACATGCAAGGATATTTTCAGATTGAGTTAAAAAAGGCTTTAGTGATACCTCTCTATACAAAAGGTGATAAAAATGGGTTGGTGGATTATTTGGAAGCAAACAAACTGTTATGTAATAATCAACATGGCTTCAGGAAAAGCCATTCTGTCGAAACAGCAACCAACCATTTTCTCAATTTCATTTATACGGAAATTGACGCTAATAACCTTGTTATCAGTCTGTTTTTTGATCTATCGAAGGCTTTCGACACGGTATATTCGGATTTCTTAACCCATAAGACAGCTGTACTTGGTTTTCCAGAAAATATTTCAACTTGGTTGAGATCATATATGGAAAACCGTTGTATGACGGTCAAATATGATACTGTAACGTCGAGTGAACAAAATGTTAAAATGGGTGTTCCACAAGATTCAGTTTTAGGTCCATTATTATTTGTGCTATTTGCTACTGATTTGCCTGAATACATAAAAGACTGCCACTTAACTATGTTTGCTGATGATACCACGATCACAGTTACAAGTTCTAATATCTACAATTTACTTGTTAAGGTTACCAAAATCATTGATACGTTTGCATCTTGGTGTGACCGTAACAGGCTCATTCTGAACCCTAAGAAGTCTGTCTCTATGAACTATTTTCAATAGGAAAGATAATATACCAATTGAAATAGTCTTCAGTGAGGAAATAGTTATGACGCAAGAGGTAAAATTCTTGTGAACTCTGTTAGACGAACGTCTGAATTTTGATCAGCACATCAATAGTATTTGCAATAAACTCAATTCAGCATTCTTTGCAATAAAACAAATGAAATCCTGTGTTACAAAAAAAAGTTTATTAAGCATTTATTTTGCCATGGCATTTTCACATATATCACTCAACATAATGGGATAGGGGTGCGGTACAGATTTATATAGAGTTTTTGTGGCCAAAAGCGTATTTTAAGACTCATCTTCGACATGGATTATTGAGATACTTGCAAACCGGTTTTTATAAGAGAAAAACTGCTATCTGCTCCATGTATTCATATTTTTAAATTTGCTAGAACAAACCTTGAGTCCTTCGAAACAATTGCATCAACACATACTTATAGTACAAGATTCGGAGGACATCTGCGGATGCCAAGTCACAAAACTTCTAAATACAAAAACTCCCCTTCTTACAATGATTGTCTCTCTACAACAAATTGCCGAGTGAGAGAATAAATTCTCCAAGTGACAAATTTTTTTGTAATAAAGTAAAATGTTTATTGATTGACAGGTGCTACTATACTCTGCAAGAGTATCTGAATGACACTATCTAATTATTTGTTAAATTTTGTGCACTTATTTCATAATTCTGTATGTAAAGCTGTGACGTTGAATTTTTATTCAATTCTGTGACTGGTGTTTTTCACCTCTACGTTGTATTTATATTGTTATCTTAAACTTTTTTTATATATGTGTAAAATACTTGACACACCATATGTACCCTATTGTACCAAAGTGGTTAATAAAATTATTATTATTATTGAGGGCTAGGTAGCCCAGTGGTTAAAGCATCAATGTTCAAATGTTCAAAATGTTTAAACTCGAATTAAAATATTGTAATTCAACATGGCGGTGTGTTTAGGTGACAAAACAAGAAGGTAAACTGAATTGAAAATGCGTGAATTTGTTTTTTCGCTCGTAATGGACACATAACCCTAATAGTCCAAGAGGTAGCGTCCAAATCACCGGCTGATCGCATAGTGGATGGAAAAATTATATAATGTAGTCCCGAACGTGTATTATATGAAAACCGGTGACGCCAGCTCGAGCACCTTGCGTTCGTTAATTAAAAGTTAAATTTATCACTTTTTGGGATGTCAAAATCCGACAGATTGCGTTGTACGTCCAAATTCGTTTATACATAGGAAAAACATTCCTAAATATGATTTTTGGTGAGAAAGGGTAAAAAAACCATTGAGGCCATAGCAACACCAGGCAGCTTTTGCAAAGCTTGGGGACTGCGACGACGAAGCTATCGACGATGCAAATTTCGAAAAAATCGAATAATATTTTGTATGTCAGATATATGGCGTTAAGAGCGTACGACATGTAAACGAGGCGCGATTATCCATTTTCTGGAACAATTTCAAGGTCAATGACGTCTACGAGACATTCGCGAAAAAGGCGACGACTTTTGATGATTCGACAATCCCCCCTTGCAAATCAGAACTCGTAGAGCAAGTTCTACTGGAAAAGTACACTGCAAATATTTGGTGTCACGCCCACCAGAAATTCCCCACCAATCTTTGCCCCACCGAATATGGGTGGATTGAGAAAAATAACAAATATGCATTCGTCTGGTTCAAGGGTGAGCAGGTTCCTCAATTCGTCGAATATATAATAATCCAGCCAGAACTTTTGGATGAAAATGGTAATTCAGAGAAATTGAAAGAATTTTGGAAGACGTTCACTAATGATTTTTTATTATGAACATTCCATTTTACACTTGGTTTATGATATACTATATGTATATTTTATACCTTTCAACGAATATCAATATCTCGGCCGAAATGCCATACAAAAGAATACTGATATCTTGGCAGTCGTCAAGTGCGCCGCGCGATGCAGAGCAAACTTTGAGGGCCGGCAGTCACTAGAAAGCAACAGCCTTGAGGTGGCAATTGTCTTTGTATGTATTCAATGACTTCATATCCGATTTTCATTCACTTTACGATGAGTCGGATTTTTTAAATTTTTATTAGCCCGTTTTTGATTGGCAGTCACGGCTTAACAACCGATTTCGAGTGGCAGTCACCAAAAATCATATTTAAGAATGTTTTTTCTATGTATAAACGAATTTGGACGCACAACGCAATCGGTCAAATTTTGACCTACGAAAAAGTGATTAATTTTTTTCAAATAGGTAACGCAAGGTGCCCGAGCTGGCAGTCACCGGTTTTCATATAATACACGTTCGGGACTGCATTATATAATTTTTCCATCCACTATGCGATCAGCCGGTGATTTGGACGCTATCTCTTGGACTATAACCTAAGCAAGCTAACCTAGCTTGCGAGACTCTAAAATGCGTGAATTAGTTTTTCGCTCGCAATTTACACACAAACCTAACCTGAGCAAGCTAATCTACCTAAACAAACAGCTGCAGACAAAACGAGTTGTAAATGCGTAAATTACTAGCCAACCATACCTGAGCTGACTACCCTCACCTAGACATAATAACAATACAAAATTGTTACAATATAACGACTATTTATCCAAAATTCAGAGAGATCAGCCGTGGAGGAGCCATATTTGTCCTTATTTGGAATCTATTGAGCATGCTCAGTAGATTCCAATAAAGCTGCATCGGTTGAACTAGCCGCTAGTGCGTAAAACGCCCGGTTAAATCAGAAGTGAACACAAACTCTTTCAACACTGAATCTGTCATATTTCCACCAAAGTTCATCATGTATACTAAGTAACTAACAGCTGATTTGGCAAAATTCCACCAACAATTCTCCGAAAATGTTCCTCTAAGCCAACATCATCTCCTTATACAAATTGAATATAGTTCCAACATCTCTTAGAAATGAAAGATCACAAAATCCTTGGAATTATAGACCTAAGCAGGGGTGAGGCGCAGTGGAATAGCGTCCAACCCTAGGAATAAAGGTCCCGGGTTTGAGTCCCAGTAATAGCTGAGATATTTTATCAATTCAATTTGAACGTTACGGTCATTTCAATTTCGTGGTTCGACTAGGGTGAGTCCGGCACGATTCACTGTTGCGTTCGAATCAACAGTGCTTCCTAAGGTGGCGTATGAAGTTAATAACACAGCCTACACAGAACATATAGTGGCTAATGATCACAACAATCGATGCTACTATACAACTCCAACAAAAATGTATCTAAAAGTTCCCAGAAAATTCCATCAACAACGAACTCATACATCTGGATTGCTAGACCATGAATTGTAAACAATTGACTGTAGGTTTCTATCACCAAGACCAACTAAGTTCGTGCTTACAATGATATGAACTGAACATACAATTTATCTTTTAAGTCAACCGGACTAGCAAGCAGAAACGGGTCAATAAATTGATAACGGTAATGGTGGCTTGGGGGGTATGAAACCCCAAAGACCCCCCCTTCTGGCTTCTCCTCTGTAATCACCCGACAGTGTCTTTATTTACAGATAAATTATTTCTTACAAGCAACCTCTTGATATCCTCTAAACATTATCAGGATCATCAGTAACTCAATAATGAAGTCTGACAGATCGTATATAACTTTAAAAGGACATTTTTATCAAACCTGCATCATAATCCCAGTAGAATGCACCGTACTGGACAAGTTGTTGCTAGGTAACAACGACAAGTTCTCAGTTTTATCGTATGAAATGTCAATTCAGTCAACAATATATGCCATAACATGTCCATCACCTACTTGATTAGACTTAATGAAGTATAAGGGTCATTATCCTGATCTAAAATTAATTTCCAGAATTTTTTTCGAAGTCTTGATGCAGAAATAATTAAAATTTGGCATATGGTACACTTGTATAAATGCCTTTAAATCACTAGCAAAGTTAAGGGCACTCCGCTTTGCGTAGATCAAAGGCATACTTATGCAATTGATTCATAATATACCATTGTTTGTTTTCATTTATCTGTACTGTTTTGTGTCAATCTCAACGGCCTATTGATGATATTTTCCACTACGTTTTTAAAGACTCGAAAGATTTTCAGAAATGTATACTACCTTTGAATACGATTATTTTTTCAATTTTCTGTATACGATCCATCTACTATCATATTTTTAAATTAGAAAACTCAAGAGTTCACTCCTCTTGCCCTGTTGTGTCCCCACTTTTATGTCAACTTCATTTACTTTTTCATTCATCAGCAGCAACTATCTTTTCACGTGACGATTTTTTTCCATAAACTATTCGCAAGGTAATTCAAGAGGAAATAACATCTACAGCTATTAAATTTCTATTACCATAATAATGATTGTTATAAAATTGTTATTTCTTACAGAATTGCTTCTCAGAATCACTTTATTCATTGTTTATGGAAATAGCGATTAGAAGTAATTTCCTAATCTGATTTTTTCATACAGACTCATATTAACTGTTGTGGAAATTTCACGCATCCAGTGAGGGCATAGAAATCCACTGCATAACAACTTTTTATTACATCTTAGAAGTCATGATCCTGCGATCAATAGCTTTCGTGAAATACTTATCGAGATGAATGAAAAATGCAGTCGCAATAATAGTGAAAAATATATACAGGGTGGAGCACCGAAAACGAAACAGATCGAATATCTTCAAAACACATGTGTCTTGAAAAAAATGCAAAAACAATTCGATTTTAAATCCAACCTCAACTGTCATACCTCTCTCCCCACCCCTTGGTCACTATCACCCAACCAATTTGAATAGGGAAAGTAGTAAGCGTGACACAAAAGGTAATTTCATAAGGAATTCAGCCATGTCAATTTTCGCTACCTAACTTCTTATTTTGGCGCCCTCTTGCGGAAAAAACAACTGTTCCGTTTTCCAAATTATGATACTTCATTTGCAAGCTAATTTGACATAACTTCGGTGACAATGCATTATGGAATTTTTCTAAGGGAAAAAATATAATGGCGGCTCCAAAATGGCGGACAAGATTTGCAATTATTTTCCGATTTGATTCAAAATTGATATGGTGGCTTTCATGATCGGAAATTATGATTTCTTTGTCAATGCAAAAAAACAAGATGGTGGCTCCAAGATGGCGGACGAAATTTGTAATTATGGTCCGATTCGAATCAGAATTAGTATGTGGGGATTTTCAGGGGCGGAAATTATAATTTTTTTGTTAATGCAAAAAACCAAGATGGCGGACGAAATTTGTAATTACGTTTTGATTCGACCCGGCACCGAAAGCGAATTCTTCAAAACACATGTGTTTCGAAAAAAATGCAAAAACACGTCGATTTTCAATCCAAGAGGAACATCTTCCTATCATAACCTCAACTTTCATACCTCTCCCCCCAACCCTAGGTAATTCTATAAGGAATTCAGACATGTGAATGTTCGCTACTTTTCATTTCATTTACTTTTCATTAACAAAAATTGATAAAATTTACATTGTTGAACTTAAAAATGGAAGTGTTCTCCCTTCACTGCCATACATGAGTATAAGTTAGTCTCAAAACGTTGTCTGACGTTTTAAAGCATGTCTGGGATTATTTAAAGAAATTCGGTAATAATACGTTGACGTTACTCTTCTAAAGAACCTGGCTGAGTGGCGTACATTTTCTTTTTCAAATGGCAATACAAAAATAAATCAAGACTGATAAATCTTCTTCCAATACAGTGTCTAGGCAATCTTTCAACCAGGTATTGACGAACCGCTACAGCAAAATGTGAAGGAGCTTCGTCTTGGAATATTAGATGATCCTCGGGGTATCGATTATCGTTTTCTATTATGTCTGTTAACGTTGGATCTACGTTATCTTCGAGTAATTCCAAATACATTTCCCCAGTCAAATTACCTGGTGGAAAAAATGGACCAATAACACGATCGCCAAATATTCCAACCCAAACGTTAAACTTTTGTGGGTTTGCGTAGGTATGTACTTGATGAAACACTCCTGGATTGAAATCTGACCTGTACCGACAATTATGTCGATTGACAGTCCCGTTGAGATAAAAACTGCATTCACGCGAAAAACAAATGTTGGAAAGGAAATTTGGATCTTGTATAGCACGTTCACTCATGATTTCACAAAATTGTATTCGACAATCAAAGTCGCCTTCGTTAAATTCGTGAACCAGTTTCATTTAATATGGATGGAATCTTGCCGCGAGTACAAAATAGGTATTCTTGCGCGCACGGAAAAAAATTTAATAGTAGCAAGTAAAATTTGCATACCACCAAGTGAAAATTTGCATACTATATGGGACAAGTATACGCTTTATTAACCACAAGAAAAATTAGATTCCTGAATTTGATCACTTGCTGTTATTGATGTAATTTCAGGAACGCAATGTAACCTAACGATATTAAACTCTTCTAGAAGCAAACTTTTTATTTTATAATCCTCAATCTACATTTTATTCGTGGTAGGTGCTCAGTTTGATAACAACTAGTGAGAAGTAAATTTACCATTGATGAACAATGATTTACTCTCAAATAACTCATATACTTAAATCTACTAAAAAATATATCAGTTGCTACTATACAGTATTCTACTGCAGCAACATTTTTAGATTATTATAGTAATTTTAGTTTACTTGGTCTTATCAAATGGCTCACTTTTGGGTAGTTTATTATTGTCTTACCTTTAAAGCTTTCATTCCATCTTTGGTATCAGGATACAACGGACTCAATTGAAAAATCCACTTGCACTCAGTTTAGAGTTATTAGTTCTTCAAAGAAGTATCATTTGTTTTTTATAAAGCCTTATTTTCAATACATTCATTTCATTCTTGAGTTTAAAATGATATGAAAGGTTCGGTTGCACCAAGGTAGCAATGATTCAGTTTATACTATAAGAAAACGTACTTGCATGGCATATACAGGCTAGCAAAATACACTACTCAAGAAAAACTGGAGAAAGAGATTGCAGTTTTATGACAATATTTTTTCGTGAACTATAGGTTGATGTGGAAAGAAGTATAAAACATTTTGACGGTTCTTTTAAACAAATCATCGCCTCTGGCCATACCCTTACTGGATCACCCAGTAAAACCTGTTTCATAATTAAAAATTTCGGAACTTTGTTGAATCTGTTTGTATTCATCAGTATGAATGAACAAGCTGAACAGAATTGACTCTGTATATGGTTAATGTTGCTATGATACATATATGTTGATATGGAAAAATAAGTTTGACTTTGTAATTTCGTCTTGTCAAAAAGAAATTTTTCTGCAAAACCTATAACTCCTATTATGGGAGATTTCGGATAATCCATTTCAGATAACTGGGCTTGATTACGCTGGTCCTTTCTATATCAAAGACCGCAAAGGTCGCGGCGCGAGAATTTCAAAATGTTAGGAATGTATAGAATTGGTGGACTGTAGTTAACTACAGTCCACCAATTCTATACATTCCTAACATTTTGGTCCTTCGAGCCGGATTAAGACTTAAAATCTTACTTTTTAGACTGATCTTCTTACCTTGCTTTAAATTATTGTAATCTTGAGTAAAACACTCCATTTGAGACAATCGTAGTAGGCTAAAAAGGGCCTCTTCGATTTCTGTTGATGACAAAGGACCCGTTAGTCGATCAACAGATTTTTTCAAGCAATTATTCTTGAAACGAAATATAAAAGCCGCAACTCGCTTCAATTTTTCAAGATTCGAATATTTATTAAAAGGAAAAATATCTTGCGTATTTATTAGTAAGGCAATGGGTTCCTTTTCACGCATTTCGGGTACAACTTTGCTGATGGATTCTATTCTTGGCCATTCAGATTCGTCTTGCTTTAGCCACTTAGGACCGAACCACCACAAATGTTGATTACCTATTTGATCTGGGAAAACACCCCTGGATAACAGGTCAGCTGGGTTTTCCTTAGAAGGGACATGACGCCATTCTGAATCTTCGACTAAATTTTGCAATTCAGCCACACGATTGCTTACAAAAGTTTTGAGCATATGAGGACTTGTATTTATCCAACCGAGAACTATCGTGGAGTCTGTCCAGAAAGTACATCGCGTGAACTCAAGGTTCAGAGACGACTTTACCTTGCTGGCGATCCTTGCTAAAATCAAAGCACCACACAGCTCTAGGCGTGGTAGACTTAATGTCTTTATCGGAGCAACTTTAGACTTAGCGCAAAGTAATTGTACAAAAACTTCACCCTTTGCATTCACGCTTCTTATGTAAACGCAACCCCCATAGGCAACTTCCGAAGAATCCGCAAACCCGTGCATTTCCAACCGAATCGACTCTTTGCAAATGACTAAACGAGGAATTTGTAGCGTATTGAGACACGGGAGTTTTCGTTTAAATGCAAGCCATGATGAGTGTACACTAGCTGGTAAGGATTCATCCCAAGTTAGTTTTTCTAGCCAAAGTTTTTGTATTGTTATTTTTGCAATTATTGTGCATGGAGCCAACAGACCTAACGGATCGAATATTTGAGAAATATGCGATAAAATTGTCCTCTTAGTAATAGAAATCTGTAATAGAATCGATTCGAAACATGAGATTATCATAGTTGCAATTCCAAGATAGTCCCAGCGTTTTAGCATTCTGATCTGTACCAAAATCAAGAATATTATGCGATAAATCTGAAAATGGTACGTTGTTCAAAATGGAGGGATCATTAGATATCCATTTTCTGAGTTCGAAACACCCCCTTTTCAATACTCTAGAAATGTCTCTGCATATCGTAGATGCCTCCTCGATACTATCTGCCCCTGTGAGTAAATCATCAACGTAGAAATCGTGACGTATCACATGGGCAATATTCGGTAGTTCCACTTCACATTCTTTTGCCAACTCGAATAAGCATCTTATTGCCAGATATGAAGCTGATGCTTGACCATAAGTAACAGTATTGAGATCGTAAGCTTTTAGAGGTTCAGACGGCGATTCCCTCCATAGGATACGTTGTAAGGATCGTTGCTCTGGAGTCACTAGTACTTGACGATACATTTTCGCCACGTCTGATGACACTACATAAACATGAGTTCGAAATCGTAAAATTATTGCAAGAAGATCATCCTGTAGCGTCGGTCCGACCATTTGAATATCATTCAGGGAAATGCCAGTCGTTGTGTTCGCGGACGCATCGAACACAACCCTCAACTTCGTCGTCAAACTATCAGACTTCAATACACCATGATGGGGCATAAAATAAACTCCTGTACGATCATCATTATGGTTGCAATTCATATTGGAATCGTCGATTTGAGTCATGTGACCCATGCTTTGATAATCGCGCATAAATGCAATATATTGTTGTTTGAAATTTGAATTGAGTTGAAACTTTCTTTCTAGTGACCAAAATCGTCTTTTTGCTTGCGTCTCAGATTCACCTAACACCCTCGGTGATTTCTTTAGCGGTAGAGATACGATAAACCTACCATTGGATTCACGTTTCGTATTATCCGAAAAGTGTTTCTCGCAACAAATTTCTTCGCTAGAAAATGGTTTTGTTATATTAAAATCTTCAACCTCCCAAAACTTGGATAACTGATCCTGCAGATCAAAATTTGTAATTAAATGACAATTGATATTTTTTGGTTGAGTATTATTTCCTACTTGACCAGAAATAATCCATCCAAGCCGTGTCTTTTGCAAAATCGGTTTATTTGGTCCTAGCTTAATTTGACCTACACATAAAATATCCCAGAATAAATCGGCCCCAATTAAAATATCAATATTCCCAGGCTTATTGAAGCCAGGATCAGCTAACCTGATATTTTTGGGAATATCTAGCATATCTCTATTTAACTTGAAAGTGGGCAAGACACCCGTTATTTGAGGAAGTATCAAACAAATTGTATCTGCGACGAAACCTCCATGTTTCGAACGCATACGAACATTGCATTTATATTTTACGTCAGAAGCCGCCTGATTCAAACCGGAAATTGTAATATTGGCTTTCGTCTTGTATAGTTGCAATGCTTCCGCAAATTCCGTTGTGATAAAGCTTGATTGGCTCCCGCAATCCAGAAGAGCCCGCCCTAAATATGCATTTTGAAATTCATCAAGAACTTCAACATATGCTGTGGAAAGAAGAATCTGATTTTCCTCCATTGCAGAGGCTGACAAAGCCACCTTAGCCTCATTTTCATTAGACTTCGTCTGCTCCGATTGCGCAGGAGTCTCGATATGCAGTAAGGTATTGTGACGTCGACGACATCGCTTGCATGGCCCAAATCGACATGTTTTCTCGAAATGGCCGCCCTTGAGACAATTCATGCAGAGTCTTGACTTTTGAGCGAAGCTTATTCTATCATTAATAGATAGATTAATGAAATCTTCGCAATTGTATATTTGATGTTCCTTTTTACAATAAACGCATTTGTAATTCGAAACATGAAACCCTTTTATAACGTTAGACGTAGATGCGCGATCCCTTTTTTGATTTATTTTAGAGGAATCTTTTACCGCATTTTTCGCTTTTCTAGCATATCAGCCCTTCCCTTTAGAAATTGCTTTAAGTCTGTCCATTCAGTGACTTGCTTATTACTAATTTTATATTGCTCCCACTCCCTTGATGTGACACTATCTAGTTTGGTTGAAATAAGAAAAATTATCAAAGTATCCCATTTGTCAGTTGGTTCTTCAAGTTGAGCAAGAGATCGTAAATGCTTTGAAACTATATCAATCAGATCCCGTATTTTAGCGCTAGATTCCCTTTGTATTGGCTCTAAATTGAATAAAGCCTTTGTATGAATATGCACTAGCAAACTATTGTTATTATATCTATCGCATAACGTATCCCATGCCACTGAATAATTAGAATCTGAAAGTTCAATGGAACGTATAACTTGAGCAGCACCACCCTGTAGAGATGCTCTTAGATAATGGTATTTCTGAATGTTATGTATTGCATTATTGGTGTGTATGAGAGACTCAAATGTATCCCTAAATTCAAGCCATTTATCCATTGAGCCGTCAAAAGTTGGCAAATTGATCACGGGAAACTTCACACCATTCGTTTGATTGGAAATGGCTGGAATTTTGGATGAGTTACTTTCCAATTCAACACTTTTGTTATTTGCAATTATTATTTTAGCAGAAGACATCACTGAATAAAATGAATTTTCGAAACTAGTACGTTCATCGTACTGGCCTTGTATTTCATCATCTGTAACCAATAATTCCAAAGACGTTTGCAGAGTGTCATATTCGCTTATGAGGTTATTAGCTTTGCAAATACGCTCTTCCAAATTAAATATATCCGTTGCACACAGCGAATGACCCTCTAGACTCTTGACATAATTAGAAAAAGCTGTCAATTTTGACTTTATGGAACCTCTTTGCCTAATAAGAGTCTTTTTTTGATCGTCTGTCATATTGATGATAAAATATGTAGGTACTCACGCAAATTCAAAATTGAGAAACTCAGAAATCTACCAGTGCAAACAAAGGGGGAATTTGGGATGAAAGGATATGTATAAAAGGAACGGCTCACTTTTTTATGTTGATTCCAATTTTGCTCGTTCACTGCAGATCCTTCCGGCTCGATTAGACCGAAATGTTAGGAATGTATAGAATAAGTTTGACTTTGTAATTTCGTCTTGTCAAAAAGAAATTTTTCTACAAAACCCTTCCAGAAGCAGAATTCGTTTCATTTACGCTAAAAGTTAACTACAGTCCACCAATTCTATACATTCCTAACACAAGCAGGCAAGCTAATGTCTTTCTTCGTAACAAATCCAAGTTATGCATAACATTAAGTAGAATTAGAACGTTCTGAAAATGGAAAATAAAAGATAATGAAGAAAGGAAATAAAAATATGTAAATTTTTAATATTTTTATTGAAACAAAACTGTTGTTCAGTCTTTTGGAAAATTCTCCTGATTCTATTATACATAAAATATCAATACTCTAGGAATGTTAGGTCAAAATCCACATTCTACATACCAAGAAGTAAAATACATAAATCAAACTAACACTATTCACACAACTCACAACAGTAATAATAGTATAATTCCGGCACACGATGTAACACGTCCACATACAACTACTAACTCAAATGCTGGAATTGGAATGAGGCCAGTTTTGCGAAAACGTTGATGAACAGTGCAACGGTTACTACCGATTGATCCCGAACTGGTCGCATATCAACAAGTAGGTGAACAGTATCATTATCGTAGGAACACCTAGCTCTACTGCAAAGAAACTGTTGTGTTATGCCTGTAACACGAGTCTCTGTTGTTATGATATACTTTTCAGAAACACAAAGTAGATAAATATGAATATACACTTTTCCAGCGCTAGTGAAATGTTGACCTGAAATAATACAAAGTGAATTATCTAATATTCGAAGCACTTGCTGTATGTAAACAATATTATAGCTACAAACAAGTTCATGCGTTCAGAATACTCATTTTTTTAAAGACAAAACGTATATTTTTTTAATATAGGTAATAATTTTCCTACCACAATCGAAAAAAAGTTAGGAAAACGTTTTACTTGGACCATTTTTTCCGTGCGGTAAAATTTTGATTCAGTTACGAACAGAATAACATATGTATAAAAGCTTTTTTTTATCAATTCAATTAATTCTCTTTAGTCTTTAGTCATACTGAAAGCTTGTAAAACCCCCACATGCCAATTTAGAATCGAATCGAACCACAGTTACAAATTTCATCCGCCATCTTGGTTTTTTGCAGTGGCAAAAAAATCTTAACTTCCGACCATGGAAATCCCCACATACTAATTTTGATTCGAATCGGACCATAATTACAAATTTCGTCCGCCATCTTGGAGCCACCTTCTTGCTTTTTTGAATTGACAAACAAATCAGATTTTCTGACCCTGAAAACCACCACATGTCACTTGTTTGATTGATGATCTATTTATTTTGTGGAAATTCATGATGAAATAAGAAAAGGAAGAAAAAATATAACTTTTGTGTGTTAGTGGAAACACTAACACTTTACTACTTTATTACGATCGGTTTCGGCTTTTACACCATTTTCAATTTTGTATCGAATCGGACCATAATTGCAAATCTTGTCCGCCGTTTTGGAGCCGCCATTTTGTTTTTTCCTATAGAAAAATATAATAATGCATTGTCACCGAATTTATGTCAAATTTGCTTGCAAACGAAGTTTCATAATGTGGAATACGGAACAGTTGTTTTTCCCGCAAGAGGGTGCCAAAATAAAAAGTTAGGTAGCGAAAATTGACATGGCTGAATTTCTTATGAAATTACCGTTTTAATGATGTGTCACACTTACTACTTTCCCTATTCAAATTGTTTGTGTGATAGTGACCAAGGGGTGGGGCGAGAGGTATGACAGTTGAGGTTATGATAGGAAGATGACCCCCTTGTATTAAGAATCAACGTGTTTTTGCATTTTTTCACAACACATATGATTGGAAGATATTCGATCTGTTTCGTTTTCGGTGCCCCACCCTGTATTGTTGAAACAATAAACATCAATATCACATGAAGTATTTTGTGTGCGAAGTAGAAGTATTCAGAAAGTAAATTAGAATTCCTTAATCGCAGTAGTCTGATAATGTGCAATTTTTTCATGTGTCGCTCAGGATTTCATAAACTAAAACAACAAATGTTTCGCAATTTTCATCAATTTATTAGTTAAGCATCTTGACATCTTTTGTTTGTAGACATTGTTCGAAGGTCATTTTTTGAGGAGAAATTATCATGAAATCGCTACTTTTTTGGGTATTACCCGTCCACACTCAGAAAAAAGAGCACATTATAATATAATGAGAACAATTCTGGTGTATAAGAAAAAACAATTCAGATATCTGAATACCTTTCTCAGAGTTATTTTGGGAGCTCGTTAAGGTATTTGGAATGGTACGGTATGCGCTTTAAGTCTTCTATTTGCGACCCATTAGACATACGTCGATCATAAAAGTAAATTTGGTGTTCCGACTGTACGATTTTCCCACCATTTCAACCATGCAATCTAGGTGCTGGAGTGTCAGTAACTTTTATAGTCCCGATGATCATATTGCTTAAAAGTGATTGAAAACACCAATTTAGTTCACAAGAGACGGTTCATTATAGAAAAAAGATGCAATGCAGTCGCAGCGATGTTGGCTGCAAAAAATAGTTAAAAATGGAAAATGGAATGTTATAGATAATCGTTCTTAATTTATGCAAATGTGCAGAACTTCAGAAAAAATCATGAATTCTGACGCAAATGGAATCGGGCTAAAGTAGAAAGAGAGGTAAAATATACTACGAGAACTAAAAAAGTTATCACAAATTTTCTTTGGCCATTTTCAGAAAATTATTCCAAAGCCACGTCTAATCTTTTCCAAAATTCCCAAATAATTATATGCTGACGAAAATATGGACAGGGAGGCTGCCCAATTCTCGTGTTCCTTACGAGCTGCAACGCGTTGTTGCCATTGCTCTTGACGTGGTCATTTTTATGCTTTCATCGATCAAAACAATGCCGACTTTGGGAGCTTGTATTTCGATAATTGGATGGACGAATTTTTCCAGATTTGGTTATTAGCAGTGTGATCGAGTTTATCGACATGTGTTAGTTTTCCATCAAATTTGTAAAACGCGTTTGTTCTATACAGCGTGTTATTTGAAACAATGATTGCATTTGGCCTATGGCGCTATGATTCAAAAGTCTATCGGGGAGCAACTTTAAGTACAATTATCTCCGATTCTAAATGGACGAAAATTCTGTCGAGAAATAGCATACCAAATTTTTTCATTGCATTTGTAAGAAAACTGTTCTGGCGTTCGAAATACCTTAAGTAACGATAGTCATTGTCGACCAATGTTTCACACATTTTCACTTCCATCCACCTGACTTGTGAGCTATTATGGCAAATACCTGTCAGAAAACAACGCTACAATGATGAACATTGCACAAGTATTTTCTTGACAAAGCTCAGCTCCCATCGTGATATTGCCAGGGAAATAGTTCGTCTCTGACAGGTATTTGCCACAATAGCCTCCACTGTAGGAGTAAGGGAGTAAAAAATAATAAAAAAACATCAGTCTGCAATGACTATCATTAGTTTAAAATTTCTGAACAAAACTCCCAAAGTAACTCTGAGTTTTATGTTCAGATGTCTGATGACTGAATCTCTTAACTCAGAGATCAGAGTGCTTCTTGCTCTTCCCGTAGGGTAGATCGTACACCCCATTTAATCTGTGTGAGGCCAGAGTAACCATAAAAATCCAGAATGATATGGGATTCGGATAGGGAATGTGTGGCCACTAAGCTGTCTGGATTGAGTTACCCTTGGACTGATGAAAATCAAAACCTCGAAACTAGGGAAGGGCGATACTCCTGACAATTTCACTCGCCGTATGAAACCCTCCTTTCCTGCAATATTATGACCAATAAGGGACGTATGCCTCGATAATACGCAGTTCCTAGCTTTCGAGACGGTACCACTTTAGCATGGCAACCACGTATCCGAACAAACGCGGAAAATATATCATCTTGCTACTAATACGAATGTCAGTCTGACAGACTTCATGTCTATCAGTCATTATCTATAACTTTTAAAGAATTCCCGAAAATGGAACTTTTTTTACTTTGTTGGTTCGTGAAATTATCTCAATAAATACTACTCGTGCTCACAATACTATCGATAAATCTGTCAGAAACTTTAAACTCGATCAAATTGCTTCGAGGTAACACCACTCGCCCTAAAGGACTCGTGGTGTTACCAAGCAATTTGATGTCGTTGATTTCTGACAGAATTACCATCGATAGTATTGCGAGCACTCGTGGTATTACCCCCGACAATATCGATGCGTATTGTATTTCCTACTATTGGTACATGAAAATACCGAATGATGAAAAATCGATATTTCAAATATCGATTCGACACGGAGCATTTCTAAAGAAGCACTCCAAAGTCAAGAGTTCGAAGTAAAAGTTCAATAGTCGAAAAAGTATCGAAACGACAAAGTCAACTGTCAACACGTAGATAAGTGACGTTTGCATTGTTTTCCCAGAGTTTTGAAGCGCCACATGGGGCACCTGGTGCCAATGGTGATCACGAATATTTTTCAATTTTTGTTTGAGATAGGCAAAAAAAAGGTTGTGTGTCACACACGTAGGAAATGCTTTAGCGAAAACTCATTTCCTGCCCTTGTGACACAATTACTATTGATCTCCGTCACTTAAAAAAGCTACTTTTCAAAGAATTTTGTTTCTAAATGCAGTCATGTACAAAACATTTACCACATTATTTAACAAAACAAAATATTGATGGTTGATCGGTTAGTATATTTGGTTTTTCTATTTTTTTCGAGATTTGTAACAATGGTAACATCAACTGTCAGATGAACGTCAGACAAGAGGGATGGGATTTTCAGATACTAAACAAAGAAGAAGAATAACCTTTGAATGTTGTGGTGTTATTTGTTGCCTTGGATGGTGCACTTATTATAAACTTTAATTGTTACATGACTGGTTTCTCGAGCGTTTATAATTAAATTAGCTGGTGTGGTTTGGACTGGGTTTACAAAATTATGCCCAAAGGTCTAACTGTTTAAAAAGTTATTTTGACTGCAGTGGGAGTGTGGTGAGGCATCGGATACTTCGAAATTGTGAAATTCCTTTTCTTAAACTGAACGAGATTTTTTGGACAAGAAATCATTCACAGTCGATTGAGCAATTACTCTCAATTCAGGAGGGTGCAACTTGAGTTTTCTTCATCAGTCATTTTAAAATAGGTAATTTACTGATTTTTGCATTCAAAATTTAAATAAGTTATGTGAACAAATGAATTACATGACAGCATCCTACAAATTTTAACTATTTTATAAATGTTATCAACCCGATATTTCTGATATTATTTATTAATATTAAATCCAATTTTTTCCAATAAAAAACTACAAAAAATGCCAAATAGAAAAAATAGTATATGAAACACGTTTTATAAGACATATTGTCGCAGTTGTTCTTTTGAAGAATTCTTCGCTTCGCTCGTGGTACTCCAAAACAATGCGTGCGACAAAATGGTGTCTTATAAAACTTGTATCATAATATACTAATTCGAGGTCGAAATGATGGGTATTTGTTTTGAACCACTAGCTGATATCATGATAAGTCATCTTTAACTAAATCACTAGTTTCTTTTAGTACTGCGCGAAAGAACATTTGCACACTCTATAAATAAAAATAGAAATGCTATACTAAGTATAGGCCTGAATACGAGAATAATACGTTGAAGAATGAATACTCAATTAACGTCAATTCAAAAAGTATGAAATATAAAATGTAAGCAAATGCATTTCCAATTTTTCTTTTCTATATGCACCTGACTTCCGAATTATTCCAATATACAATCACTCATCCATTCCTCTATCTACATGATGAGCAAATATGATTTAACAATGTTTATCCAATTCAGCAAGGTCAATCGACATCAGCACGGTTTCACCCACAGAACTCAAAGAACTATGGTTTCACCTGTTGCAGACAGACGTTATGGGCTTCTTTTACCCACTTTAAACGTGAGGTCCTAGTCATCACTTAGAACCAATGAAAGTGTTTAATGAAACTAATAATAATAGTAATAATAATAATATACGTCTTTATTATTTTCAAAAGAATATTACAAATAAAAATCCTTTAAATCATGTTTGGTGAAAATAAAGGGCGAAGTTCAATTCATCCAGAGAATAATTTCGCTAAATGAATTGTTCTTCCAATTAACCCATGAAATGTCTCCATACATGTCTCTTCATACATATTTTCATAATACCATAAAAAATAATAATGAAAAAAGTAAAGATTTCCTGTTAAAAAAAGAATGCATATTTGTTGATGCAGATTTTTGTAATTCTAACACTAAAAAGAGAGAAAAATTAAGAAGAAAGAATAACTCTTTGTCTCTTCTATTGTTTTGTTTTAAATAAATAATTTTTGAACATTTTTCTGAAATTTCCTAACCTTTCTTTCATGAAATGTGCGGGAATGAGATTGTACAATGATGTAATTTGACAACTGAACGATCGTCTAAATGTTTGAGTTCTGAAAGAGGGGGGCGTGAGAGTTCCCTTATATCTTATGTTCAAGTTGAGGACAACGGTTCTGTGAGTGATATTGCGATTCAAATAAGAGGGTACCTTCGTTACTAAAATCTTATGATATAGACAAGCACTGTGAAGAATTCTCCTGTTTTCCATGTTCAACCATTTTGCTTCGCGAAGTTAATGAGAGATACCCTTCCTTTTTCGAATTCCATAAATGAGCCTAAGACATGAGTTCTGAACTTTCTGTATCTTGGTTTTGAACGTGGTTGTTAGATTAGGACCGTACAGGATGTCTGCATAATTGAACAATAACAAAACAAGTGTCTCGCACAGCGTGGATTTAACTAAGGTTGGAAGAAGAAGTCTGTTGCCATATATTAGTTTAATTGATGAGTACGCTCGTTGAATAAGTTTGTTAACGTGTTTTTCGAATCTCATGTCAACATCTAGTAAAACACCAAGATTTCTAGCTTCCTGTACTAATGTCAGTGATTCATTGTTAATCAAATCAATTTCGTTCGTAATTTGATAATCATTTCTTGGTGTGAATACCATCATATTCGATTTTGACGGATTAATTAGTAAGCAATGATCAGCTGCAGATTTGACAAAAGATTCGAGGTCTCTATTGATTAACGTGGATGCATTGTGGGCCTCATGTTGAGGAAAACTGTAATAAAGCTGCGTGTCATCTGCGTATAAATGGACTGAACAATTTTCCAAACATTTCACTAAATTTGCTGTATACATTGTGAATAACAAAGGGCCTAGAATGCATCCTTGAGGTACTCCTGATTTTAGCGTCAAATATGAAGAGGTAGTATTATCTATATGAACCTTTTGTTGTCTATTGTGGAGATAGGACTTCATTAAATTTATGGAATTGCGTGAAAGTCCCGAGTAGTGGAATATTTCCAGCATCAACTCATAATTATTAATTGTGTCGAAAGCCCGACTGAAATCAAGTAATACCAGTGCAGTAGATAATCCTTGATCCTTTGCCCTGAATATATCATCTGTTACTTGAAGCAACGCAGTTGTGCAACTATATCCTTTGCGGAATCCGGATTGTATTGAAGGTAATAAAGAATATTCAATGAAGAGTTTCTTCAACAATTAGTTTAGTAGTTATGGCAATATAACAAGAAGGGTTTGAAGGAGGAAGAGTCAGTGAAAAAATACTTATGATTTTATCTTTTACATAGGCTAAAATGAGGATATTAGTAAGGAATACTTTTGTTAATTATATCAGTCTTTTATACTAGCAAATACATTGTTTTTTACTCAATTATCAACATAAATGCTTCAGACGCGAGAATTATAATAATTTATTTGACCCCAATTTGGACGATAATAGTCAATTTCGAATTTGCAGTGTCCTCACACTGCTCATATTTGTTAATAACGCCAGTCTCATTAACAGCAATTTATCCTTCGGCTTAATTCCTTTGTAAATGACTCAAACATTTTGGATAATGATATTTTGTTTGTTCCTACTAAGATACTTGATGATTTTACAGGAGTACATCATAACTGACAGGACAAAATCAAAACTTTTTGATGACCAGAACGAATGCATTTTGCAGTAGGTACTCAGTTTATATCAATTTTTGATCAATACATTCAATAAGTCACACTGTAAGGTTTCTATTAATATCCTCAAAATTCAATAATCGAATAACTGAAAATAAAAGAAACTGGGTAGTGAAAAAACTTATAGTCAAATTCCACCAAATATAATATTTATAGTGAATGTGGGTGTAGTCGAAGCACATCACAGAATTGTCATTTTCGTTTTCCCATTTATAACAACATAAAGTGAAAACATCTTTTTTGAAATTGAAGTAACTCTATTTTGAACGGAATATTTCAAGTCCACATCTGGTGAAAAGATGTCTTGGTAAATTGTGAAAATATTAACCGTTTCTGAGATATTTAGTATTCTCGTTTTTCAGATTCTTCAAGTTTTCCCGGTTTTCCGATAATTTCCGTGAAAAATAGTAGGATTTATTCCTCTATTCAAGCTCTACCCGTAGTATTTTCCGAAATTCAGTTCGAATGAACGGTTCGGCGTACCTTTATTATGATTTTTTTTTTAATCGACATTTTTCGGAAAATCATCCTGAAAATCTGTTTTGGCATTTTCCGATCATTCTCAAAAACAATACACTTATGTAGGACATATTGAAGTATATCTTCAAAAAAACGTACTAGATCAAATCAATTCCGGAACCAGTATCGTTGGAGATATAGAAACGGAAAAACTACGTAAACTTTTTCCAGTTTTTCCGATCCCGAAAAATTAAAACTGACAATTATTGTACTCAAGTTATTAAAATTAATTCAAATTTCAAAGCGGTATCTCCAAGGGCTCGGAAAATATAAGTGTTCACAGAAGGACGGACAGACAAACAATATATTTCTTGACGGGTATCATTTTCTTCAAAGTAACAATATAGGTCTATCTCTTTATATTAAAAAGTTGATGTCAATCTGGAACCATCGTGGTAATAGAACTTCCTGAGAGGTCGTTGTATGATTATCCTATAAGTAATAATTGTAACATAGTGATTTAAGAACATAAATTAAAATGATAAAATATTCATTGTTTATGTTGCATAGCAATGGATAATATAATTTTTACGCAATCCCGAGAACAGTCGATCATTTCCGAACACATTCGAATACTCCGACTCTTGATCGAGTAAATTAGAAACGTGGTAAAATTTACTATTGAATTAAATATACGAGGATGTATTGATACCTAGTTAGCCTAGACCAGTTCCCTGCAGAAACAAAATATTGCGTTACCATAGCAACGAAAAATAACTTATTAGAAGTGTCAGTGTAAAGTTTGACGTCAAAGAAGTAAACCAGAGTTACGCAATAAATTAAAAGAAAAAGTATGTCCACCGAAATTGTGAAAATCGAAAAATTGGAGTATCGAGCCATCATCAAGTACCTACCTGTATTTAAAAGGGTTAAGAGGTAAGCAGATTTACGAAGATATGCTTAATACCCTTGGTGATCAATGTCCTTCGTATGCGACCGTGAAAAATTGGACTGCAAGCTTCAAAAGAGGTAAATTTCCCATAGAAGATGATGACCGATCGGGAAGGCCAGTTTCTGTGTCAGTCCCCGAAAATATCGATGCAGTTCATGACATGATTTTAACAGACCGTCGAATTGGACTAAAACGGATATCTGAAGCACTGAATATTTCATACGAACGCGTTCATCATATAGTTCACGTCAATTTGGACATGAGAAAAATTGCTGTAAAATGGATCCCCAAATGTTTGAATGTTGACCAAAAGCGTGCAAGGGTAGTAGCATCGCATTCGATCTGTGCTCGATTTGAAAACGATGTAGACTTCTTAAACCGAATTGTTACTATGGATGAGACTTCACATTTCTAGGATCCAGAAACAAAGCAACAATCGATGGAATGGCGACACTCCGGTTCTCCAAGACCTAAGAAGTTTCGTGTCCAAAAATCTGCTGGAAAAGTTCTTGCTTTAGTTTTTTGGGATTGCCATGGAGTAATCATGATTGATTTTTTGGATAAGGGTAGAACAATAACTGGAGATTACTATTCGACGTTACTGACCACTGTACGGGAAAAAATTAAAGAGAAAAGACGCGGAAAGCTATCCAAAGGTGTTTTGTTTTTGCAGGACATCGCCCCTGCACACAAATCTCCTGTTGCCATGCAAAAAATTCATGATTTAGGGTTTGAATTACTAGAACACCCCCCCCCCCTTATCCGCCAGATTTGGCTCCGTCCGACTATCATCTCTTTCCTCAACTGAAAAAAAGTTTAGAAAGTCGTAAATTTTCTTCCAACGAGAAGGAAATAAAAGCTGTGGAGGTCTGGTTTGCAGAGCAAGAAGAAACATTTTTTTTGAAAGGTCAAGAGACGTTGCAGGTTCGCTGTAATAAATGTATCCAATTAAGAGGAGAATATGTTGAGTAATAAAATATTTTGACATTGAAATTTTGTTTGGTTCTATAGTAGGCTAAGAATTTTTCAATATATCCTCGTATGTGAAAACCACATCACTAATAGCCACCCTTTTATTTTCTTATCGGTTATACACCGTAACCATAGTGTTTATTGTATTGCCTACGCATTATTTTTTCTTTTCTTGCCGCTTGCAACGAGTATTGCGTTTTGAGAAAAAAAAATTGGAAATGTTCAAAGTGCCAAGTTGGGTTATTCCTAAATAAAAACAGGTACTGTTTTGCGTTGTTTCATTCAAAATGAAAGATTAATTAAGTTTCAGTTCATTGTATACAAAAAAATTATAATTTTGAGGCATTTGTTAAGTTTTGAACAATTTAGTTCCTAGTGGTTAGCAGTAGTAACCACATACTGTAGAATAATTTGTATATTTTTTGTTTATTCAAGTCTTATTTTCACTGAAGCTTATGTTAATGAACGTTTCTATCAAAAATTCTCATTTTTCACTTTTAAAATTTCCACTTTTAAAATTTTCTAATTTTCTAATTTCGGACTCAAAGGGAAAAATATGTAACAATGCTCTGCACAAAATAAATTGATTTTCTAATTTCATGAACTTCAACTATGTATTCAATTGGAGTACCACGCAATTTGTAGAACAATGTGGCTATTCAATTATATAAATATTAACTAAGCAACTGTAAAGCAACCAGCTATTTAGTAATAATTTTTTATGACCTCGTTATCTATACATGTTGGAAGGATGGGACTCTTTGATCAAACCATACATTTTGTAGGACAAATATATTTTCGAATAATTTAGATAGGTAAGTATCTTGAGATTTACCAAAAAATAACCCAGTTAGTAATACATTTTCGAGAATCGTCAAATTGACATATTTTATCCCTGCTACCCCTGTTAGCTACCACAATCGAGAATTTTCGATTAGGAAATTGTTGGGCGTCTCATCGAAGCGAAGCTATTAACGAAGATTCAACTTGATGATAATAATTTTTACAACAGGGATTTGTACTACCACTTTTGAGCGTAGGACCAGGATAACTTACCACGCAATTTGTAGGAAAATGTAGCTGTTCAATTATATAAATATTAACTAAGCAACATTAAAACAATCAGCTGGTTAGTAATAATTTTTGATGACATCGTTATTAATCCAAGCAATAGGGAAAAGTGAGTGCAAAAATTAATATCTGAAAAAAAAAAATGAGAGTATGGAAAATTGAAATTCAGCACGAGTTTCTATTTCATGCGACTCGATCCTGATTACCGAACATAACCTAAAAAATTGGCAAAGTTGCGAAAAAGGGTTTTTTGTTGATAACTAAAAAACTACAGCTTCGATCGAAAAAAGTCAAATTAGGAAATTGTAGGTATTGAAAAGATCTATTAATTGAATGACCTATAATTTTTTGATATCATTGATACTTTTCGGAAAAACCGTGAAAAATCGGATTTTCTATAACTCGTTAACTGTAAGGTATTCATACTTGTTACTTACCGTTATGTGTAGCCTATGACAAGTCAAAAAAGTATTCTCTTGAAAAATTGATGAATATTGATTATTTTTATCTCAAAAAAGATGCTCTCTCAATATGGCTACTCTTGCTCGGGGATTGACGATACAGTAACGATTCATAGCTTATTTTTTTCTGTAAGAGTTGTTCATTCATATTATCGAATAAGTATATTGATTTTTTTTTATTTTAAGGGTCAAAAAATGACTTTAAAAAAATTGCACAATTTTTTTACATGTTTTTTCTAAATACATTGCTTAATTTTGTTTATATATAAGTGACTTTTATGAAAATGGATTCCTAGCATGATGTCACACATTAAAAAAAATGAATTCCTACGATCACTAGGAGCCGAGATAATTTTTTTTATTTCAAACGTAATACGCAAACGCAATAATCATCGCACAGGAGTCAACTTCATGGATATTAAGGTTGAATACCTATATTTTCAATGAAAAAATACTAGGATATGTCTAGTTCATTTGCAGTATTAATAATTGATGAATAAAGTGAGGCGTTCAGGCGCGAATCGCCATAGCTGTAGTGGGTGGCGGAGTGGGGATAGCACTGAAAACTTATTTCGTGCGTTCAAAGTAGTAGCTTGCGCTTGAAAAATATTGAGTATCTCGGCTTCTGGACAACGTACAAAAATCCCTTTGTACTTAATTTGGGGTAGGTCGTCGAGATAAACACGAATATCGTATTAACAAAATGATAAAATAACTCTATTATATACAAAACATTTTTGAAATTATTACAGTAAAAATATTCATTTATTATATTGATACAGATTCACTAATTTTCCTTTTTTCAATTGGTGGATTGTCCGTTGAATCATTTGGCTCTTCTTCTTTTTCTTCATCTCCTTCTTCCATATTGTGTGTGAGCGGACTATCCATGAAGTTGGGCAATGCTTCATCTATTTCGATGATAGGCGTTCCAAAATGTTCACATCCACTTGAATCACAATGTGTGCAAACTCTCGAACATTGTAATAATTGCTTTCTGCAGCCACATGTTTTTGTTTTGCAGCCAATGAAATTAAATCAATAACGACATTTCAACACTGTCAGGACGAAAGTGTCTTTACTCTCGAAAGAATTTGTATCAAAGAGTACACCAACTAACAAGAGGTGAATTAAAGCGGTTTTCGTGATCACAAATTTGAGAGCGCATGCGCGATTTGAATAGTTTTACTGTCAGTGTCAATCAGCCACTTCCGGTCTCATGATTGTGTCGCAGTGTTGCCAGATTTTGAGTAATTACTGGTATTTACCGTTAAACTAAGAGGAAATATCTGAGCTAAGATCCTTAAAATAAAAAACGAAAATGTTATAGGTACATACCAATATAATGAACTCATCAAAATCCCTTACATTACACGAAATGCTATCCTAAAATTATGCATATAATCAACTCCAAGTTTCTCCAGTAATTTCATATTGACCTGTAGACAACATTGTCTATTCATACAAAAATAAACATTGTCAAAGATTAGATTATGACATTTTGTTTTTATGGTGAATTTGTAGTTTATTAAAGTTCCTAGTTTATCAGTAAACATTCTTTTGTGTATTTGGATAATTTGGATTGTGGTTATATAACAATAAGTTCTCGCAAAGGTGGATTTTTGTATATATTATTATTCAGCGGCTGTAACTCCAGAACAGGCGGAGGTTTAAGCCTTTTCACAATACCCAATAATCGTGTTAGGTCTGTAGAAAAATTGTTGATATTTACTGAAAACTCATTTATTTTTATTTTTCTAGGGCTGAAGTTTGGTAGAAAAACTACAATAGATCTTACTGAGAAAAACATCGAGGCATTACACAAAAATTACAAATTGTGCGAGCTTCATTTTGGAGAAAAGTGTCCAGGAATCATATCCTACTCTGTTTTTCCATCTGTCTCACAAAGATCTACTTTAGATCCTATATTATTCCATTTTTATGTTGACGATCTGGATAAATCAATCAAAACATCTATAGCCATATTTGCAGATGATACCTCAATTATTGTCTCCGACAAGAATGATTCGGACCTTGAGGACAAATGCAATAAAGTTTTTCTGGATTTAAATAGGTGGTTTGCTTCGAATTATCTTTACTTGAATGTAAGCAAAACGGTTTCAGTTCGGTTTCACAATCGTCAGAAAAGTTGAAACACCATTAGTTTTCAAGCGAACGAAAACTCCGATCTTGTCATCGCAGATATTGAAGGTACCAAAGTTTTGGGACTCTCCATTAATCAATGATAAGGGTGGCATTATCACTGTGGACTCTTGATAAGAAAACTGAATACAATATCTTATCAGATCAGGAACTTGAAACAAGTTTTGGACTGTGATCAATTTCCGACATTATGTTCGACAAGAATAAAAACAAATTGTGGAAAACGATCTATTTCTCATGATGGAATTGAAATATACAACTCGGTGCCTACAGAACTAAAAAGTATTAGGCCAATTCTGAAATTCAAGAACATACTTAGAACATGCTACAGTATTTACAGATTTGACTATACATTCCATATATTTATAAGATGATACATACTTTGGCTTATATATACTATATAAATGAAAAAAAAAACTTCTTGTTCCCTGTTATAAACACAGGTTGTTTTTAGGGTTGACTCCAGACTTAGGTATGGTCTGTGTTTATGGAGCTTATCTTCTTACTGGAAACAAGTCTTCATTGCTCAAAAAAGGTCATTACGAGCAATGCTAGGTATTCCTATGAATGAATCTTACAGAAACGCATTTATTAAGTAGGTATAACATTGTAACGTTACCCATTTGGTAAAGGTAAACTGGCCTACAATTCTCCTAACCTCATGACTCCCAGAATGTACAACTTGATGCCAGTTACTATGAAGAACAAAACATTGGATATTTCTAAGAAGAGATTAAAATACTTCCTCCTATGAAATTGTCTTTATAGTATAGAGGAATATATGTCCATTCAGCTTGTAGGTCAATATCGACGATTCGCATATAATATGAAATGTAATTGATAAAAGGAAAATAAAGTTTATTTATTTTGTTGTTGTTTTTCCAATAATTTAACAAATTAACAAAATTTTAACAGCTTCTTTCTTTAGTGTTAGTTGACAATTACCTAATGATGATTCCATTTCTATACTATTTGGTAATAGTAATTAAAGTAGACAAATTGCTTCAGTTTTACTGCCTTAAATAAAAGAAATGTTAAATTTCATTAAAATTGTTACAATACATTATATGTTGCTTGAAAGACTAAAATCAAGCATCGTTTTTGAGTTAATTAAAGTTTATTTGTTAATCTACATATATCTTTTAGCTCTAAATTGTAGCCATTTCAGTTTAGCATTTTTGATGTGGTTTCAGGAAAACTGATGGAAACACTACATTCATAACTTAAGAGAAATTTTCGCGTCTGTATCAATTTCAATGGTGGTATAATTTAGATACTTTAATAGATAATTTTTATGTATATGAAAATCAAGATTTTATATCAGAGTGCAAAATTTCTGTTAAAATATTAGCGAATTTGGATATCAATTATACATTTACAAAATTAAATGATAAAAGTTTGCTATTAACTCATTTCGTCAATTCTAATAAATGTTTTGTCACAAAAATTATGTTTATCTACAGTATTGTTTTTCTTAGTGTAGTTCGGTTTTGTTAAAATGTTAATCACTACCTGTGGTCCTTTCTGGTGTATGAGGTAGTTTATCTTTCAATGTTGTGTGTACTCAACATCAAAGGTTCCGACAAAGCTTTCGCCTCTTGTTAGTTGGTGTACTCTTTGATTTGTATCCCCACTGTGCCACCCGCTAGAATTGCATCGCATCGCTCCGCGCCATAATACTGCGAATGAACTAGACATATCCTAGTATTTTTTTATTGATATTATATAGATAGTGATAGTAGGAATTCATTTTTTAAGTAATTTTTTGACACTTTAAATAAAAAAAATCAATATACTTATTCGATAATATGGAAGCATAACTTTTACAGAAACAAATAAGCTATGAATCGTTACTGTAGCATCATTCCCCGAGCAAGAGTAGCCATATTGAGAGAGCATCTTTTTTGAGAAAACTTCATATAATTTGAAAAATAATCAAGATTTATCAATTTTTCAAAAAAATACTTTTTTGACTTGCCATAGGCTACACAAAACTGTAAGTAACAATTTTCAATACCTTGCAATTAACGAGTTATAGAAAACCCGATTTTTCAGGGTTTTTCCGATATAACTCGATAAGTATCGATGATATCAAAAAATTATAACCCATTCAATTGATAGATCTTTTTAATACCTACAATTTCCTGATTTAACTTCTTCTATCGGAGCTGTAGTTTTTTAATTATAAAAAAAAACGCTTTTCGCAACTTTGCCAATTTTTAGGTTATGTTCGGTAATCAGGATCGAGTCTCATGAAGTAGAAAATCATCCTCAATTTTAATTTCCTATACGATCTTTTTTTTCGGATATTAATTTTTGCACATTTAACATTGGGCCGCTTCCTCGTTTCTTGTTGGAAGGAAGGGACTCTTTAATCAAACCATACATTTTGTAGGACAAATATTTTTTCGAATAATTTAGCTAATTATCTTGAGAAAAAAAAACTCTCAGTTAGCGATACATTTTTGAGAATCAAATCGACGTATTTTATCCCTGCTACACCTGGTAGCGACCACAATCGATAATTTTTGTAAGAGTCTCATCTATATAAAGCTACTCACGAAAAATTTGCTGATAGTAATCAATTGTAAAAATGTACCATAGATCTATAAGATGATAATATTCATAATAAAATAACCAAACCCTTGCGGATGAGAAGTTTTTTTAGCATTAAGTTTTTTCATGTATCAAATCAATAAATTTCTCGTGACCACTTGAATATTTCCTAGACACGCCACGCTTTTTCACCGAATAATCTTGATCAATGACGATGATTCATTCAGTAATCAATGCTGAACACAACAAATAACGACGAATTAGTTAACGTACTAAGACATGTGAGGCCGGGCATCGTTCTGAAGAAAATAATTGTCTAATTCAATATTCATCTGTCGGGTAACGACATATGAATTATTCAATTATGTGCACATAATGCACATGATATAAAAAGTACTCGACACAAGAGGATATCCGATATTATTAGTCGAGACGCTCTCTCTCTCTTTAGAATTGGTCTGAATAGGGAACTGGCAGTGATAGCATGTTCGAAAGAAATAATTCAATGTTTGATTTTGAGGAGGAAATTCGAAATGAAAGTGATGCGAATTCAAGGAAATCTGCGAAAGCGTAGAAGGGCCACAAATAATTAAAAAATGTAATTCCAACTTCACAACTTGGAATTAGCATAATTCCGACTTCACAACTCGAAATTATTATAATTCAGACTTCACAACTTGAAATAAGTAGGTAGTGGAACGATTTATAACAGGTGTAGACCTAACAATCCTTTCCGGTAGTGGTTGGTTTGTGCTTCGATATAATTGGACTGTAGATGATCCTGCGTGATTCAAATCGAGTACCAGAAATTTGAGAAATTGACAGCCAAGTCGCAATTCAATCTGGTTACATCAGCAAAAAGGACCACCTGTCTACAAGACAGGAAGGAAATCAACAAGCAGTGTCGATGACATAAAATGGTGATACGTATTTGTATATAAATACCTTACAGGAAAACTCAGATCTTGCAGGACAATGTACATTTGACTTGTCAAGTTTGACAACGGAGGATACCAAATTCAGCTATACTCTTTTTTGGAGATATATTTGCGTGGATCTTGAAATATTCATTCATAAACTCTATTTATGGATTCAGGAACGCATATCTGTTGCAATTTATGAATGTTTGTAAAAAGGAAGCGTCAGGATATTTTCATTCTATCAACAATTCTATCAACATAATAGACCGTCAGATAACGACAGATTTTGCTGACTCATTTTCTCTCTTCTGGGAATTTAAACCACTGGAAATTATGTCAGTGTTGAGCCCAAAAATTGAAAATTCAGCGATCGGACGTGTGCTAGGCATATAGAAAATTCATTTTCCGTTTGCAGAAAAAATTTGTTTTTTTTTTCATTTTCTCGTTTATGGCATTTTAACACATGAATAGGTAAAACAATCTAATAGTGAAAAACCAAAGCCATAAGATTTGCACGTGATTAAAGGGTTGAAATAGGGGCGCGAACTTGTGAAAAAATAGTTGGTTGCTGATGCATTTTCTCGCTTATGGCAATCAACAGAATGAAATTTAATATCGTTAGGAACCCGAAAAAAAAATCCCACAAACCGGTCAGCTGTTGAAGTATATTTTCCGGACGGAAAATTTTGTGCAAATTTTTTTCGTTTTCCGGAAAACTTTCTCGTGAACGAAATAATGTGCAATAGAAATATATTAATGTAAAAGTCTGTCATATAAAAAGCCATAAGTCTAGTTCGTGCTCAACATACTATGTGAAACTGGAAAACTTGCAGAAAAACACAGGAAATTTTGTTCATTTTCTCGATTATGGGAATTGGCATGTAGGAAGAAAAACTGATTTCAAGACTAGAAAAAAAAAACCATAAGTCGGAAACATGATTACGATGTTTTATACAGTGAGGTCCTGAAGTAACGGATACATTAGTTTTCTACGTTATTATTTTTTAAGAAAAATGTCGAGTTATGTTTTCGAAAAGACACTCTGTGACATAAAAAAATCACCCCTCCTGCACCCCCTCAAGGTGACAGTAATTCACCCAATTTTTTTAATGGAGCAGGGGGTCAGTTGAAAACCCTTGAGATTCACCAATCCATTGAAGAACAGAATTTTTTGGGGTTTCAAATATTTTCAGAAATTCCAAGGAACCTATGTTATGGGTAGTTTTTAGAGAAACCGATAATGATAATCTAGAAGATGAGCCCTACTTAGATCACAACGGTACTTGTAAGTCCAGTGCTAGGACATGAGAGACTTGTGCAGGAACCAACAAAATATTACATTTCCTTCTGTTCACCATTTGAATTGTACCGAAGACACTGCAAATCGATTTCAACCAATGGTCCAGAACTGCTTCTAATCTGGAAATGAGTTCGATTTTTCATTTAGACATAGAAGCAATTTATTTTTCTGGAACTTTTACTTCTAATAGGTGAACTAGGCCTGAAGGACAGGCCACTATGAAAAAAACGCGCCGAAAGCTCTGCCTCTAAGGTGGTGGGGAAACGAACTAGTGTTTATTATATTTCTGCGCACACTGGCTTGCTGTGTTTACTTTTTCGTGAACTTTGATTCGCCACATCGTGTCACATGGTCACAATAAACAGGTAAAGGGCATAATCACATTATTTCAAAAATCTGATGTTCCGTATTCAAATTCGAATGATCATCCGATTATGACACAGCAAGCCAGTAGGCGTAGGGGAATTACGCAGTTAATTACGCAGTTAAGATATTTAACTTATAGGGGTTGACGCAAAATTGCTTGAGTTGTCTATACAACCCCTATCAGTTTGTCACAATAATGCCCATGACTATTTTTTTCACTCTATAAAAAACTATTTAAAAAATGAAATTATTTGGTTCCAATATTACTATCATACTTCCGACTTTTTTATGGCCTAAGAATGAAGTTTGCAATGCATATGCCAAATCCCATGGAGGAAGAAATGAGCAATTTTATCTTTACTAATTTCTCGCAGCAGAATTTTCAAATAGTTGTATTTATTTATGCAGTGTGACCCATTTAAAATGGAAGCACTCATATCAAACTTTAATTTTACAACTGATTGGAATGATTTTTTTTTCAATAGGTAGACATTTAAAAAGTCCATCAGGACACCAAATTTAATGAGTAATTCTTCATTTTCTGGGCCAACTGTTCTCATTTTTCAAGGTTAAAAATCTAATATTATTTTTTTAGAAGAAATCTCACCAATCCACTGGATTCGCGACATTTTTAAATAGTTCTTGTTAAAAGTTTGTTGAAACTCGTCCATCAATAAGAAAGTTATAAAAAATAAAATAATGAAATTTTAAAAATATGCCGGTTAATTAACCCACCAATTCAATTTCAGAACTCTTATCAAAATTTGGAATACACCAAGAAGTCTCGAAATATCACTGGTCAGAATTTCATCAACATCTATTCTTAAATAAGAAAATTACAGGATAACAAAATTTGAAAAATATGTTTATGGAATTTCATGAAAATATTATTTTATTTAATGACTTTTCATTATTATTTATCAATAGATTTTGATGAAATTCTGATTAGTGATATTTTGAGACTCCCTGAATCCAGTGGTGTATTCTGAATTTTGGATAAGAGTAGAAATTGAAATGGTGGGTTGATTAAACGGCATATTTTTTAAATTTAATTCTCCCATAACTTTTTTATCGATGGACGAATTTCATAAAATTCCAAAATTACCCATTTGAAAATGTCACAATTCCAGTAGTGTAGTCTGATTTCTTCTCAATAAACTGCTAATACTTTTTTCAGTTTTTTACCTCAAAAAAAAAATAGAATAGTTGGCCCTGAAAATGAAGATTTATTCATGAAATTTGGTGTCCCAGTGGACTTTTTGATTATCTACCTAGTGAAAAAAAGCATTCCAATCGGTTGAAAAAAGTATGATTTATAAGGGTGCTTCCATGTTAAATGGGCCACACTGCATAAAACATCGATAGCATGTTTCCGACTTTTTTTTTCTGGTCTTGAAATAGAATTTTCTTCTCACATGACAAGTCCCATCAACGAGAAAATTTCCATAAATTTTCCTACAACTTTACAACTTATGGCTTTTCTTGAGGTACATGCAAAGCTTATGGGAATTTTACTATGATGTTTATCCATCAACAGAATCATATGGTTCAAATGCCATAAACGAGAAAGTTTGCCGGAAAACGAAAAAAATTTTCACAAAATTTTCCGTCCGGAAAATATACTTCAACAGCTGACCGGCATATGGGAATTTTTTTTCGGGTTCCTAACGATATTAAATTTCATTCTGTTGATTGCCATAAGCGAGAAAATGCATCAGCAACCAACTGTTTTTTCACAAGATCGCGCCCCTATTTCAACCCTTTAAGCACGTGCAAACCTTATGGCTTTGGTTTTTCACTATTAGATTGTTATACCTATTCATGTGTTAAAATGCCATAAACGAGAAAATGAAAAAAAACAATTTTTTTCTGCAAAAGGAAAATGAATTTTCTATATGCCTAGCACACGTCCGATCGCTGAATTTTCATTTTTTGAACTCAACACTGACATAATTTCCAGTGGTTAAAATCGCAGAAGAGAGAAAATGAGTCAGCAAAATCTGTCGTTATCTGACGGTCTATAATAATGACACACGCACACTCGATTCCGCTATACAAAACCCAGGCATGCAGTTGAGCAGGATTGGCTTTAAACAATTTTATAGGACCTTTTCCAACAGGTAGGTCTTGTTGTTTTGAATGATTGTATGGCGTGGTTCAGAGCATAAATTGAAAATTCATTATAATTTTTTTTTCATGAAAAAATTGAGCGAAATAGTCTGAAATTTCGCAAATTTAGCTACCTACGATTAATGTCCAAGCACTCAAATGTCTACGTAACGTTAGTTCGTTCTGGTTAGATCATACTAAAAAAATACTCCTGTATTTTCACAAGAAAAAATGGGGCGGTTTTAAATTATTAGAATGATATAAATTTCTGAGAACGTTGTCAGATCATTTTTGAGAAAGTGAGTCCCCGTTCACTTTAATTTTTTTAGAATATTCGCATTAGAGCAGAACACCGGGTATGGGCATTCTTAGAATATTCGAAATGTACTTCTAGAATGTCTATTCCAAGAAAACTCCCTGAATCACATTGTGCTATCTGGGTAACGGTTTCAAGGGTTATAAGGTTAGAGGTTATGAATATGTCACTATCGCCTGTCCAAAGAAACAGGGGCGTCAGGGCTAGGGTTAGGTTAGTTTATTTGTAATAATATCTAATACAATTTTTTCTATAAGCATGCGCGATTCACCAATTTCCTGCATTCAGTTTGGTTCTGAAAGTTTCATTTTCCATCAGCACTAGTGCCGGAAAGTGCGGGAGAATTTTCCAGAACGATAAAGATTTTTCAAGAGCACTACATAAGATTTTTCGTTGAATTGGCAAAAATTTTAGAGCCACCTCATTCTAAGGCATTGATTTATCAAATTTCGGAATATTTCGCTTAACTTTTTCATGAAAAAAAAATTATAATAAATTTTTTAATTTATGTTCTGAACCACGCTATACAATCTATTCAAGAGCAAATACTACCTTGGTAAAATTAGAATCCGTTTTGAGCCCATAGTTTTTGTTTGAGAATTTTTCAATTTTTTTAAATTCCGGAACTTCAGTAATTTTTCGTAATAATTTTTAAAATTGTTTTTTCCGTTAACAAGCTGACTTCCCCTCAGAAGTCGAAACTTGTGCGATTAACGAGGTCTTACCTTTTTACGTGCGATTTCTAGCACTGAAATGATGGATTAAAAAAATTGAGAGGTTCTGGAATTCTTATGAGACCACCGAGCCCATACAAAAAACATTTCTTTCATGAAATCAATGGTTTTTGCTGTGTTGCCAATGTTCATCGAGTTCATTATCTTCAACCACATTCTTGATAAGTATGCCAACAAACCTTAGCTGGAAGATATGAGGAAGAAATTCGACTTTTCGGTTGATGGTGTCTCTTAAAACCAGACCTACCTACTGATTTCGAGTTATGAAGTCAGAATTATACTGATTCCGAATTGTGAAGTTGGAATTAGGCTAGCTCCGAGTTGTGAAGTCGGAATTATACTAATTCCAAGTTGTGAAATCGGAATTATACAAATTCCGAGTTGTAAAGTCGGAATTATATAAATTCCGAGTGTAAAGTCGGAATCATACCAATTTCGAGTTGTAAGCCGGAATTATACTAATTCCGAGTTGCGAAGACGGAATTATACTAATTCCGAGTTGTTAAGTCGGAATCAGAGTGATTCCAAGTTGTTAAGTCGGAATTATACGAATTCCGAGTTATAAAGTTGGAATTATATAAATTCCGAGTGTAAAGTCGAAATTATACTAATTCCGAGTCGTGATGTCGGAATTATACTAATTTCGAGTTGCGATTCTTTGTGGCACTCCTACGCTTTCGAATAGAAATCTGTGAAAGTGTAGAACGGCAAATGAATCAATTTGTCTCGATAAGTTAGTCAAGTTAGTGCATTTACAAGACTGTTGTCTCGAACAAAATTATAAATTTTTTATCAGCAACGTATCGCATTCTAAATTTGCTTACTGTTCAAAAATAAGTTCAAAATAACTGAAAAATACTTCAAAATAACGAAAAAACGTTCACTTTCAGAGACTATTTTTGTAAGTTGCCCTGGGGCGCTATGGCTGCGATGACCTATTACAACTAACAATAATAATAAAATCCGTCTCTACCCGCATATACTACTATCGTTATTTTATCATATTTACTTTTTTCATTGCCAGCTCATAAAGTTGAATGGTTTGATTGATTGGATCTTCCAGCACATATGACCGATAGATGGTCACATGAGTTTGATTTGGATTGTTAAAAAAAAAATTGTTAAAATTGTTATTTCCGTCAACCGATTGCATCCCTACGCGCAACACTCGAAAGTCTTCGAGAGACTTGTGTGAGCTAGGAAAGACGCAACCCTTACCTTTTAACGTGCGATGCCATGCACGATACCGATGACCATGCGAGGCTTTGAACCCTCGACCCTTCGCTCCAAACGCGAACGCTCTACCAGCACGGCCACCACGGCCCATACAAGACAAGCTTTCTTTCAAGCACATTTCTCGTTGAAATTTAATCTGGCCGGTTATCTATAAAAAGTAAGGTTCTCAGGAGTTCATTCTGACATCAACACTTTTATTACATTATACAAGTGATCTTCTGGGGGCAACCTCAAGTTCAGTACTCTGCCATGCCATAATCTTTTCTCTTCCAGAAATCAGTTTGTGAAACCAAAAATGATCAAGGAAAAGGCTATAAACATATATGTACCTGCCAACAATTATTTGTAAAATAGAGACACCTTAACTTGGTGGAATTCAATGAAAACGAAACCAATTATCACTTTTTGGTTCGACCGCATGAAGTGTAATTCCCAAAAATATCCCAAAAACGTGTCTTTCTTAAGATGGCCGTAATTCTTCTGAAATATCGTCAATCGTTCAACCGTTTCTATAGGGTTATCAAAATTCACCCGTCGATTTAGGTTTTCATAACACTCTGTCGACTGGAAACTTGCCGAACGGTAAATCTCTGAAACTCATTGCATATAGGAAGATATTCTTCCCCGAAATTCAAAACATCCATAAATCTAAATTATTTCACCAAAAGATCCGAAATTATAGGTTCTTATGAAAACTCGAGTTCTAAAAGGAAAATGTAAAGTACCTGAATAAAAGATTGGCACTTATCTTATTTTTCAGTAATACTTTCTCATAAAAATAATTCGTTTTCAATATCATAAACGTGAGAAGATGATCAATAACAAACCGGTCATTGTTGAGATATCTGGTATTTACTTTTGTTTCTAAAGTTCTTCACTGCGTTATACGTAGGTATTTCTCATACAGAGACAGACCCATCGACTTCGGAGACGACTGTACAAACCACTAACGCTAATTATACTAAAGTAAAGGCAAACACTATCTCATGACATTTTACGTTGGTGAATGGCATATTACATTTCTGTAAATGACATTTGCATGTTGAACCGGCAACGGTAATTTTTGTGGTAAATATTCGTCTTATTTGCACCTGTTGGAGATTCTTTGTCAAAGAACAGGAAGTCGATTGGAGAGGACTGAAATATGTTTGCTCAGATGTGATGTATCGCTTGTATAAAATTTTCATCAGTCAGGGAATTGAACAGGAAACGAATATGAGTCCTGGAATGGAAGAACTCCAAAGAAAACAACGAAAAATAATACAATTTGCCGAGGTTTACCATCGCAGAAAATTAGCAGAAATAAATTAGGCCACGTGGAGTGAAAATGGATAATTCGGCCTCCATAAGAGAGCTTGAGCAACAAGTAAAGCATTTGGCTTAAATGTAAATGGCGTCTTCAGACCACAACCAGAATGATCATTTCATCCTTTAAATTTTGTAAAATTTAAACTTTCTGGTCAGTCAGTTATTGTAAGATATATGTCTGAAAGTAGCGATGAAATTTACCGTGTCAGAAGAAAGTTTGATTTGAATGTGAGGCCGTTCAGGATAAACCTGGACATTTGGTGACCCCCACGCGACCCTGGTAATAGGGAAGAAAAGACCAACACGGAGTTTCGCATAAATAGATCTTTCTCAGCTGACTTTGTGTGGCCTGACAACTTCGGATACGGATCCAGGGCTTCCAAGATAGACAGAAATACAATATTAGAGGGTTGAAGTGCTGCCATGAACGTAAACGTTAACGTACAAATTGACATCTACGCATGCGCATCCGTCAGCTATTCACGTTAACGTTGCAAATAAGTTCACGGGCATACGTAACCTAACGGTTTCACACGGATACCTTAAAAATCAACGCACGTTAACCGAAGAATATGAGAATCACACCGATGAGTAGCGAATGAGCGAATTTTGACTTTAAGGCCATAAAATCAAAAAATGACGAAGCATTATTTACAATTTTACATAATTCATCATTTCTTCAATGTATTTTGATGATCTTGTTTGGTATTTCTCTTTATATAAAACAATGAATATTTCGAAAAGCCAATTCCGGAAGAATTTGATTTGCATTTGGCAAGGGAGGTATATGGTCAAAATCCCTATTGAGATCCGCAAAGATGGACTCTGATCCAGTTGTTCAGAGAAAACAGCATAAAAGCAAAATAAAGAAAAATTAACATGTTAGGGTTAACGGTTGACATTAGATCAACTTCAACTCAACTTCATAACAACCCGTAAACTTTATATTTCGTAAGTTAACGTCTACGTGAAGGTTCACGTACTGTAATCGCTTCAACTCTCTAATAGCTGGATCCACATACAACATTGTAACCCGTAGGGGTCAAGCTTCTTTTAAATGAGGTGGATAAGTATAATATGGTGTCCACTATGAAAAATCTAAAATGTACGGAACATCTTCAAAATCCCCAGTTACTGAAGGATTTGTTCAATAAATTACCAGGAACCCTGAAACTGAACCGGGGAGAGGTTGTTGCCACGAAAACTGGAAATGTAAAGATTTTTCAAAATGGTTGAAGTGTTATGCCAATCCTACATCTTTTGTCACTACACCTCGACCACTCGAAGATAACCCATGTAAAAAAAATCTCAGATTTCAGGAAAGTACTTGTGTTAAACCTGTGGAAAAGAATCCCATAAAAACTTGTGACGATGTTAACACTGGGAGGAAAATAGTAACTGGTAAAAACCTTTCTTTTTCGTGTCTAAAGCGAAACCACCATAAATTCAAGTGTCGTAACAGAAAGAACTGTGGAATTATAGGGTATATTGTTTCACTACTCTCTTCTCCACAAAGAAAAGCCCGAAGATACCATTCTTGGAAGTGAAAATATTGTAACGAACTGAGGCCGGACCTGTCGCCTCGTTTCTTCCGTGAATCACCAGCTCTTCTCCGTTGACACGTGGAACGCCGTCTTTGAGATTTATCTCGGACCCACTGGAACTCATGATGTCCATTCCAATGATTGCCGGATTCAGGCCGACGATTGGCCATTCTCATCAACCTTCGTCGAATTCAATGTTTCAAATATTCGGCATTTGATACGCACATGCTCATTTTTTCTACTATTCTGGCATATTATCAGCCACTTCTCAAGCATCACTTCCCATAGCACTTTTCTTATGGCAGCTTCAATAGTAGCGGGCTCCTGTGGATCTTTCTCGATCATTCGGACTTTGCCCTGAATCTTGCAGTATTGTTTTGCGGCCTCACATTCCGAAGCGCGTGCCAATCACTGAAATGAAATTATAATATTATAATTTCATTTCAGTGATGCCAATTCATCTGAGATGTGTTGGATGATGTGAATGCTATCCAAAATGCCTGAACCGTCAATCGCTCCATTACATTTTCCGTTATGGCTGGATATTGCAGGACGAATCAAGAGTGCAATGTCAGTTTTGAATTCCTGTAACGATTCGGACGATTTCTGGCAGCGGTTCTTCAGCTGTGAATGGTATATACGTGTTCTAGGTGGGCCTGGCCATACCGTAATTTTAGATGTTTGATCAGCTGTTCATAGTCTTCCTGTTCTTGGGCGGTGAGGCTTTGTAAAATATTCGTTGATTCTCCGCGCAATGACAGTGTTACGACTATTTGCACCGGTTTTCCTTAATAACAGACTCAACTAAGTGGAGGATCAGCTTAAGGTACACCTTAAGGTAAAGATGGTTTGCACCGTTGACTCCTGGCCTGAACCTCAGCTGAGTATTGGAAATGTTTGGCAACAACGCAAAAATGATCACGTAACCCAAGAAGACTAAACGTTATTTGACAAGGGGAGTCTAATCCCCACAAAACAATGGGGACACTCATAGAAAGAGATGAAAGACCATTTGTGACGAAATGTGACGTAGTTGGACATGTCCATATATATATATATATATATATATATATATATATATATATATATATATATATATATATATATTGTTGTGTTATTTTGAGTTTATTATAGTTTGAAATTATTATTAAATATTTCAAATTTCAGATTGCCCAGGCCAAATACTTACACTCTTTCAGATCTTACCTTTTCTTTCTTTTTCAGCTACTCAGCTCAGTCGGTGCGCCAAACATGTAGATCTCAATTTCAAGCGGAGTTCTTGGAAAAGGACGTTTGATAACTTTAAGTCAAATGTATTGTAATAGAAATAGAAATCTTTGTAGAAAATAAATAATATAGTAGATTCAAACTCAAATTTGTTTTTTTATTTCATAAACCAGTTGTAACAAATAAGAAAATGTGAACACTTTTGTAAATATCAAGTATTCAAAACCTTAATTTGCCTATTTCCTTCAGAAATAATGACAATATACAAAATTATTAATTCAATCGTGCTATTTGATTACGATTCCGTTACCGGTCATCTAACTACGGCCTATTACGTTGAACATTCCCATTGCAGGAAGAAGAAGTGTCTAGCATAAAACATAACCATGAATATTTCATAATTGTTTTTGTTATGAGATTCTCTAACACAGGTAGATATTAATTATAGTTATTAGCAATAAACCTTGTCTGTGGTTATTGACTTTATTGTTTATTTTAAAAAAAGTTTGTTCACTGAGTTCAAGAAATTTTAGATACCAAGTCTCCTTGAGGATTGTGTCGAATTGACGGAGTATTTGACAATAATTCGTTTTTCCGAAGTACTGGTATTTCAGCTTGGTCACAGCTTAAATAAGCACATAAGCTGTGGCTTGGTATTTGGAAATGTTTAGTCTAGAAATACCTTTTGTCTGGACCATTTGGATATAGGATGCTGCTCGGCCTGCTACTTCCAGCTCTGGAGATAGGATGCTGCTCGGCCTGCTACTTCCAGCTATGACTTCTCGTGGTGCTCCTCCAAGGTAAGTGGAACCTTGTTGTGCCGATCTTATTAGTTGTTTCCTGCATAAATCTTCCACTCTTGGTTGGTTTCTATTGATTTTTCTTGATATTTTTGGTTTTTAACAATCTCTCTGGCATCCAACTTTTTCCACCCGTTTCTATATATCATCCTCCTCTTTCATTTTTCCGTTTCCAAGGACCTTTCCATCGGTTTTTCACAACACTCGCGATCACAAATCATTTTAAATTTTTCCTTATTCTTATTATTCTAATTAATGCTTGAACTATGTACACATATTATTAATGATTCTATGATTTTGAAATAATCTTTATCTATTCTAAAGTTTTCACATTTTCTTCTTATTCAAGAAAATATAATTCAGAAACTCATTTGACTTGTTTCATTTGAAGTTTCTACCATCCATTTTAACTGTCAAATCTTAGATTTCTTTGACTGAATACCAAATTTTCTATACTGTGTGATATTTTATTATAACTTAAAGTTATTGTCCGGAAATGTTGTTGCCATTATTTGATATGCATCATAGACTGACTCGTACTCTCCTGTTTCAATCTAGAACTTGGAATACCAACCTTCTGACTGCTTTTTACTGAAATTTTAGTATGTTGTTGAAGTTGTAAGAGTCTTCAGAGTTGAGGCATCGTATTTGTTTGGGTTTTCTGATATTTTATATAATTTTGAAACTTTTTGCCCCACTTTTTTATTATCTGCCAAGTTTTCATAACAACATATATATATATATATATATATATATATATATATATATATATATATATATATATATATAAATATATATATATACTTACTCTAGAATGCTAATCCCCATGTCAAAAGTGTTGTAGTTCAGGCTAGTCCACAATGCGCAGGCGCAGGCGCGTCATTAGTGATTTTTGTAACAGACCCGGTTTTAGTAAAATATTATGGTACTTGTGAAGATTAACAAATGTTAATTCTGAATCTCGGAGAATAAGGTTGGAAACCTCATTGTACTTATACCTGTCATTTGTATTTAGCCGATTTGAATACATATTTTCACATTTTTATGATCCCAAATATTGAGCAAAGACCATCAGAAAGTATAGTACGGTTATTATTATTATTTATCGCTCTGAAGCGACTGATTTTTGTTATCACATTCACTTTTCAGCTGTAGTTAACCAACGAAATCCTACGGAACCATCCCAAATCGTCGGTGCGAATTTCAAGGAAGCACTGGATTGGAAAATAAATTGAAAGTGCAAAAAACCATGAAAATTTTTATCAGCTAATATCATGAATAATTTCATCTCAAATTGGATTTATAAAATTGGATGCTTGGAACCTCGATGTTTTTTTTTTCTAGAACGATTCATGTAAAAATATGCAACTGCATTTAATTTAAATCATTTGAAGAGATTAACACGCTATTTCTACGAGTAATTCTGTTTGTATTACCGTAGTGCTATTTCCACGCAATGGGGGTGCATGAAAAAGTGAGGCCCGAAGCATTTTCCTTACCATCAAAGAAAAGTACTTCCATATTGACATTAATTTTCTGAGGCGATTCTGTATATTTAGTACTTTTTATAGGAATCTAGAACTCATAATATAAGCGGTGTGGCAGAAAGTTGAATCACTCGCCATGCATGCTTACGCAGACAGAGTATTGGTACTGCACTAGGTTTCAAATTATTCTATTGTCGTTTTCACATGAATCTTCATGAGGAAAATGTCTGACAAAAATTACAATTTTGGAGATTGGAACTATTAGACTCCACCCATTGGCCATACCCGTAAGAAGGCCAAAGCCTTCTACGATTCAGTGACCCTATAGTTTACTCTCTTTGCACGTAACTAACGACGGACGAGATGTTTAAACAACGCAAAGTTTTAAATAATATGCACATTACGCTGTCAGTTCTGTCTAATTTGAAAGGCTGGCGGGATTATGGCATGCGATTTGGAAAATTTGTCTCTACTGGAGCCAAGAGAGCTGCGTGTACATTAGTTCAAATGCGTAGTATATAAGCCACCCTAACCTGACCTGACTTACCTTAGGTAAACAGAATAGTATCCATCCAAAATGTTACGACCTAAATATGTTGTTTAACAATTCTCGATGAATAAGAAAAATTGAAAAGACTCGTCATAACATTACTCCAGTACAAAGCAACAGAATATTTTCAAGTTCGTATAAGAAATATAAATCATCAAATAAAGTAAAGTAAAACTCGAAGTCGTCTCCACAATATATATTTCACCCCAAGGGCAAGGGGAAACGCAGCTTTGGCAAGCAACTTGTCAAAGTGTCTGCGTTACAAGAAAGTCATAAACATGTTTTCGAACATAGTAATGTTGAATGTTGAAGTGATACAGGGGTTAAAATGGTATGGAGACTTGAAATGTAAAAACGTAAAATTTAAGTTTGACTCTTAATTGGCCCTTAATTGCGCCACCGATGTTTTGAGTCCAACTTAAATTTTTCCTTTTTTACATTTCAAGTCTCCATGCCATTTTAACCCCTGTATTACTTCAACTGAAGATGAGCATTACTATGCTCAAAAACATGTTTTTGACTTTCTTGTAACGCAGACACTTTACAAGTTGCTTGCCAAAGCTGCGTTCCCCCTTGCAATTGGGGTGAAATATATATTGTGGAGACGACTTCGAGTTTTACTTAACTTTATTACATTGCAACTCCACTTTGAGTATGGACTACTTCCTTCATATAAATCGGGGTAAAAATGTGAGCTCGTCAAATATGCAAATGATTTGATTCAAATTTCAAATTCTAGGTCAACAATTTGTTTAAAACCTGAACAATCAGATGTTCACAAAGATACAACCACATCAGCAAATCCAGAAACACTGTTCAAAGTACTTCAAATATCAAAAAAATAGGAAAATACTTAATTCGTGTAGGAGAATTGAGGTTACGCCGTTAAGTGGAACCTAAGCCTGGAAAATCTGTGGCTTATCTTGACTAAGGCTTATGTTGTCCTCAAATAACGGTGCAAACCAAAATAGTAATGTAAGGTCCACTTAAGTCGTAAGGTAACCAGTTGAACCGGTGCAAATAGCTTTTAATGATACAGCTCTTTCCCCTGCATTCCACCCGTTTGCTCTTTCTTCATTCAAATAAATCGCATCGACCACTTAAGAACTTCGGACGACAGAAAGCTTTTTTAAAAAGATTTATTTTCAAGAAGACAGACAACCTTACTCGACTGAGTAGTAACAAAGAATAATTTAACATAATGAATACAATAAAACAGTTGAATTGGAAAGTGCATAATTGCAGTTTGGAGATTCTTCTTACCTCCAGGTTCAGAGAACGATGACCGCTTCGTCAGCTGTACTCGTGGTAGGCGACTACCTAACTCTTCCCTCCTCAAGAATCGATAATAACGGAACGTTTTTTGCGTTCGTGCCAGGAAGGTATATCTCGGGACGAATATGGTTTGGTTTTGGATAGTTGGGTAATTGGGTATATATGATAGAAGGAGAATGTTTCCGGCCTCAGTATAGGTACATGAATAGCAAAAATAATTTTGTGTCTGAAAAGCTAACCTGTGTCCCATAAATTTGATAATATGATAAAATATTTTGAAATAAAGGAATTTCGTTTTGGTTTTGGTATATTTTCGAAAGATTTTCGAGCATTTTTTCCAAATCTGAGCTCGAGAGTATGCTGTTATGAAGTGCATTCAACTTTGAGAACATTTGATTGCGTCCTCTAAATTGTCTAAAAACATAATTAGGTTTTGACAATCAAGGTTCAATTGTGTCATTATACCCTGAAAACTAATATAGTCTTGTATGTTATTGACTGTTTGTTGGACTGAATTTTGGAATTTTCTCAAGCCAAGCTGGAATTTTTCCTGATTTACGCTTAAGGCGGTGATTGTTGTAATATAATTATCGATTAAGTTTTTTGAAAGAGATAATTGCATATTGAGATTGTTTCTAAAGCAGTAATTGCCTCGTTGTAGCGCTCCTCATCATCTGCGTCCAAAGTACCGAATAGCCATTTGTTTACTCTAGACCCACTATATTCAATAGTCCTCTTTCTCTGCGTATATGCGGTTTCAGATTTTCGTTTGTTATTTGTATCAAGTGTTCCGTTCTTATGAGAAGTGAATCTGATAATCCATGATATGATATTTGATTAGTTAGATTGCCGAACATCAAGTGATTTTTTATTATTAAGAAATTAATTTCAATGTTTTCGAGTTGTCTGACTATTTGTTTCGAATCTATATAGTGTAAAAAGGTATGTTTACCATAAACTAGCCTAGCATTACCTAACTGGATAGGGAGGATTGGATTATCCAAGTTAGTTATTTGAATGTCCGTTCCAATCGTCTGTTTGATTTGAATTTTCTTGAATTTTGGAAGGTGTTTTCCTCGCGCTTTAGTTTTGACATACGCAGTATCTACAGATTTAAAGCCCCCCATAGACTTCGTTCTTTCACTACGGTTTTCATCGCAGCGACGAAAATCGTCGTGCCAAAACTGAAGTGTGTGGTATCAAACCGTCGTGTTTCATCGCCGGTTCAAAAATCTGTACGAGCTTGATATTTGGCACGACGGGTCGTCGGTTGTCGTGCCAAACCGAGGTCGGTGTGGGTCAGCGACGGGAACCGACGTTACTGTTCAGTAACGTAGTATTTAGTCGTGTAGGTCAATATCAAAAAGCTATGAATAAACAATTTTGGATTTAATTCATAGAGGAGTATCGAACTCATCCTTGTTTATGGCGCATAACGTCAGAGGAATACCGAGACTGAAATGAGACAAACAAAGCGTACGAGAAATTGGTAATTAAATTACAAGAAATCAATCCAGATGCAACTGTTCAAACGATAAAGAATAAAATTGCCTCGATGCGTGGCAGTTTTCGAAAAGAACTCAAAAAAATGAAGAGGTCAGGTGCTGGCGTGGACGATATGTTTAAACCACATTTGTGGTATTTCGATCATTTGGTATTTTTGACAGATCACGAAACACCTCGTGTCTTTTTAGCAGCCAGTCTTTCATCCAAATCTTAAGACCCTTTTTTCTCACCTTTTTTGCAATTACAGCTATCGCTGCCATTGCGAACATCTGTGTCAGATTCATTTCGCACCAGAACAATAACTGACCGTAAATCGCTAAGTGTATGGCTGAAGCAGGTTGGCGATGGAACACGACGTGTTTGATCGTGGCGATGAAACCCGTCGTCAAAGAACGAAGTCTATGGGGGGCTTAAAATCGGGAGGGTCTGACCTGTTTTCATTTCTTTTATTTATTATTACTTCTTTTGTTTTTGCATTGACTTCTTTGATTTTTTCATAAAGTTTATTGGAATTTTCTTTATGTGGTTGGATATAGCTGGATACAATAACATTGTCATTAAGGTCGAAGGGATTAGATGCCATTATGTGTCCATTAATAACCTCAAATGGTGTGAATTTTGTAACGCTATGTATAGAGTTATTGTAACCCATGACAGCCCTTTTCATTAGCTGATCGGTTGTCATTTGATTATGTTCCTCCTTGAGGCAACGATAGCTTTCTACTATTGATGAATGAAATCTTTCAACTAGAGAGTTTGAGTTACTGTTCTTAGCGGTTGTAAAGTGAAGTTCAATTTTATATAATTTACAGAAATCTTCGAGATCTTTATTTTTGAACTCAGTTCCCTGATCCGTCGTGACCTTCAGGGGTAACCCGTGGTGGGTAATGTAATTATATATATTTTCTACCACTTCGGTACCTGTTATACTTTTGAGGGGGTATGCTTGTCCGTAACGAGAGAAACCATCGATTATAGTGACAAATGCTTCATGATTCATTCGAAACGTATCCACGTGAACGTGTTCGAAAGGTCTAGACGCTGTGGGTGTAAGATTAAATTTTATTACAGGGGGGTTACGATCATACCTATTTTTCTGACAGATTTCGCAGTTGTTAATGTATGTTTCAATGTCTTCCGATAATTTCGGCCAATAGAACTTTTTTGCCAAGGCTAATTTCAATTCATTCATGCCTCGGTGGCAAGTTTTTGTCATATGGTACAATGTCAATTTTTCTTTTTGATCGTTGAGAACTTGAATGTCCTCTAAGAGCTTTACACAATGAATTATTTTATAAGATGAATTTTTAAAAAGGTTCTGAATGGTATTTGTAAAAGTGGGGACTAGCTCATGATTTTTGAAAAATAATGCGTAGAGTTGTTTCGAATTAATATACTTTTTCAGCATATGAATCAGATGTGGGATTGGGTCTCTCCTAGGGATGGTAATATATAATCGTTTATTTTCGAAAAAAATTTCTCGTCTAATAATTATTTTCTCCACGTCTCCGGCCGTGATTATTATTTGATATTTATACAGATTTACTGGTTTTTCGGAAATGAGAATTTCTAGACTTGGATTTTCCGCTGACGAGTGCACCGTTTCTAGAACTGATTCACGATTTTTTTGGGTATCAGGTGGTTTGACTTGAATGTCAGAAATGAAACTGATCTTGGGAGGTTTAGGAGTGGTGTTTAAAATTTCGTTTACCGTTGATTCGTCTAGAATTGGTAGGTCTTCCGAGTTGGCAAGGAAGTCATTTATTATATCGTCAGAGTCACCTAGGTTATTACATATAGAATCAGTCTCAACCGCGTTAATGTCTACCGGGTGTCTGGAAAGTGCATCTGCTGCTTGGTTTGATTTCCCTTTTTTATAGTGGATCTCGTACTCGAATTCTTCCAATTTTAACCTCCAGCGCACTAGTTGTGAGTTCGGTTCTTTCATGGACATCAACCACTGAAGTGGTTTATGATCCGTGTATAAAAAAATTTTCTACCAAACAGGTAGGGACGAAAATATTTGCAACTCCAAACAATGGCTAGAAGTTCCTTTTCTATTGTTGAGTAGTTTGATTCTGCGGGGTTGAGTGTTCTTGAGGCATAGCAAATGGGGTGATTGCCTTGGGAGAGTACCCCAGAAATAGCATAGTTTGACGCGTCTGTGGTCAATTCAAACGGTTTTGAAAATTCAGGGTATGCTAAAACTGGTTCAGAAGTTGCTTCGTGATTTTCGTAAAGTTTTCTATAAATTTCCTGTAATACCCTACTAAACCTAAAAACGATTTGACTTCTCGCTGTGTTTTTGGAATTGGATATTTTTGTATCGCGATTATTTTATCATCAGTTGGTTTGATCCCCTCTGAAGTCACTACATGTCCTAAAAATTCTACCTCTCTACGCAAAAATTCGCACTTATCCATCTGTATTTTCAAATTTGCCTCTCGCAACCTTTGAAATACCAATTTCAAGTTTTGAATGTGTTCTCTTAGTCGAGTACTTATGACAATGACGTCGTCCATAAATACCATGCATATTTTACTTTGGAGTCCTTTCAAAATATCATCAAGGGCGCGTTGAAGGCTAGAAGGAGCGCATTTGAGACCAAAGGGCATCCTAAGGTACTCATAATGTCCCTGTTCGACGCTAAACGCTGTTTTTTCAATAGAATTTTTGTGCATCTCAATCTGGTGAAAACCACTCGCGAGATCTAGAGTAGAAAAGTATTGTGCGCGTCCTAATTTGTCCAGTATGTATGTCATTTATATTCGGTATGGGGTATCTATCAGAAATTGTTTTCTGATTCAACTTCCGATAGTCCACGACAATTCGCCATTTCCGCTGCCCCGAGGCGTCGATCTTTTTTTGGAACGATCCAGATCGGCGAGGACCACGGGCTACAAGATGGCCGTATGATTCCTTTTTCTAGCATTTCGTTGATTTGTCTGCGGACTTCGTCTTTGTGTATAAATGGATAGCGATAAGATTTCGTGTAAGTCGGTATTTCGTCAGTCGTCCTAATTTCATGTTTAATTTTCGAGGTGAAAGTTAATTTGTCACCGGGTTTGTAAAATATATCTGAGTATTCTTTGCATAATTTGGATATTTCGCGTTTTTCTTCTAAATTCATATATTCAGTGCGGATAAATTCATTGATCTCAAATTTTGACATTTCACGGTTATTCTCATTCGTGTTCTGGAGAAAATTGTCGATGGTATATAGTTCAAACATTTCAGGTTCGAGGGGTTTGACTGCTAATGGACTTTTTATATTGATTGATATACATTTATCAGTTGTATTTCGAGGAACCATTTTCCGCATAGGAAAGAGCAGAGGGAATAATCAATTTGCCTAATTGTCCCGAATCTATCATAACTTCACCTTCATAAACACTAACTGGAATATTTTTTAATGTTTTTTCGTTAGCATTTATTGTAATTGAATAATTTGCCTGACTTGATTCTCTATAATTGAAGGGTATTTCAATATTTGCTCCGATCAATTTTCTATTGATCAAATCGATATTGAGGTTAAGTTCAATAAGGTCGGATAACCCTATGACACCATCGAAAAAGTCGTGGAAATCAAAAAGAATAAAGTCAATTTTTTTTTGAGTTGCCAAATTCCGAAAAGGCTGGAATTTCAGCTTGAAATTGAGTATTTTTTTTGCCTACAGCTGTTTTAATCGTGTTGTTTTGTCGATAGAAACAATTTTGAAAAAAAATTCTGCTATTGTGGGCCTCAATATAAAACGAGAGCTTCCGGTGTCTATTAATAATTTAATTTTGGGGTGTTTGATCTGGATGTAGGGTAGGGCGTTGTTAGACGATATGTTGACTTCGATTAAGTCTGGTTGATTGAAGGGTCTGTTATTTGAAAATTTTCGATTTCGTTGATTGGTTCGGTATACTCGTTATAGTCGTATTGATTTTCGGAATTATTGTCGTCATTATATGGTTGAACTTCAATATCATGGTAATTTTGGCTATCACTATCTTCATATTGATTTGTATATAACTCTTCAAATACATATTTTGGGTTTTTATTCTGATTGAATGTTCGTGGGAAATTGTTGTGATTTTGGTTGAATGTTTTTTAAATTATTGTGATTTTGAGTGGGATATCTCTTTGTGAAAACATTTGTATTTTTCGAAACTCCTGACATAGGAGTTGGTTTGGGGAGTTGATTTATTGGTATTTGATTTGGTTTAAATACATTTTGGGGTGGCCCAAACGTTTCTCTATTTGTTGGAAATCTCCTAGGTGGTAATTGTCTAGGCTGTATATTAATTGGTTGCGATTGCCAATCAGGTTTCGAATTCGGATACTGAGAAAAGTTTGTTCGATTGAAATTTGGGTTATTTGGGTAATTGAAAGAGTTTTGATGATTTGCATTGAACGGATGTTGTTGATTTGGGGAATTTTGATAACTCTTTTGTAGGAGAATAACTTGTATTAAATTTTTCTACACTACTGTTCAAATTACCGTGAAGTTTTTCAAAAATTTCAAAATCGGTCACATACGCCATAGCATCTTCTAATCATTGGGGTTTGATAAGGTGCATATTATTTTTTAATACCCCTGTGCATCCTGCGATGAAAGTATTGAGTGCTGTTTTATCATAATGGCTAATTTTACAAAGTTTATCGGTTTCTGAAAGATTTGTGTCGTTACTAATTCGTTGAGCAACGCTACTTCGAAGCAACTGTAATCTACTTCCGATATAAATCAAATGCTCTCCCCTATTAGGGCGCGTTCTAGTTAATTCTTGAACTAAACAGTCCAAGTCCCTACGATCGGCTGAACATTGAGTTAATGCTGTTTTTAAGGTTTTCCAATTGGTCAATTCTGATCGATATCCAACCATAACTTCCGCCTTGCCTACTAATTTTTCCTGAATACAATCAAAAATGTGATTGTTCAATTCAGGATCATTTAAACTTGCATAGGTATTTGTCAAACCTTCACACCTCTTAATGAATTTATTTAGAGTGTTGCTATCTCCATCAAATGGCTTAATATTATCCAATTTTGACTTGAAAAGATTCTAATTCATTTTGTTATCTTGATTTCCGGTTGCCATTTTGTTGAATGTATCTGTGATATTTTCTACTGAATTGAGGGTGAGAGTGCGATTGACAAGTTCGTCAATATCTGTCATGAATATATAAAATTTAAAAAAAAATTCAAATCGAATTCAACCTAATCGTCTTCGATAGACTGGCCTACCCTAATGTCTTCAATAGACTGACCTACCCTCATGTCTCCAATAGACTGTCCTAACCTAATTCGTGTTTGCAATGCACTGCCTAACTATTGTAACCTAACCGAGTACCTTAAACAGAGGGTCGAGGGTATAAAAGGAATGGCACTTACGCTTCCGTAGTCTCCTTCCTTTTCCGATTCTTTGTCCTTTTCTTGATTGTACTTGAGGACTTGAAATCCCAAGTAGTGGATTTGCTTTTGACACGTTCGAACAGTCCCAAAAATCACTACCGTATAATCCTACCGACTGCGCCACTTAGGAACTTCGGACGACGGAAAGCTTTTTTAAAAAGATTTATTTTCGAAAAGACAGACAACCATACTCTACTGAGTAGTAACAAAGAATAATTTAACATAATGAATACAATAAAACAGTTGAAATGGAAAGTGCATAATTGCAGTTTGGAGATTCTTCTTATCTCCAGGTTCAGAGAACGATGACCGCTTCGTCAGCTGTACTCGTGGTAGGCGACTACCTAACTAACGTAAATGGTTATTACCGAGCAGTATTGTAACAGTGTAGAAGATAAAATACTTATTATCAATATTTGTTTAGTAATAAAGTTATAGTTTTTTTAATAATGTTTATTGTCGCTAGAACTGAGCACACATTTTGGTCCTAGTATGGAACACAGAGGGCCTGAGATATTGCAGGAGATTCTTTGTGTGGTGAGAGGGTGGCATCGACGAAGAGATGCTTGATGGTGATCTTTACGTTGCAAGCGTGTGTGACCGAGGCGTAGGCGATTAAGTAGTTCTTCGTTCCTCCTGTTTTTGGGTAAAAGTTGCCACGGTTTTACTGAACTTTTCAATTCGTGAAGTTTCGAGGTAGATTTACCATTTTTCCTGCCATACTGTTTCCAAGGAGTCTCTTATCGTAGTTCGAATGTCACTTGTCGCTACCAAAGTTACTATTTCAGAGTTCTCACTGGTTATAGCTTCTTTGGCTTTCTTGTCTGAATCTTCGTTACCGACTATTCCTATATGCGATGGTATCCAAACGAATTTAATTTCTTTGTTCTTGGATGCTGCTTCCTGTAGTTTATTTTTTATTTTGACTCCGAGTTGGTTTGTGATTTCTTGGGCGAGTCCGTTAGAATGAGGAAGCTTTAATTATTCGATGAGGTAATGAATGATATCGCACGATGAATGTCATATAATTCCCCAGTGAATACGGAGTTTGAACTGTAATGAAACGTCAGCTAGTTTTTGACGCGTCTGTAATTAGTTTCACAAACTCTTCGTGGCCCTCCAGTATGATTCTGAGTTTGTTCTTGAAGAATATTGGGTTAGTCGAGTACTTATTGGGTAGACTCAGATGGGTGATACATTTTGGCTTAGTAAATGTCCAAGGAGGAAGGGAGTAAAACTGAATGGGATAAGATCTGGTTGATGGTCATTCTGACCCTCTCGTAGAACGGTTTGGTTGTTCTGGGTTTGTTTTCGAAAATATGACTAAATTTATCAGGTATGGTATTCTCTCGAGTGGGATGTCTTGAGTAACCTTTCAGCTTAGCACTATATGTGAGGTTTAGGAGTGTTCTTCTATCGCATAGCGATGGTTCGCTAGATTCACCGTGAAGGCTTTCGATTGGTTTTGTGCAAAAGGATCCGAAGGATACACGAAGTGCAGAGTTCTGTATTGTGTCAAGTTGTTTCAATACTGATTTATTTGCAGATGAGTATGCAAACGAGTTTCGAGCGAATTACTGTTTCATAGAGCGTTAGGAAAGTTTGACGGTCAGATCCCCAATCCTTGTTTGCTCATGTGCATTTTCCTGTTCAATTTCTGGTCGGAAGTCATGTCCAGGAAACGGATAGAAGTTTCCATTTGCTTTTGCCGCAGCTTCTAATAGTTGGGGTAATTTTCCCATGGAGTATTTTCGTCAAACTTTCAGCTCAAGGCGATTCAACACTGGTTCAACACTGACCCTGACAGCTTTAATACCCTTTTTCATACTCATGTCCAACTTCGAATTTTTGTTCACAGTTTCTGTGGTGTGGGCGTTATCAATTCGGTTTTCCAATTTACTGATTATTTCCTTCATTTTGTACATTTCTGCCTTGATTTCTTCTCTGATTTTATCCATCTCAGTCTCGACGGTTCCCATTCTTTCTTCCAATAGAGTCGCCACACCACAAGTTCTTTTGAACCTTCGAGGGGTTCATCTTCCAGATTCTTCACTAGGTTGTGTACAGAAGCGTAAAGGGCCATTAAAATTCAATAAAAAATGCACATAGCCTATCTGCGTTTCCGTAGGTTACGTCCTAAGTGTTGATATGAATTAATAGTGAGTGTTCATCACGGTTTCAGTCAAAGTTTGATATTGTGTTTTTACCGAAACATGAAAATATTATGACAGCTTGCAGCGGAACACCCGGTATACGTATACTCTTCCTATCTGGTCGAATACCTTTTTACTCTTTTTGTCCGCTGCCTGATAAAAACGATGGCTTGGCTGGGCGACCGACGAACGATATTAGAATAAAATTTCACACTTCGTACGATTCAAGAACGTGTTTTATTTAAAGTGTCTCTTTCTCAATCCTGAGGGACTTGAGGGTTTGTCTCATGAGGTGTTGTACCCGTCTTGAAGGTAAGCTGTTACATTTGTTCATCTACAAACTTTTGCGGTTTTGGTACTTTTATGAGATAAATTGATTTTTCTGTACGAATTCCATTTAAATCTGTTTTTTGTTCGTGTCACTATTGTTTGATTGTGTATCAACCAATACTGTTTTTGTTGAAGGTTTAGTGAAGAAGACGATAAATAAATTCATTTTCATAACGAATCGCCGTCCTAGTATTTATTCCTTTACCCGCTACATCTTGGCACCCAACTCGTGGCAAGGAAAAATACAGGGCGTGATGAAAAATGGTTCTCAGAAGATCACCAAATGAGAATGTTTTGAACAAAAATTCACCACCAATGACCCGAAGTAGGGGTCTTCATAATAACGCAACGGGAACTACGGAGTTTTCCACCCCAGCTGGAGCGACGGGGGCAATTCCAAGGACGCGCGAAGGAATATGGAGCAACGATCAGCCTCAACTTACTTCAGCAGCAAATGGCATTCCTCCTCTTCCTCAATTACAAGCTTCGCAACCGCCAACTCCTTCTCCGCCGTATCGACAAGAAACTCAGGTATTCTCAAAGAACAAAGTGAGTGATTTTTCAGTATTTGGTAGCAGAACCAATAATTTAATGAGTAGATCTCTAGATTTCGAACATTTGAATATGCAAAATAATCCTGTACATGTGAAAAGCACAGGAGAAAATCGAAATTGTGGTGTTCTAGGAAATTTCGCAGAAGGTGTTCAACCAGATAATTTTCATTTACAATGTGAAAGCAATTCTAACAACGTTGGAGGAAATTGTGTCAATGAAACCGCTGCGAATTTTCCAGGGTGGCACTTTCAACACGATTTTTCCCCCATCCAGTAGGCAAAATAATATTTCACAAAAAAATTATATAGATACTTTCGTAACCCAAAGCTTACAGGGTGACCAACCTATGGAAAAAATAATCGACTTCAAAATATGCCACTGAGATCACATAGCATTTTACCTTCTCATGCTACGAGACAAAATTCAAATGTAAAATATTTTCCACCACCTAATTATGTACAGAGTGCTTACAATTCAATACATCCAACTTTAGAAACACAAGGCTTACAGAGTGGAGCAAATGCTATGGGGTCGCAAAATAACAATATGCCAGTTATTTGTCAAGGGTTACATAACTCTGGAAATACTTTTGCAAATCAGTTTATGGCGAGTAATTATTCCATTCCTTTGAATAACTCAAACAGTGTTCTGAATTTGAAACCGTGATTGATGTTATCAAAACACCTTTTAGCTACGTGAAATTGTTATATGTTATATGATTGTTTTACCGGAAACGCAAAAGTTTGGGTAAGTGTTTTATTGAATCAATTCTCAAACTTTAATACTTTTAAACAGTCTTTCCTCCAACAATTGTGGGGAACTTTGAGACAGGCCCTGAATCGTTCAGAATTACAAACTAGTAGGTACAATTCATGCACAAGCAATTACGTTGATAATTTTCTGAAACTAGTGACAAAAGCTAAGTACATAGAGCCCACCTACCCTGAACACGTTTAATCGCAATCCTAAGCCGTGGTTACCCCACTGAAATTGCAGTCTCACTCATCGGCGCAATGACAATATCGGATGCGTTAGAGCGCCTCAGGCAGGCTGACTTTGTGAGCTGTGCACAGTCACGAAAAAACTCGCGACCAGAATATCAGGAGAACTAACGGAATGACTTCCAGTTTGCTCATAGAAGCCGATCCCCGAGCCCAGGGCGCTCCAGGGTGACGTTCAAAGGCGAAAGTCAATATAGGGCGGAAAAAGAGAGAGCCTTCACTCGAACAGCCCAAGAGTGAGGGTGTTGACTAGTTGGGCTACAAACACCAGGGATGATCACCACCAAAAGGTCTTTCCTGAAAATAAGGGGATACCCTTAGAACAAACGCCAATCAATCTGCAAAACTCGAATCCAAGTGAGGAACTACTGAGTGATAAAAATATTTCTTGTCAACTTGACCACCCCCTAGACTGCCGGTGTCCAGCGGTATCAATATCCATCTTAGACTGTGGTTTTCCAGCCATTTTGGACACAGGAAGTAATATTTGTTGTATATCAGGGGCGGTTTGGGACCAAGTCCTTCACTTGGACCCAAAAATTCCTGTTTTTCCCGTCACTAGTGTTCGGGTGTCGGGGGGAGTTTCGGGGAAAACAACGTGTTATAAGCCAACAAGTGCTTTTGGAATTTGCTATCTCCAAGTGTCAGTTTCAACATGAGTTCCTCATTATCACTGATTTGATCAACCCCGTTATAATAGGGGCTGATTGGCTGAGGACCTCGCAGGCCAAGCTCGATCTGCACCTGAGGCAATTACATATTGGTGTTTGTAATGCATCAGTACCAGAAATTATTCTGGACTATGACTTCCTTCCCCCACCTCATCTGAGCCTACGCTAGAAGTCCCCATTAGAAGTGGAATCCACTGTGAATAGCGGAGATTGTGGTGTTTTGAATATTTTTGAGGATCTCACCCGTGATTGTAATATAAACAATTCTCAGAAAGTCGATCTGATTGAACTATTGAAGAAACATGCAGATGTTTTTTCGAATGTTCCGGGCCGCATATCCGGAAACCAGAATGATATTCAATTAAATGATTATACCCCTTTTCAAGTGAAACCTTACCCGGTACCAGTGGCTCACCGGAAAGCGGTCCAGGAAGAACTGGAGCGTATGGAAAAGTGGGGGGTTATTGTGAGGGCGTCAGCTCCATTCTGCAGCACTTTAGTGACCAGTGTGAAAAGAGATGGGAGTGTAAGGGTGTGTTTGGACGCTCGCTGACTGAATCGGGTTATGGTATCAGACTCCGAATTACCAAATAAAATTGAAGAAATGCTAAGAAGCTTGGGCGGAGCTGGGTTTATGTCGTCCATAGACCTCACTCATTCGTACTGGCAAAAACCACTTAGAGATGAGGCAAAAAAGTATACCGGGTTTGTTGTGGGCACCCGTTGTTACCAGTTTAACGTACTCCCATTTGGACTCAAAACAGCCGTTTCATCTTTCAGTCGTTGTATAGATAGCCTTCTAGGGCCAGAATTCAGGCCATTTGTGACAGCATATATTGATGAATTTTAATCAAATCGGTTTCATTTGACTAAGGTCTTTACTAGATTGCGCGAAATTGGTTTCAAGAATCGCCTGAAAAAATGCAAATTTTTCCAGGAGGAAATCAAATTCGTGGGTTACATGATCTCTCCGTCAGGCGTACAAAGTGACCCTGAACGGGTACAAGCTATTGTCGATTTTCCTACTCCGAAGTCTGTCAAGCAGTTGCAGGGGTTCATAGGCCTTTGCAACTATGATCGGGCGTTTTGTCCCAACTTTGCAGCCCTTTCTGAGCCATTGGTCTCATTACTGCGGAAGAAGAATAAGTGGAAGTGGGAAGATTCTCAGGACAACGCATTTCAGGAACTCAAGAAAACCATATCCCGTGAAGTTCTGCTGTACCATCCAGACTACTCTCACAATTTCTATGTACAAACCGATTCGAGTGACTTCGGTATTGGCGCTCAATTATTCTAGAAAATATCTGGAAAAAAATGCGTAGTTGGTTTTGCTAGTAATCTTCTCCTAGACCGGGATAGAAATTATAGTATTCCTGAAAAGGAAACCTTGGCAATTTTTTGGGCTTTACAGAGATGGAGGGTTTATCTGCTGGGCAGGCCCTTCGTTGTGCTCTCTGATCACCGAACACTCTCGTATCTCCAAATATGTAGGCTTCTGTCAGGCCGCATTACGCGGTGGGTTCTGGCACTTCAAGAGTATGATTATACTGTGGAGTACATATCTGGCAAGGAGAACGTTGTCCCCGATGTACTATCTAGGAACCCACCTTTTCGACCTTCAACCCCGAGTGACAAGTGCTTCAGGGTACTCGCTTGTAGCACAAGCAAGGACCTTACCTCCGAAGCGACCAGCCGACTAAGGAATATCTTGAAGGAACTTCCGGTGAAGCAATTGGAGTACCAAGGGTTGGCACGCATTATTTCGGATTTGTCAACCCGGGATCATCCAGGCCATTGTCGTTTCGTTATCTATAATGGGCTACTTTATGCACGTAAATCGCAATCTGAACCAGCCCTTTTGTGCATACCCAAATGTTTAGTACCTCAAGTTATTCGTATCTTTCACGAAGCTATTGGTCATTTCGGAGTATATAAAACTTGGTGCTCACTCAAGCGGGAAGTTCATTTCAAGAATATAAAACGAGAGATCAAGCTATGCGAGATCTGCCTGTTCACCAAACACTGCTCCCTGTCAGATCCCCCTCAAAAGGCCATTATTCCGGAGGGACCCAATGATCTCCTAGCCTTGGACCTTTATGGGTCTTTGCCTTCGTCAGTAGGTGGCGTAACTTATCTATGCGTTGTCGTCGATGTATTCACTAAGTATGTCACTTTGTATAGCTTAAAACGCACCACCTCTGAGGCCATCCTAAATCGATTAGTGAAGGAGTATTTCCAGAAATTTTCTCCTCCAAAGAGAATCCTTACCGACCATGGAACGCAATTCACCTCTGCCGTTTGGATCAATGTATTGCGGAAGTATAACAACCAAGTCCGCCTTGCCCAAGCGAATCCTTCTGAAAGATGGATGAGGGAACTTTCCCGTCTTTTTCTCGTTTTCTGTCATGAGAAGCACACCCGTTGGGCATGTGATGTGCCCAAATTGGCTCATCTGTTGAATAATGTTGTCCATGAGACTACTGGCCTGGCTCCCGTAGAGTTGCAGTTGCGAACCCCTCCGAACCTCTTTTTACCCGCAAAAAAAGTGTTTCCATTTGAAGAAGTACAAATGGACACCCATATTAAGTTGTTTCTGGCTAGAGAGAGTTTCCTTTCGAAAGCCAAACGCCGTGAAGTTACCAAAGCCGAGCGCCGCATTCAAAAGTATTCCCTCAATGACTTGGTGCTCTTGCGTGCGAATCCTCTGTCTTCAGTACTCACTTCTAAGACCAAGAAGTTTATGCTATTATTGAGGGACCTTTCCGGATATAGAAGATCGTGGATGATGATATCTATGCCTTGGAGAAACAGGATACAGGGCATGATCGAGGGTATTTTCATGTTAGTCACCTCCGTCTTTTTAATTCAAATCCTCCTCTCGAAATATAGTGTCAATCGAAGGACTTCGGGGGCAGGTGAGGCGGAACACCCGGTATACGTATACTCTTCCTATCTGGTCGAATACCTTTTTACTCTTTTTGTCCGCTGCCTGATAAAAACGATGGCTTGGCTGGGCGACCGCCAAACGATATTAGAATAAAATTTCACACTTCGTACGATTCAAGAACGTGTTTTATTTAGAGTGTCTCTTTCTCAATCCTGAGGGACTTGAGGGTTTGTCTCATGAGGTGTTGTACCCGTCTTGAAGGTAAGCTGTTACATTTGTTCATCTATAAACTTTTGAGGTTTTGGTACTTTTATGAGATAAATTGATTTTTCTGTACGAATTCCATTTAAATCTGTTTTTTGTTCGTGACTGCGAATGCAGTCACTATTGTTTGATTGTATATTAACCAATACTGTTTTCTTTGAAGGTTTAGTGAAGAAGACGATATTTAATTAATTTTCATAACGAATCGCCGTCCTAGTATTTTTTCCTTTACCCGCATACCCGACCAGTGGCGGCGTTTAGCCGGGCGCTCCGCTACAAGCTTGTTGGAGGTTAGACACTGTTTTACAAATCAACTATAAAATCGAAAACATGATTCGATACAGAAATTTTAACCAATCGAAAAAGCATTTATTTACATTTTTTTTTGTAAAATTTGTTTTTACTCCCAGGTTTTCGGAGAAAACCCCTCAAAAGCAGAGCTTGTGCGAGCAAGGGAGATCCGGGACCTACAGTTTAAATAAAAGTGGAATCCGAACCACTTCAGCTCAGTGACACACGACCGGGGATCGAACCCGGACCGTCTGGGTGGAAGCCAAACGCTCTAACACCTCGACCACTTCGCTGTACATGAGTGGAATAATCGCTTAAATCAGATTAAATATCTTTATACCTAATAAAAATCTGACCCACAATTGCCAAATCAAATGTTTAGCAAAGTTTTGTTATTTTTCATCGCGTACTTGGTGTTTGAAAACATATAATTTGGAAATTGTTGGTTAATGTTCATGTGACAATTTTCCACTGTAGATTTTTCAAGTTTTTGTTGAGAAGAAAAAAGGTATTCTGCACAACATGATATTTGTAATCGAAGCGTATATTCAATGGTTAGAATAACTCATTATTATTTCCTTTGAAACTAGAATTTCTTTTAAAAAACTACTTTAGAGAAAATACATTTTCAGTGGCTGTTTTTCGTCAAATTCCCATCGTTTGGTTAACCTAATTCAATTATTAGTAATTAAGTACAGGTAGGTCAAAAATTGTAATTGTTGAGTCCTACTTTGTTGACTCGTAGAACCTGAATACGTAAAAATATACAGGGTGTTTCATTGAATATGCCTACTCATTTCCAGATAAACCAAAAATCATCAACGTTGATTCCCTCAATAAAAAAGTTCCAATTTTCATCGGATATACCCAAGAAAATTCTTTAAATTCATCTTTAAATACAGACGATACAAGGTTGAACAACACACCTTTGAGAATCTTGAAATATTTTAAAATACATAGTAGTATTATATTTTTTACAACTGCTATAAAAAGTTATGCCGAATATAAAATCAACTAAGTGAGAAAAACATTGATTTAACATATCGCGTGAAAAAAATCACACACTTCAACCTTGTGCAGTACCGTCACTTTTGTCGAAAGTAATAGCTCTCAGAAGCGTCTAACAATACTGCTTATAACAATGATAACCGGTGTTTCGGGATCTTGCAACTAGCAGGTATTTTGATCATTTATCTGCTGGAAGAGACTTTTAATGTTATCGAGTTCTACGATATGGAAAATAAAGACTAATTAGTATGTACACCGCCCGAGTTTTCAAAGTAATGCATTGTAACTTGCATTATTGGTCAGGTGAAAATCACCATTGGGTTAGGAATTCCAATTTTTGATCCGTGTCAGATGTAAATTTCAATTCAATTCATTTTTGATCCATCGAGCTGAATAGCTATAGGACAAATCAGGTTGTACATATAAAATTAGGTCATTATCTTGGTAAGATGGTGAAATGGATTGCAATTAATCAAATCTATTTATGAATGTATAAATGAAGATATAACACTGAATCAGTTAAGATTTCGGAAATATCAATTGGCAAGAATGATCATCTTTCATATCTCCCTCCAACAGAAAGCGCAGAAGTACAACATTGTTACAGGGCATATTATCAGCCTCAAACTTTGCTGGGTAACGAACTGACAGCAACAGATTGGAGCTGGAAGCAACATTAACGTGGCATTATGCCCTAATTGACAGATAAAGAATTAATTCAGGAAACATTGCTCAAAACTATTTGCTGCAGCTGTGAAACTAGATGAAACAGTCTGAAATGTGGCTGCTAAAAACATAGTTTGAAACGCACAAATTTATGTTCAAATTGTCATGGTTCTGAAAAATGCGCCAATGTTGATGAAAAAACCTACGAAGAAGTTAATTGTGGATGAAGAACCAATGCAGACTGGAAAAAATAATGGAGACGAAGGCGATGATGGTATTGAAGATTTCGAAGATCTACTAGAATCGGGAACATTTGTCGAATTTTACGATGAAGAAATGCCATCAAAAGCTAAAACTAATGGATAAGTGATTAGAAGTCAAGAAAAAGTATTTATAAATATAAAATTCCCTTTTAATCCTATTTTTAATACTTAGAAAATTAACCACTTTTGCATGTTTGCATGTTTGCATGGAAGGTGAAAACATTTTTAGAGTAAATTTCAATAAATACACGAAATACATGGGATTTTGGTTGATTGCGGAATTCAATGAAACTCTAGTATGTTGTAGTTGTAGATTACGATATGTCTGTAACACTTCAAATGGACCATAATCAAATCGTATGATTAGTTTCGGAGGAAAAGTAGTTATAAAAACAGAAAATTAAGGTAATTTATCACAAATTGAGGCTATTTCTAGATTATTCTCGTGAATTGACTTGAATATGTCATGTCTTTGGTAACGCAACAATATTATGATCAAAAACAGTATTTATTCTATCAGGGTCATCACAAACGTTCTCAAAATATACTATTTCAACATTGTTTACTTCACTTATCAAAAATTGTTTTTTCCGTTAACCAGCTGTCATCCCCTTACGAACGACAGCCCTCAGAAGTCGAAACTTGTGCGAGCTAAGGATTAACGAGGTGTTACCTTTTTACGTGCGATTCCTAGCACTTTCTCGGGCCATCAGAAAAAGTTCTGCAGTCGCTAGGGTTTGAACCTTTGACTGGCAGCCAAAAGTGATTGAAATAATGTCGCTTTAACCACTCGGCTACCTGGCCCCATAATTGAGGTTTATTCTAGTTTGATTTCGAGGTTTTCTGGCTGAGTTATGCTGACCATTTAGAAAAGCAAAACAATAAAGAAAGTACTCAAATATATTCTATTCCGAAGTTATTCATTTCAATACAAGGGCCCTACAAAAAGTAACAATATATATTCATCTGATTATTTGATATGCATTTAATAATACTTGAGACTCACGAACAGCAACAACTTGATCGCATTTCAAAGTATTGGTAGATGGAAATTTTATATGTTCCATTATATACCGACTGTAACTGAGGTACCAAATACCACTAGCCACATTCCCACCACCCTGGCACCCGACCGACATGTGCAGTTATGCCCTGTAAGTTCGTTCGCAAACATATCAAACATATTCATATTTCCGAAGTTATTCATTTCAGTCTTTCAATATCTTGAAGAACCACGTTTTCAACTTTTAACGTTAAAATGTGAAAAATTAAACTTATATTTTTAAAATACAAGTGCCCAACAGATTTGAGTACTTTTTCGAATACCCCGGTATGGTGACATACCGTGCTTGTATTATCATAGTGTTGCTTTTCTAAACATAAAATCTTGAAATCAAACTAGGAACAATCTCAATTCTGATAAGAAAGTAAACAACTTCGAAATAGTATATTTTATGATGACCATGGTAGCCTATATACTCTTTTGGATCGTAACAATGTTGCGGTTCTAAAATCATGACATATTTAAGCCAGATCACGGGAATAAACTAGAAAAAGTCACAATTTGTTAATTATCTGTTTTTGTAACTACTTTTGAAATCACCCTGTTTCTCCGAAACTAATCATACGACATACCAGAGTTTCATTGAATTCCGCAATCAACCAAAATCCCATGTATTCCGTGCGGGGTCCTTTGCCATAATGAATATTTCATCAGAAAGTAGAGATTTCAACGAACAAAAAGTATACTGATTTTTTCAAAAGGCAGATATTTTGACGTGAAATTTTTTTATTGAAAATAGGGGTGCTTTTAATACCTTCACCATTCATATGTTCATATTGTACCAAATATCCCAATTTTGTAGAAACCGCACATTTCACAGAAATCATAAAAATTTTCTCCATCTGAATTGAAATAGCTTTCAAATACTGTAGAATTAGTCCCGACCTTGAGAGGGTTATTGCTTCTGGTACATTTCAATTTTCTCTAGTTTCTTCGGAAACAGGGCTTTCAAATGAAAAACATTTCATTCGCCATGTATATGGAATAGGTACCGCACTAACCTAGACAAGAATTGTTGGAAAATAGCCCATGATGCATGTTATTCCATGAATAAATGGGCGTTTAGTCAATTCTCGGAGTTGTTAAATATTCTGAGCAGAAAGCTTCACTTTTCATTTTTGACACACTGTATCTCGAAAACTAGTCGGCCGATTTTTTTGTGCCTGTGGAAACTTTTGTCGAGGAAGTCGAAATCTACATTATAGCAAAAATTCAGGGAATTTAACCGAAAGCCATTTTCCGTAAGGAAAGTGCGGGGTCCTTTATGTTCTGAAATTGAATTGGTGGGTTAATTAAACGGCATATTTTTAAATTTTTTTTCATTTTTTATAACTTTCCTATTGATGGACGAGTTTCAACAAACTTTTAACAAGAACTATTTAAAAATGTCGCGAATCCAGTGGATTGGTGAGATTTGTTCTAAAAAAATAATATTAGATTTTGAACCTTGAAAAATGAGAACAGTTGGCCCAGAAAACGAAGAATTACTCATTAAAGGACCACGCACACATGTTATGGGAAAAAGTCTTTCGGTGAAAATGGCTGGATTTTTTATATGTAGTAGCTGGAGCCATTCCGAGTAAAAGTCTCCATTGGCCCAACTCGATCGTATGACTAGATTCGGCGCTAGAGGGTGCCAACTCAAAACTTTTTTTTGTAGGAGATGAAAATAAAAAACCAAAAAATTGTTTTTTGGATTTTTCGCATCAATTTTGAGGTTATGTGAAAAAAATGTAAATACAAAAGTTGTGAATCTTTTTATTACCTACAACTTTGCTATTCAACTGTTTTTGATAGGACTCGTAGTTTGGCAAAGAAATCGTGATAAACCGTTTTCCACCCTTAAAATCTTACCCCTTCTACTTCCCGACCACAAATCGACCGTTAATTTAATAATTTTTCCTTTTATTTTTGTTATATTTTCTTACTTTTTTTGGTCTCAATACTCGAATACCAGTTCACAAATTCTAAAATGGCATGCATAAACCTGAACTAAATGAATTGAAACCTGCTCCATTATGAAACAACTACACATACATATTTCATTGCCATCTAACGATTACGGTATGTAATCAAGCATCATTAAGAATTCGAGAGGTGTCCAGCTTGACGCACTGAAGTCTAAAATGAGCTTGATTACTGTAGAAACTCACGTTTCCACAGGACTTCCCGGAGAATTTTTATTAAGAGTAGGTCCTTGACAATGACATCGGCATGACAAAGATGAGCAATCGGATAATTATTATTAGTTGAGTTGGTATTTGTTCATTCACTCAATGAAAGCATGTGGGCGTAAATAATTTTGGAATTAAAATCGCAAAAGTGTGTGTACTCGCACGTAGATAGTAAATAAAATATACCGCGAATGCGAAAACGAAATTTCTGATCGAAAGTGTCTATGGCACGATAGCTAGATTAATAAGTTTGGTATTATGTACAACAGGGTAGGTCAAAGGAATTAGAAAACACAGAAGACTGAAATGGAGTTGAACTATACATTGCCATTACTTTTTCGGAATTTCAACCTTCCGCAGTCTGAAAATGAAAAAATGTTAAGGTATTTGGAACGCTTGAGCAGTTTTCTTACAAAAATTTGGTATGATTTCTCGACAGTGATTTTTTTGAGAATTTTCGTCCATTTACAATCGGAGATTATTGTACTCAAAGTTGCTCACCAATAGACTTTTAAATCATAGCACTATAGGCTGTACAGAAGAAACGCGTCTTACAAATTGGATGGAAAACTAACACGTCAATTAACTCGATAACAATGCTAATAAACAAATCTGGAAAAATTCGTCCGTTAAATTATCGAAATACAAGCTCCCAAAGTCGGCAATGTTTTGATCGATGAGAACATAAAAATGACCACAGACAATGACCTCCATATATATATATATATATATATATATATATATATAACAGGAAGTTATTCATGACATCTACAGTCACTAGTTGAAACTTAATTTGACACGAACCAAGGAATCCAAAAGTAGAGGTTTGTCCACAAATTGACAGGCAGCCAACAATTCGTTGTTCTGACCAACCCAAGGTTCAATCAAGTTTCTAATACGTTATGAGGAACGCAAGCAGAATCTAAGTGAAAATATTTCGTTTTAATTCCGAGAGTTCTAACCTTTTACAGCTGTTTCGTGCTAACGCACTCATCAGAAAGGATTTATGGAGCTCTCGAAATCAAAACGAATCCACTCAAGAATTAATACCGTGAGGCAAGACAGAATATAACAGGAAGTTATTCATGACATCTACAGTCACTAGTTGAAACTTAATTTGACACGAACCAAGGAATCCAAAAGTAGAGGTTTGTCCACAAATTGACAGGCAGCCAACAATTCGTTGTTCTGACCAACCCAAGGTTCAATCAAGTTTCTAATACGTATTAATTAAAACGAAATATACTCTATTTTCACATATATATATATATATATATATATATATATTGTGAACGATCGACCATATAGTTTCCTGATGACTTGCTTATGTCAAACATATATGGCAGCTATCTATCAAAAAATGGATGGTGAAACTCTCCAAGAAATTTGGCATCATGGACCAAGGACTCCTTAACATCTTCTATCTTATAGCTTGCCCCCTATTAGGTGCTTTGTTATATTCTCCTCTTAGACAGATCTCACCATGTGGTAGTCGAAGGAATTTCATCTGACGCTCTACCAATAAATGCTAGTGTACCTCAAGGCCATTCACTCGCTTTGGGAGGTTGATCTGCAAGCATATGCTGATAATCTGGTCCTAGTTGTAAACGATAAATCCGAAGAGATGATCTCCTACGTCCTTCAGGATATATTGGATACCATATATAAATGGTTTGAGAGGGAGGAAATGTCCATTAACCCCCACAAAATGGTCATAGTACCATTCACCAGGAAAAGGAAGCTGGAACATTTAATACCTCCTTCCATCAATGGTGTAACAATTCCTTTTGCTAGTGAAGCAAAATATCTGGGAATAACCCTGGATAAAAAACTAAATTGGAACTCGCTCTTGGAAAAGACTATCCGGAAGGCTAGCCTATCATTATGGACATGCCGCAGAATATGTGGCAAAACATGAGGCATGTCACCAAAACATGAGGCATGTCACCAAAACACATATATTGAAGAAAGGCAAGACGGGCAACATACAGACTCTACCAAGCGGCCATTAGTCTACCGCAGGCATGTGTCATGAGAGCATGCTGGAGGGCATAATAGCTCACAACATTCTAGGAATGCCCTCATACATCATGCCTGAAACTATCAACCTTCACACGTCCTACACTGTGGTCTTTACCGAAAGAGAAGACTGGGTCCGGAATGAAACCAACCTATGTAGGACAAATGAAAGTTGGTTCATAGATGGTTCCAAAACTCTGGAAGGCGTCGGAGCCGGAATATATGGGATGAACTCAGTAGTGAAACGCTCGTTCAGTATGGGTAAACTAGCTACGATATTTCATTGAAATGTGTGCCAGGGAGCTGGAAAATCGACACCACACACGAAGAACAATAAAAATATTTTCAGATAAGCAGCACTGAAATCAAAAGGGGGGGCCGAAACAACGTTCACTGGACCAGAACCGGTAATCGGTTTAGCATATAGCACTGTCAAGAATGTCATAACAGCTTGGGCAGACAATAAAATACTCGAGTACTGGCGTAGTCTACCGGGCCTAGCCCATTCGAAAGCATTTGTTGCTTGTACAAGGAAAAAACAAGACTCTGACAAACTGCTAGAACTCAGTAGAGCGAATCTCAGAGTTATAGTAGGTTCTGGCCACTGCAAACTCAAACATCACATGCATAAAATCAGACTTTCATAAGATGCAGAGTGCCGGCTGTGCATGGAGGATGATGAAACGGCTAAACACATTCTGTGTAGATGCCCTGCAGCGGCCAGAACCAGATTCTCAATATTTGGCGATACGACAGTAAGGCCAGAAAAGCTGGTAAATTGTTCTCCCAATGCATTCCTCAATTTCGTCAAGAGATTGGATATACTGGTAGAAATATAACCATAGGGTGAGCCACAATAGGCCATTGGCCGCAGTGGAGGGCCTGATACGGGCCCACTCACGTTCAAACGTAACCTAACCTAACCTCAAGAATCCATTGTCACCAACATTTTTCACACTTTACATTAACAATTTGTTGGGAATAACCTCATGTCCAGTTCACAAATTTTGTGGATGACGTACCCTTCATACGGTTTTTTTCCCAGAGCTCCAATATCAGCCCTTGGAACCAGAATAAACGGAGTGAGCGATATGAATATATGAACCTGGCCAAAAATTGCAGAGTGGAATTTGATGCAAACACACGGTAAAAGGTAAGGGCTGTCGAAGACTTCTTAGGGTTGCGCGTAGGGGTGCAACAGATTGATGGAAATAACAATTTCAACAAAGAATAAATTAATGGAGTGCATCAGCTCCTAAACATGTATACAATATAGACTCTGTCCAGAAAAACGCAATTCGTCTAGTCAGATGCCTTGTTCACAAACTCGCTTACTTCACTGAAACACCGTAGAAAAGATATTTGTACAACCGATACTCCTTTAAGTTATTATCAGTCATTCCACAGAAATGGCTAGGAAGGTGTTCCAGAAGCATAGAGCATTCAAAAAAAGCACTAACTAATAGCTTCTTCGGTTCTAACGATGTTCTCTGAACACTACAGGATGTTCCTTTTCGTGGGAACCTGAAAAAAATAACAGTTCCCATACTAAACCAAATAATAGTTATTTATGTATCAAGGGCGTAAAGTAGGCGTTTATGGCCTGCGGCGTGGATGATGGCCCGATGGCGTTAGCCGAGGGCCATCACACGCCGAAGAAATTAATGAGTCTTCACAGTGAATTTCGAAGAGGACACCTCATGAGTCAGTAAAAAATTTACTATTCGCTGTCATTAATTCAATGGGCAATTCTAGACGTCACAGTTACGTAAGCTACATCAAGATCAGTGAGACCAAAAATTAAGATGTGAGTTTGGTTGTTTACTGGTAATAATTAATACCCCAGGAGTAATCCAATATATTTTTGCCAACAAGTTTTCTGCAAATTGTACTCTGGATTCATGCTCTAAATCCAATTATAAGTAGCTTATTCCAGAACCTTTCCTTAATATAATGTATTAATATTTCGAAATTAACTGGCCTTGATTGTTCATTTTAGGTATTAATGAACTGAGAATAATAGAAGTTATTGAAGACAGCTATTTAATTTCGTCAGTATCGTATCGTATTCTGAAATTTGCCTATCAGAAAAAATTTAAAAAAGTTCAAATTAACTAATAATATTTCTCTTTTTCAAAAGCGTTGACGTATCGGAGAAAATTTTTCCACCGTTTTCAAAACTCTGAAGATCTATTTTTATTAGGTTTGGAGAAGAAAAGATCTGTTTTTGACAAATTTCCTTTGTCATTTGTCAAAAACGAGTTTTGATTAGTTGATGACATTAGTGACATTAGTGTTTTCTGTAAATATTACAAAAAAATTGCTTAATTTTTATAGTAGTTTTTCTATTTCTATTTCAATTTCTTTGAAGGGACAATGGTAGAATTTAGGATTACTACAATTATACCGTCAGGTCGTAAACTAAGTACGTACCCATACGAGTGATATAAAATACTGAAAAGAAAAAGCAAAAGTGGAATTGCAAAAGTAACAATTTACTAGTACCTATATCATGGCTAATATGTAATTGTAAACTTTTTGATGCACTCCGTGGTATATTTTTTAATTTTGTTGGTTCTGAATATATGTACAATCTGTTCATATGGACTGTTCTTTAAATTATTTCAATTTGATAAACTTTCCAATAGTACAGTATTCCCTAACTATACAAAAAATATGTTTATGGAAAAGATAAAATATCAATCGATGGACTATAAATGATGCAATAAATGATGCGTAGTACTGGTTCTTGAAAATTACCGAAAACAAAAATCTGAAACAACATATAACGTCTGAAAAAACAAAATGTTTGTAGTAACAAAATCGAAGAACGAGTTTTATTCTTGAAACAGGATACGAACAGCTCGAATCTTGAATCTATGTAAATTGTGTGCAATTTCCTTCTGAGAGTAACGGCACGCATAAAAATTATACGCATACTATTATCCCACAACTGGAATCAAATAAGGAAAACTAATGGTGCTATGCACTGAGAACTTATAATGGTTCAAGGTTTCTATTGTTCTGGTTGTTTAACAACTAAGTGAATGAAATAACCGGAGGCAGGCTTCTGATTTTTTCAACGTAGTGGCATTTTTCAAAGATAGTTCGACAATTTCAAATGGTAAAGTACAACAGAAATAACGAAGATCAATGTAAACACTGCTCAAAATGTCTCTTCTGTTCGAAACAAAATATTAATGTTTTTGAGTGGAATTTTAAATTTCTTGAGGATTCAATTCCTGAAATATCCTCACCTGAATCTACTACAACTTGACGAGGTTGAATCTAGAACTCTTTCAATTTTATCCAGAGATGAAAATCTGAAAAGGTAAGATGGGGCAAAAAACATTTGAAACATGAGAATGCAACATTTTCCATTGAAAATAATAAACATACTGGCAGATGTCTATCTGACGGATGTAGTATACGAGTGGCGACTATAATGATCTATGATGATTCTTGATGATCAGAATCGGTTTTCAAATTCTTTTTCGTCCCACATCACATGATGAAATGGTTTAACTAATTAAATATCCTAAGCCGAGTACGATTGAGCTGAAATTTGGCACAGGTATTAGGAATCGATGACAATTCAATAAAAAAAACCCTGACTCCTGTAGGCTATATAGAGAACGAGAAAGAATTCGGAAAATTTTCCGACGGTATCGGACGTGGAAAATTACGATGTGAAGAAATTGTCAGTAGGGTGTGTAAGGGGGGGGGGGGGGGGCTTGAACCAGACACATCAACGATGCATTTTGGTGGTGGTACTACCCTGGCATCGTAATGATAAATTCAAAAATATAAAATCGACCAATTTTCAAAAAGTTAAAAATTGTAGAAGCGAATTTCCTGTGCTTCAATGGAAATAAAATTGAAATTCTGACTTTCAAGTTAAAAATAACTTGTATTTAGAAGATTCAACAGATACTAAGTTCTTGGGTATAGGTTAGGTTAGGTTTGAACTTGAGTGGACCCGTATCAGGCCCTTCATTGCGGCCAATGGCCTATTGTGGCTCACCCTATGGTTATATTTCTCCCAGTATATTCAATCTCTTGAAGAAATTGAGGAATGTATTAGGAGAACAATTTACCAGGTGGCCTTACTGTCGTATCGCCAAATAGTGAGAATCTGGTTCTGGCCGCTGCAGGGCATGTACACAGAATGTGTTTAGCCGTTTCATCATCCTCCATGCATAGCCGGCACTCTGTATCTTGTGCAAGTCCGATTTGATGCATGTAATGTTTCAGTTTGCAGTGGCCAGTAAGCAAACCTACAATAACTCTGAGATGCGCTCTACTGAGTTCTAGCAGTTTGTCAGAGTCCTGTTTTTTCCTTGTACAAGCAATAAATGCTTTGGAATGGGCTAGGCCCGGTAGACTACGCCAGTACTCGAGTCTTTTATTGTCTGCCCAAGCTGTTATGACATTCTTGGCAGTGCTATATACTAAACCGATTACCGGTTCTGGTCCAGTGAACGTTGTTTCGGACCCCCCTTTTGCTAGGGCGTCCGCTATTTCATTTCCTTCTAGGCCTGTGTGACCTGGTATCCAGACTAGGATCCAGAGTCGGTTTAAGGTGTCTCTGCAGTTCCATTTTGCCCTAGATTTAAAGCAGTTGGATTCAAGCGCTTTAAGTGCTGCTTGACTATCTGAAAATATTTTTATTGTTTTTCGGGTGTGGTGTCGATTTTCCAGCTCCCTGGCACACATTTCAATGTCATATACCTCTGCCTGAAATATCGTTTACCCATACTGAACGAGCGTTTCACTACTGGGTTCATCCCATATATTCCGGCTCCGACGCCTTCCTGAGTTTTGGAACCGTCGGTGAACCAACGTTCATTTGCCCTACATAGGTTGGTTTCCTTCCGGACCCAGTCTTCTCTTTCGGGAAAGACCACAGTGTAGGACGTGTGAAGGTTGATAGTTTTAGGCATGATGTCTGAGGGCATTCCTAGAATATTGTGAGCTATTATGCCCTCCAGCATACTGCTGCCTCTCATGACACATGCCTGCGGTAGACTAATGGCCGCTTGGTAAAGTCTGTATGTTGCCCATCTTGCATCTCTCTCCAGAACTATGTGGAGAGGAAGTAATCCAAGGAGGACTTCCATTGCTGCCGTTGGCGTGGAGCGAATGCTTCCAGTAATCGCCAGGCACGCTTGTCTCTGTAGTCCGTTGAGTTTAGCAATGGCCATTTTTTTATGACCCTTGCTCCACCAGACTATAGAGCCATACGTTATCATTGGACGTATGACGGTCACGTACAACCAATATACGTGTTTTGATGACATGCCACATATTCTGCGGCATGTCCATAATGATAGGCTAGCCTTCCGGATAGTCTTTTCCAAGAGCGAGTTCCAATTTAGTTTTTAATCCAGGGTTATTCCCAGATATTTTGTTTCACTAGCAAAAGGAATTGATGGAAGGAGGTATTAAATGTTCCAGCTTCCTTTTCCTGGTGAAAGGTACTATGACCATATTGTGGGGGTTAATGGACATTTCCTCCCTCTCACACCATTTAAATATGGTATCCAATATATCCTGAAGGACGTAAGAGATCGTCTCTTCGGATTTATCGTTTATTACTAGGACCAGATCGTCAGCATATGCTTGCAGATCAACCTCCCAAAGCGAGAGAATGGCCAACAGATCATCCACCAGCAGTGACCATAACAGTGGGGAGAGGACCCCCCCTGAGGACAGCCCCTGGCTGGCTTGAAGCTGACACTTTCTCCCTGTAGTTATAGTTCTGTTGTGAAGCATAGTTCTTATCCAGTCACATAGTATCGGTTCAATCCCTCTAGAGACAGTGGCCACATATAGGGAGTGAGGTAGTGCATTATTAAATGCTCCTTCAATGTCCAAGAATGCAGCGACTGCTATCTCCTGGCGTTCCAGGGCGTCGCTTATTCCTGAGACAAGGTTGTCAGAATAATTTTAAAAAACGCTAGTTGTCAACGGTTAAAGCATCCTGTTTCGCATTATTTCAAACTGTGGAAGATTAAAACCCCCAAAAAAACCATATCAAACATTCAGTTGAATGTATTTTCCAAATAACCAACATAACCAGGAATGCCAACTCGACATCAAGAAATTTATCAAAACATTTCCCAAACTCAAGAAGTGCTCGTGTATAACGGTCTATAAAAGTAATTGATCACTGAGAGAAAGAAGTTTGATTCGTGATAGGTACATCTAATCCACGGAAGTAATGAATATGAGACGGATTCGAGAAGTTTCTTTTCATAATATTGGTCATAGTTGTAGGAACCAAATTAATTTTAATAACGCCAAGTCAATGTTTCGGATCGAATTAACATTATAAACACGAACTTACCTCTTGCAAAACTATCCTTGACAATGTTGATTAAACGGATCATTAATTATGTGATGAGACACTATAGGCGGAAATACGCTATCTAGGAATTTGTTGATTCATACAGATACATAATAGCGTGAAATGGATAATCATCCTACGTAAAGAAGTGGAAAATAAATACTTTTGGTATTCAGAAGTTTTCTCATCTCCTTTGAATATGACATCACATACAGGAGTGCGAGTAGAAAATTAAATCATTTTGAAATCACATTTCACAATGTAGAATGGTTCCACTGTTTCGGCCTGCGACGTTTTAGAATACCTATAAAAACATCTATGGTTGTCAAATCTGGAGATTAAGCAGATTTCAGTCAGTCTTTTTTATCTTTGAAAAATGACGTTCCTTTTATATTTGACTGCGCAGCCAAAACAGACCTGGTGCGAATACTGCCACGAGAGGACAACAACAAGTTGCCAAAAATGCGACATTGGAGTTCACGTCGAAGTTGCTGACAAATTGTTTCTTCTTTTATTCCCAAATAACTTGAAAATCCAAAACTTCTTTAGGATCTTTTTATCGTTATAATTTTTTCTCATTTAATGAAATCTGTATCTATTATCGGATGGACATCCTTAGCACGGACTCACTCTATAGGTATGACTTAACCTCCCTCTAATTTGAAAATTTTGAGTTCAAAATGCTTCAGTGGCCAATCTTGATAACTGCAATGTAATGTGCATGTCAAAAATTGTAACGGAAGACTTCTCTTCTATTCTATTGAGGACAAGTTTTTCAGGTTCCAATTTAACCCCAGATTAATTAACTAATGGCTAGAATGTGATCCTTCCAACATCATCTAAGATTTTGGAAAAAATCGTGTCTCTACAATTTGACTCTTTTCTGAACACTCATCAAATCTTACCCCAGACTCAGTCTGGGTTTCGTCAACTTTATAGCACTACTTCTGCACTTCTTGAAGTGACTGGTGACATTTTCCGTGCCTCGGATAGTAAACTCAATACGTGTCTCGTGCTTTTGGATTACAGCTAGGCCTTTGACACCTTTGATAATGCTACTCTTTGTATTAAATTAGGTTATTTGGGTTTAGATCCTAATGTTATTTCTTTTTCTTTTCGAATTATCTATCAAAAAGACATCATCTCCATGCGTGACAGATTATCTGAATATGTGACAATGAAAAAGGGGGTTCCTCAAGGCAGTATTTTGGGCCCACTTTTATTTTCCTTATATACTGCTGATTTCTGTGGATTTTTAAAGCAATGTACATCCCACCAATATGCTGATGACACTCAAATTTATTACTCTTTTTATGTGGAAGACAGTACTCTGGCAGCATCGAGGATTAATGCTGATTTACAATCCATTCTGGAAATATCTAATGCTCATGGTTTGATTCTTAACGGTAACAAAACCGAAATGCTAATATTTGGAAACCAAAAGGAGAGGATATCGAATAATTCATTTTCTATTGAGTTGGATGGTCAGACTATTTCCAGTACGGATTGTTGTAAGAATTTGGGTCAAACTGCGATTTGCTAGGCATACGAGTCACTCGGTTAAATCTTCGTTCGGTAAATTAAAACTACTTTATCTACATAAAAATATTCTGAGTAAAGAGGTTAAATTGAAATTGTGCGAATCACTCATGTCTGGTATATCATACTGTAACATTATTTATTGGCCTGCTCTATTGAGTAAGGACAAGGAATGTCTCCAGAGAATCGAAAACACTTGTATAAGATATGGTCTGAGGAAATATAGCCATGTTTCGGTTCCCTTTCACGATTCTGGTTGGCTCTCTCTAATATTTACTACAAATGGCGCGGTTTGTTTATAAATTGAGGGAATATAAAACACCCTCCTATCTTTCACGCAAACTTGTGGAGCGCTATGTCTCTCATGGCCGTGATACAAGGTTTGTCGGTCTGTTCAGTGTTCCCAGACATTCTACCAGTAAGTTTCAACGATCTTTCAGCTATAATGCGGTCAAAATTTTCAATTCCTTACCTATATCAATCAAGCTACTGCCGAGTGTGGGGTCCTTCAGCAAACAGTTCAAATTACATTTATTGGCAAAAAAAGCTAACTATCTGTATGCATTAGAATTAAGATATCTCTTGTCGTTTTTTTTCTATCGTTCAGAATTGTTAACCATTAATTTAAATAATGAATTGTGTTGCATTCCTTGGGGTGGTTATATATGGAAGAGCGTGTAATGCGAATATCGCCACCCGTTATCTTTATGTTATTCTTCAATTGTTTTTTCTTAATAAAGGCACATTATTATTATTATTTAAAGAATGTCATTCACCATCTAAACTATTAGTTAGTTATCTGGAGTTAAACTCGAACATGAAAAACTGGCCCTTAGTGGAGGTGTTTATGCACTGCGTCCCAGAAGGTCAATTGTGTCCCCTTCTAATGGCTAGCCCGTTAGGATGTCTCAACGACTAGAGTAGTTCCTTCAGTTTTATGGCTTTTACAAAGTTCAGGATATCGGATGGCTTCAGGTTAGGTAGATCTTTCTCTTCTTTTTGATATTCTCGGACGTATCCTATCCTCGGATTTTGAAGTGTAGTGCATTCGGAGAGAATGTGGATAGAAGTTTCGTCGTTCCTCGTAAAATTTGCATTATTCTTCCTCTACTAATACGAGTTTCTTAAGGTGGCCTTTCAACCGGCAGTGCCCTGTTAGAATTCCCGTAAGTATTCTTAGCTTATACTCTTACTGTTGCAGTCATCTGATCTCTTCTGGTTCTATTTTCCTAGTAGTGTTGGGGCCTGCCTCATTCTCTGTGATTTTATTCAGTATTGGGATATTTTTTTATGTACTTCTTTTTCAAGTTCTTCAATTATTTTGCTAGTACTCATTCCGCAGAAGGGTTCAGGTCCCAGAAATGGTGTTTCAGCCCCTGTTTTTGAGAGTACGTCTGCTATTCCATTGTACTTGACTCCAGTGTGTCTCGGAACACATGTTTTTGCATAGTTCAATTAGTTTCTCTAGGCACTCCCAAACCATCTTGGAGATGATTACATAGAAGTTAAGAGCATTAATGGCTGCTTGGCTGTCTGACTTGATGATAATCTGTTGACTGCGGAAATGGCTTTCTATATTGAACTGGACACATTTTTCGATAGCGTAAAATTAGTGTTTGAAAATGCTCGGGGATTTGCCTAGACTATCGGGGTATTTATTTCAAAGCCCATATATACTCCTATTTCAGTTCCTTCTGTTGTTCTTTTTCCATCTGTGTATCATTTAATGATACTTCTCGTGGGTCTTGGGATGGTGTTTTTGTTCCATTCACTTGTGCTTCTTAGCTTTGTGAAGAATTCTTTCTCTCGTGGGGCATATCCCAGGTTTGGCGGTACCCTATATGTTGTCATTATCACCATACTATCCACTACTATATGGAGGGTTATAAGACTTATAGGATTATCTCCATATAGGCCGTTGGGCACGTTCTCATTGCACCTCCTATTGATACACAGGCTTCTTTGGATTTTCGATGGATTTTCCATTGTACTAGCCATCAGTTTAGTTCTGCACCCCATCAGACCACTAACCCCATAAGTGATGGTCGTTCTCACTATTGACAAGTACATCCACTGCAGGGTCTTTGGGTTACATTCCCAGTTCTTCCCTGCAAAGTTAGGGCTGTCGTAGCTTCGTTGGTTACTTTCTTTTCGTGCTTAGTCCAGATGTGTTCATTATCTGATTTGAGTCCAAGATATTTGACCTCTGGCTTCCATTCAATAACTTTCTCGTCTAATTTGATGGTTTTAAAATGTCAATGTTTCTTTTTCTTGTAAAGGCAACTAGGGTAGTCTTGGTAGGATTGAGCGATCCTATTTCAATACGTTAACTGGATAAAAAGTTAGTAGGGGGGGATACACTACCTCAAAGCAATTGTATCGTCCTCGGCGGTCTCGATGTGTCTAGAACTCACCTTCGGCTCGCCATGAAAACTGCATGAAACCTCTTTTTCAAAACTTGATACGTGAATAACTATTATTATCGTCAATCAAGACGAAATGAAAAATATCGATTTTATTGACTCAATCTTTGACTTTTAAAGATGATATCATTTCACTTTATAATTTCGGATGATTTGAGGTCTTTCCTGGTAATTTCGAGGAAATAAAGAATTATATAAACACATTCGAACGTCATAAGGAATGTCCCGTTTCCTCATTTAACTTGTTGTTCGTAGAGATAATATCCAAGACCTTCGTACACGAACTTCGCATTCTAAGAAGACAATGAGCTTTTTTGAAGGTTTAGCTGAATTGTGAAATGTTGAACATCGACGTAACGATGCAGAGATTCTACCTCATTATTTCTTGGAATACCATGTTCCATCCTGTGATAATAGCGGAGGATTCTTAAATCGTTCTTCACGCAAATCGACATCTACTGTATGATTAAAATATAATTATTTCTAGACGGTGAATGGCAGTAACGACAGGAGTATGAAAAAATGTGCACATAGCGGTAGATGAAAGAGATTGAACATTATAAATGCCGTATGCTCCAGATGCAATATTCACAAGCATCTTTTGGATTAAAATACTCAGTGTGTTACTCCAGTGGACTAAAATACTGTTAAATACTACATAAATCAGAAGTGGCGGATAAATGTCTCAAGTAAGAGAGATAGGTATGAAGTGTATTCGATTCACTGGCGAAAGAACATTGAGATGATGATTTCATTGAAAATATGAACATGATGTGCATAAAATCAGTTGTGGAATCATCTGCGACTTTTTTCTTTTCAGATTTTTTCTCTCAAGTTATATAGGGTCTTTCTCAATATCTATCAGATTTAGTTCAATGTCCAGCGTGGCTTTAGCCGGGGAAGTAGTTGTTTTCTGTTAGATAATACAAAAAAGTAACTTCAATTTTATTGTAGGGTTTTTTCCATTTCCTGAGGAGTCATGTATTGATTCAATTTTCGATTGAGAATGTTTCTCTTTAAAACATTGAGACAGATAAACAACAAGAAATGAGTATTTGCATTCAAGCTGTCTATAGACACAACCAAATGTATATGAAATCAAACAGCATTGATGCCAAATACTATTTTCGGGGTTAAATACATAAGAGATTTTTTCATTTTTTAAATGCATCTTTAATTGCATGAAAATTTTATCGCCATGACAAAGAATCGAGAATCAAGGGGGTGAAGAAATTTCGAGAGCGTTCAAGCGATTTATTTCAATCCTCTTGAATCGAGATTTTTTATAAGACAATAAAATTTGAATGCAATTTGAAATGTATTTATTTATGAAAATATGATCTCGAATGTATTTAAGGAGGATTAATACACAACTTCTTGACCGAATTTTTCCAGTTTGGTACGACGTTGCTGAAAAAACGAAAATAATCTGACAATGGTAGTTATCAAAATTGAAACAACCGTACCTTTCAGGGTATATTTGTCATATTTATCTATTATTAGAAAAATTAGGTAGGTTAGTATCATCAGGGGCTTTTTTATCGGGTGAAGCACCCTGCACATTTCCTATATAAAATGTCTTTTGGCTAATTTTTCTCAATTTGCTACATGTTATAGATCCTGGCATCCTCATTTCATAGTCCAATTTACAGATAGATCCCACTACCAGTTTTCGAGCTACAGGGGTATCAAATATTCGATTTTTGCTGTTGATTGAATTTTTTTGCTATAATTCATCTTTCCTAGAAATGAACTCACCAAGTCTAAGTTATGGCTCATGAATCCCTTTATTCGAATAAAAAGTATAAACTTGCAAAATGTATTACAGCATGGCAGGGCAGTGTTTATAGAAATAGATGAATATCAATAGAGTAATCGTTTTGATTTTAACTCTATTCGTTAATAGCGGAAAACGAACTGATAAAATATTTCAATTTTTTTAACAATTATGCTTCTTTATCAACAAAATAAGAATTCATATGATTGCCTGTCCAACAGTATATGGTTTTCCATATAATGGGTGACAATTGAAACGCTTACAACTGATGTATCTCATGAACGAAATGATTTAACTAATACGAATTGTCCATAAATATATGAAAAGAAATCTGAAATGAAATAATCCACCACCACGGATTTCCAGCCACCCCCCCTTGGATAATATCAATAGAAACCCCCTAGTTGTGATACCTCATAGAATAGCTTGTAAAAAATTGTACTAATTATATTTCGAACATGGCGGATCAACAAAAAAGATTCTTCATCAATACTGCCATCCTAAGAAAGTACACAGCAGTTTTGAGCTATAAGCCAACTAAGATTGTTATTGATGGCAACCAGTAGACTAAAAGTACAACTAATGACGATGTAATACAAACACTGCCCCGTTTTTCAGCATTTCATATGTTCTTCGGAAAAGCATTCATGGAGTAAAGCCCAATATACGTTTCTGAATTGCTTGACCCCCCTCCCCTAACCTATATTAATTTACTTGAATATGGGCGGTGGGGATACAATTCAGAAACTCACATTGGACTGTATTTCATGAACGAAAATGAAAAATTACTCACAAGTGTTCATAGGATCTGACGAATTGCTCCCGCTTTTCAATCCCATAATCAGTCCCATGCACAGTCACCCCAACCAGAATGATATTAATTGATGATGAATCTTTTTTGTTGATCTGCCATGTTCAAAATATAATTAATACCGCAGAAGAGCATTTTTCAACGCCATTCAATGAGGTAACACAAGAAGAGGGTTTCTATTGAAATTGTTTAATTGTGGGTGGCTGGAAATCAGGAGGGTTGATGAGGGTGGATTATATGGGATTATATGGGAATATCACAAAACCAAAATACTCGTTCTAGAGATCTAATCTTAACAAACGCTCATAGAACTTCCTTGTATGAAAAAAACGTAGAGTACAGTGGGTGTAAATTATACAATATGCTTCCAATAACTCTTAAGAATTCTCCAAATATTCATGTATTCAAAAGTCAGCTGAAAAAATTGTTACTTCATTACACCATTCAAGAATTCACTAATCGACTAACAAGAGATCTTCAGCTTTAGCAGATTAGGTTGTACTGTTTACTCCTAAGTGTTGTGTTCTGAATCACCGAGTACTCTGGTGTTACATTTTTTTTGTATATTTTTATTTATTTTTTGACTGTCTTCTTGTAATGAGAAATTGTGTGTTGTTTGCTGTCTTTTCTTTTGACATTTTCCTTGTTTATTGGACATTGATATTTCAATTGTACTTTTCAACCAAAGAAATAGAAATATTATTATTATTTTATTTCAGTTTTCTCTTCATACCAGTAATATAATTTTGTTTTGTTGTACAGCAGTTGGAAGCATTTCAATTGTCATCCTGTATATGGAAAATTATATACTGATGGACAGACAATCACATAATTCTCAGGTTGTTAATAGAGACCCATACTCTTCTAAAATGTTGGCAAATTCTAGCCGTTTGTTTTCCAGTTTTAACGAATTGAGTGAAAATCAAATTGTGAATGATATTTATCTATTTCTATAAACATTGTCTTGCCGTGCTGTAATACAACATCCTTTGTGCGATATTATTTTTTATTCGAATGAAGGGCTTCATGAGCTACAACTTACTCGTGATAAGTTCATTTCTATGAAAAATTATTCTTGAATTAGAGCACAAAAATCAATTGGATGCATAATACCCGAAACCGTAAAACTAGAATTTTTGACACCCTGTAGCTCGAAAAGTGGTCATTGGAACGATCTATAAATTGGATTATATCATAAGGACTATAGGTCGAGCAATTTTGTCTAATGTCAGTTTTTCTCGTGAAATTATCTAACCGTTCTCCAATTGAACCTCTGCTATTTTCGACCTTCCATTCCTTTTTCCGGCTGAATCTCATATCTGAGCACTAGTGCGGGAAAGTAAAATATGTCAATTTATCGTTATAAAATGTACATTTCATTGATTTTGCCTGTATATTACTATTCAAACTAATATAGGTTTTAATATTCAATCTAACCCAGACTATTTTTCATTCATTGGAATGAAGAAATTGCGATACTTTTATATATCTACCCTATACATTTCTCAAAATCAATCCACATAACAATCAAACTAAGCTGAGTCAAGTGGTTTGGTGTGGTAACCAAAGATTTGTTATGACAACCAAGTTGTCATCAAGACGTCAAAGTTTCAAGTCGAAGCGTTGTCGAAGTGTCCGATTCTGGCATTTTTCAAATTATTTTCAATAAAAGCAATATTTTAATGGATTCGTCAGACGAAGAGCTCCCAGAAGCAATATTAAAGGCCGCAGATGAGGTAAATTTAGACCTGTTACCAAGTAAATCACGAGAAAGATACGAACAGCAATACAACCAGTTTTTAAACTGGTGTAAGGAAAAAGGAGTGAATAGCTTCAGAGAAGAGGATTTTTTGGCGTATTTTTCCAAGCTGAGTATGGTACTGAAATCCAATACCCTATGGTCGCGTTACTCGATGGTGAAATGTTTAGTTAAAATAAAACAAAACCTGGACATAAGCAAGTTTCATAAATTGTCATCGTTCCTAAAAAAGCAGAGCGGAACTTGTGAAAATCACACTTGACGATATTCAAGATAAAGGAAACCTAATTATTGTGAAAATTTCCGATTCGAAAAACCATACCTCAAGATACTTCGTTATATCTGAAGACATAAATAACGAAACCTTTTTGAAGCTCTATAAAAAGTATGCAAATTTACGGCCTCCTACCACCACGCACCGTCGTTTTTTTATCAATTACAAAAAAGGCAAATGTTCTGTTCAGTGCGTAGGCGTAAACACATTTGGTAAAATGCCGCAGAGATCGCTACCTACTTAGGCCTACCTAACCCAGAACGTTACACAGGTCACAGTTTTAGACGATCCTCGGCAACGTTTCTAGCAGATTCAGGCGAAGGGATAACCAACATAAAACGTCTTGGAGGCTGGAAGTCCACTGCTGTTGCTGAGAGTTATTTGGAGGACTCCGTAGAACAGAAGAAAACCATCTCGAATAAAATTCTTTCATGTACTGGCAACTTGCAACCGATGCCGTCTCCGTCATCTTCAGGCACTTTGCAATCTACGAGTGTTACTCTTAACAGCCAATTACCACCAACTAACTACTCTGGACCGGCTATTCTGACGCACTTGCAGAATGCAACAAATTTTGTTTTCAACATTAATATTAATAATAATTAGTGGATTTTCATGGAATGTTTTGTATGTTGAAATAAAATGTATATTTTCAATGTGCTTCTTGAATCTTTATGCGGTCGTAGAAAAAATAATGTTCCTAATTCATGCGTAAAGTGTCTTTCCCGCCCTTGACAGCTTGAATAGAGTAAGACCAGTTTTCGTTTGGATGTCTGACCGTTGTAAACTATTCAAAATTTATTTTGATTCATGCATCATTCTTTCACAACGGTCAGACATCTAAACAAAAACTCAATTTTGACCTTTCTGCAGATACTTCGTTTTGGCTAAGGACTAGGAGTGCAGAGTCAATGCACCTGGTAACGAAAGATTACCTCATTGGACAGCTCATATCCTGTCCAGTGGATTTTTGATATGTCCCTTGGGCATAAAAGCACAGTAAAATGCTTAATGCCGTTAAGCATTTTAGTGTGATGAAAGTATATAGGACACAGCATTATTTCTGATTTGGAGATTTATAATTCATTTCATTCTGAATCGCGTCCTATTTCATTCATTAGGTATCTTTTTGCCATATCCTTCTTAAATCGATACTTATACAGATTTGCGAACAATTTCAGAAGACCAAGGGAATCGAAAGTAGGTATTTTATAAAAAAAAAGTCTTTGTGCTCTAGTCTGGAAAATGATATGTAAATACAGAAAAATGCTAAATATGTACATTTGTTTTCATCTTCTTTCCTAATTTTGCAATGCTGTAATTAAAAGAGGGAAACTCAGGAGATCATACCCATTTTCTCACTAAAAAAAGTTGACTAGTTGGGTATAGTTGATTAAAATACTCGGAGACATCAATACATAACCTCTACATTTTCAAGATTCAAGTTCATAAACAGTTCCTTAATCATCTGCTTACGATATATGAAACTTGGAAAACTGTTGTTGAAAGTTTTTGGACACGTGAATGGGAAAAATTGAAAAATATTCAATAGTGAAGAACTTTTCAATAACCAACATTCAATAGGGCTTTTCAAGGAGCACCAGAATAGATATCCGCCATACTTTTCAATTCAATAAACAAGTTTCAAGGTGCACCTGAATAAGGCCCATTATCTGGAAATATCAGTTATCATCTAGAAATCTCCAATTATTACCCAGACATTTCCACATTAACTTGAAATGGTTGGGTACCATGTTCTCAATGTTTTAATATGAAATGTCAAATAAGCATCCATGACAACACTAGGTGATATCAGATGCCCGTTACCTAGTTGATTAGATATAATAAAAAATAAGGGACATTAACCTGATCTTAAATTAATTTCCAGCATTGGTTTTGATTTCACGATGCAGGCATTGCTACTTCTTTAGACAATGATGCAGGCATAATAAAACATAGAGTGTATTCGGGAAGGTGCTGTAGGTTTTTCGGGTTTAACTGCAACTGAAGCAAATAATAACAATAGCCGTCGTCTACCCGCACATGCCATGCCTGTGGGTTCACTATAGGAGTGTTGATGAGTTTCATTATTATTGGCAGAAATTTTCCTAATGGCCCGAGAAAGTCGCACGTAAAAAGGTAAGACCTCATTAATCCTTGGCTCGCACAAGTTTTGACTTCTGAGGGCTGCCGTTCGTAAGGGGACGACATCTGGTTAACGGAAAAAGCAATTATTATTATACACGTGTTGCCCTTAACGTTGCGACTATCTAAAGGCTCTTTTGTCCAGCTGTATCATAATATTCTATGGGCCATTATCATACATTGTATATGATTTCAAATAAACTTACATGTCAGATATCTTGTTATTTGAATATATACTGTATTTGTAAAAAAGGGAAACTTATACATACTTTGCTCATAAGAAAATAACTCGAAAAACGCCACTTCAATAATACTTAAAAACAGTTTTGTAAATAACGTCCAATACCCATATAGGTATTTGAATGTTCAAGAGAATTCAGTTAACGAGATCAGATTCTGAATCTGAGACGTAGCAAATCTTCAAAAATACAAGGCACTATAATCTTATTGGAATATATTTCTTACTCTGAAGTACCCGTTATAAAACCTTTGCTATTGTTGACAGTTAACTATTTTCAACATCCTGCCCCATATAGGGTACTTTTAAATTTGTGACCGGTTTGTGATTTTCGTGTTTAGCAAAATTCAGAGAGTGTGTCACTCTAAGAAATCCCTATTTTCTCAATCTGAATATTAACTAGAGACTCCAGATAATAACTGGAAATTTCCAGATAATAACTTAAAATTTCCAGATAATAACTGGAAATGTTCAAATAATAACTGGAAATTTCCAGATAGTAACTGGAAATTTCCAGATAATAGCTGGAAATTTCCAGATAATAACTTAAAATTTCCAGATAATAACTGGAAATGTTCAAATAATAACTGGAAATTTCCAGATAGTAACTGGAAATTTCCAGATAATAACTGGAAGTTTCCACATGGTAACTAGGAATGTCCACAAACTAACTGGAAATTTCCAGGTAATAACTGGAAATTTCCAGAAGGTAATTGTAATTTCCACATAATTATTTGGAAATAAACAGAAATTTTAATTTGACATTGGCCCTTCAATGCCATCATGCGATACAATTAAATGTACGTGAAGGAAAAAATTTCTCTCAAAAATGTCGAAATAAATGTTCTTCATCAAATTTAATAAAAGTCCTCATGTCGTGCCAGTTATCAAAGGCAACCCCAAAAACGGTATATAAATGTTGTATTATATTTCCAGAGTTGATCGAGTTATGAAAGACATCTAGCACGCAATATCTCTGAATGAAAATACATATTGTATCAATATGGATAAAACAGAAAACAAACACAATGGAGCAGAAATAATCATAGAAATTGAAGAATGTAGAACAGAACAATACAAGATACATAGGTACGAATAATGTTAAATAACCAATAACTCTGCTTGGAAGTTTGATTTTGTGCAGGAAACTCATTTCTTGGCATGTTGTTTTAGGTATATTAACCTTCCACATTCCATATTCAAGGAAATATACACAAGTGTAGAATGGCAAATGACATAATAATAGAGTTTTCATCAAGTTTTGATAACGGAGGCAAATATAGTCTCCGAAACGTCAACCAACCCATTTTTAAAAAGAGAGGTATGTTTTAGTTATTTTTAACAAGGTTTACGATACGTTACTAATAGACTACAAGCCCATATAACAATTGTGGAAAAAATAACTTTAGTCACTATGCCGTCAATTATTGGTGGTGCAAATGACTGTAGTAATAATAATACTAATTTTTCATCTGAAGATGTGCTTTTCCGACAAAATATTCCTGTACGGCATTCCTCACGTTGGTTGATCATGAAATAATAATCTCCTAGAACATACTGCCGTACAAAAATAATGGGACCAGAATCTAGGATTTTTTTTTAATTTTCGGAAATTGAAAACTTTTCCTGACTTCCAGTCCCATTATTTTTGTACGGTAGTAGGTTCTGAGAGATTATTACTTCATAATCTACCAACGTGAGGAACGCAATACATGATTATTTTGTTCTTCAGATGAAAAATTATTATTATTATTAGTCATTTGCACCACCAAGAATTGGCGGCATAGTGACTAAAGTTATTTTTTCATATAGCAGCATCGTTCTGAGTATGTTTCATGCTGGGTCAAATGACCCGCCCAAATTGTTATATGGGCTTGTAGTCTATGACAGAACAAATTGATTCATTTGCCCTGCTACACTTGTATGGATTTTCTACATATTTATTTTTTCATTTTCAGACTGTGGAGGGTTAAAATAACACATTACTACGAGATTGAAAACAGAATAAAAAAAGCTACAAGAAATACCAAGTAAATGCCAAGATATTGCAGGCTCTGGAAATATATTAGAGAAGAAATAAAAAGAATGAGAACTAAAAAGAGTAATGACAAATTAATGGGTGTGGAAAGTTAAAGCAAACTAATAAAATAAACTTATGAATTTTTTTAAAAACAAGCTTCAATTTATAAGCTTTTGAACTAAGTAGTAAAAAAAAACTTTTTAAAAACAAGCTTTTACTTATAAACTATTAAACTTAAAGGTATAAACCAATATTTAGTGAATGAAAAACAAAGAAATGTTAAAAATTTAATATTTTCTTTAAAGCTTGACTTTATTTCAATTGGAGCGACGGTTCGTTTCAAGCTTTTAATATTAATATTCTGAAATTTTTCAGGTTTTTAATTCACTCGATATAATTTTTTCTTTCCATTTTAACAGTTTATAAACACAAGCTTGATTTTTACGTTAATTTTAATTTGTACTTTTTAGCATTAGAATTTGTTTAATTATATGTCGTAATAGAAATGCCGTGAGTTTTCGCAACTTTTTTCGAGGAGAAGGGGTGGGGGAAGGGGGTTCGAGCTTCCTTGACTGGCATTTTTTCAACGTCCTAATTTTCCACGTCCGAAACCGTCGAAAAATTTTCCGAATTCCTACGCGTTTATAGATATGAATATATAGCCGTCAGGGTGGCAGGAGGGTATTTTTCACTATTTTTACAGATTTTTTCGATTTAATTTTCACTAGTTGTCGTTATTTTTTCTTAACAGTCGAGGCCCCATC